>VWYO01009928.1:0-25489 GCA_013400275.1 Rhadina sibilatrix
TTACCAGACTTGTCATATCCAGAATTTTAGTTTCAACTACTTCTGTGTTACAGAAGTAATACAACGACTTGTGAACTATGGAATTTTTCCATATCTTAGAATTTAATAAAATGACTATAAGCACTTTTTTTTCCAAGGTGTGAAATTTACTGATATTTTCAGGGTACCTGTGTTGGAAGGGACTTTTGGGGTTGCGGTTCCTCATTAACTGGTTATGGAGGCAGAAGGCAAGCAGGAAGAAATTATCTAGGTTAAGCAAGCACAGTAGGAATATTAGGCCTGTGGGGGAGTGGAAACAGAGTTTGAAGGCTAGAAAAGCACAGCTGTCAATCCTTCAAATGGGTTGCACATTAAGGACAGGAAAATCCATCTAATACCAGGCAGAGGAAACTTGGAGAAGAGAGGAAAGGTTAATGGCCAGTCTCATTTTTAGCCAAAATGATGATCTTAAAATGTCTTTGAACTGAAAAGCATAGCCTGCAATTTTGTTTTCTTGTCTGTTTTTTTGTTTCTTTTTTTGTTGTTGTTGTTTTGGGGGTTTTTGTTTGTTTGTTTTGGTTTGTTTTGTTTTTTGTTGGTTTTTTTTTTTTTTTTGTAATTGTTTCCATTACAAGGAACATATTCAACTCCAATCTTCAGCAGATCTCAGCTCTTTTATCCTACATATCACTGAATACTAAAGTAATTTTGGTAACCTGACAACACAGAGTGCCATTCCCACAGTAGCAGCCCAAATATAAGTAGGGTGCATTGATTACTCCTGAATGACAGACAACTCAGATCTGGGAGACCAAACAACCCACAGTCCCATTCTCCAACAAGTTGTTAAAATCTGCCTTTTAGCTCTCAAACTGACTGTGCCAGTGCTGTATAGGGAAGAATCTGCCTTAGTCAAATGTACTGTTAATTCAGAGGAAAGTAAAAGATTTTTTGAAGGTTAGGATGGGAGGAGAAATCGTTTTCCTGTTCCTGTGAGGAGCACCTCCAAAAGAATCATTTTATTGTCACATTTTCTTAAAACCGCACAATCATTGCTGGTATTTGAAGAGTTTTCTGATGTACTATGATATATTGTGTTTAGAAATGTTCTATATTTTAATTTTATTACATTGCATGCAAATATGCATGAAAAATATTAATTGCATACAAATATGCCTGTTTTAATTGTGACTGTATGTATGAATTTTCCTGTATTTATTTCTATATCCCTGGTTCAGATAATTAGGCTCATCAGATCTACTTGACAAGTATTTTTGTTTCTCAAACATATTTAACACTGTACCCAATGCTGTTAATTGGTGGACTACATCAACTGAAGACCAAAACTGTAAGACTTGGACCATTTGTGTTTGAATCTTAATCAGCACTGGCTCCTAAAGAAAATGTGATTTGTCAAGAGAGAGAGATTTTCTAAAAGTCGCAGTCTTAAGTGTTCCTGCAAGCAATCAAGACATCCTGTTACCAGTTCCATTCACATTCACAATTTTGCAGTCAGAATTGTTGCATTTTTTCCCACATTATAATTTGTAATACTTTTAATGGATTTGTTCTGCACTTAGACCTTCCTTAAGAAAACGGGAATATATTCAGTGGCTTGCACAACCCAAAGGTAATCATGAGAGAATCTGGAAGATGGCCTTCCATGGGATCTCTCAGGTTGGAAGTGACAGGCATCTGCTCTAACATCCCGCTCAGAGTTAAGACTGAATTCAGCATTTAGACCAGGTTGCTCAGGGCTTTGCTGAGTCAGGTGTTTAAAGCCTCCATGGTAAAAACTCCACAACTTCCTGGGCAGCCTGTCCCAGTGCTTTGCTCTCCTCACAGAGATCCTTGGACAATTTGTTTCAGTTGGAACTTCTCCTCTTTTAGTCTGGACAGTTGTTTCTTTCTCATTCATCTACCATGCCCCTACATAAGAGGAATTTGCATTCTTGCTGGCTTCCCTGTGGGTATGGACAGACTGCTGTAAGGTGTTCCAAAGCCACCTTGTCTGTGGGCTGAACAACCTCTCTTGCAGCTACTGCTCCCAGGGCAGGTGTGCCAGCCCTGACCATTCTGTTGGCCTTCACTCAACTCACTCCAGTTTACCAATGTCTTGCACTGGGAGCAAAAACTGGGAGTATTCAAAATGTGATCTAATGAATATCAGATAAAGGTGAGTAATTATTTTCCTTTGTCAATCGGCTACAATTTTGTTAACAAAGCCCAGTATGCCAGGACACTGCTGACACATGCTTAGACAAAAACACACATTGCTATAGTACCAGACTGTTCTGCTGCACCTCAAGGATCTGCAGCCAAACACTGGTTTTGAGACAAAAATAGAATCTTTGTCAGACAATCTTGGATTTTTTGTGACAAAATATGTCAAACCTACTTGCTGTCTGACATCAATCCAAATAAATCAGGTGGTCTCACATTGGGAAATCTATTGTATAGCACAAGTTCCAACTTTATGTTTAGTATTCAAGTATAAAATTACTTTGATATATCTTACCCTTTTTCTTTGGCTAAAGGGTAAGATATACCTAAGAAAACCTTTCCTAGATAAAAAAATAATTTTGCACAGAGCTGCCCCTAATTGATGGAAACTGACTAGGAAACTGCTTAAAAGAAGAAACACAGAAAATACTGCATGAGCTCTACTTAACAGGCTACCTAGCCCCTGATAAGGCAAAGGTGCACTAATTACCAAAGCAGAGAAACAGCTTTGCCCTTAATGACACACAGCTGAAAGCAATAAAGACAAGTGTGATAGAAGAGGGTGCAGAAGGGTAGAGGATGTCCCTTTACCCAATTGGCCTGTACCTCATCTCTCCAGCTGGCTGAGGTCCCTCTGAAGGGATGTCCATCTGGTTTATCAATCACTTTTCCCAGTTTGTATCATCTGGAGACTTGCTGAGAGTGCACTCTGTCCTATCACCCATGTTATCAATGAAGACATTAAACTGTTTTGAACCCAATTTCAGCCTCTGTGGGACCTCAAAATTACTTGGTCTCTTCTAGATGTGAGACTGTTATCTTTCAGTCCAGTTCACTGTCTGCTTATGCAATCTCTACTTCCTCAGTTTATCTGTAAGGAAGCTGAGGGAAATGGTGTTGAAAGCCTTACTAAAATTGAAATAAACAACAACCTCTGCTTTATCCTCCCTCACCAAGTCAGTAATCTTATTTTAGAAGGCAGACAGTTTTTTGGGACAATTGGATGTGGGAGTGAAACAGGACATTAAATCATCAGTTAAATGGATTTTTGTGCCCTCTTCAAATTATGTCTCAAGAAGACAAGCTATTTGTCAATAGTAAGAATGTTTGGCTGAATTCAGCAAAATAATGAAAATTATTCTATTTTTAAATTGACTTTAGGTCTCCATATTGAGCTCTGGTTTTATATTCTTAAAAGCTCTTGCTGCTCACTGTTGAGAAATTAGCTACTTCAGCCTTTTGCATCAGAGCATACTAGCATTTTTCTCTGGAAGTCTTTATAAGGGGGAAGAGGACAAATATAACTTTGACTGGTTTTTCTCTAAGTGGCTTCTGATGCAGTAGCATGGTGTTCAACTGCTTACCCACACTTTTGGTTTCATGTGTTTTAGTCAACTCTTTGAGAAAAGCACATTCAGAATGTTTTCCTTCTGTCCACAAAGAGATTTTACAACCCTTCTAAAGAGTATATGGCTCCAACAGGCAAGAAATGTGAATTCCTTAATGCTCCAAGGGAAAAATCAGATTTACTCAATACTTTATTTCACACTGCCTATGGCAAAGGGAAAGAAAAACTAGAACAGAGAGTTGATAAGATAGCTCATTCAAATATTTGTTATGGGTGAATAAAAGAGAAAACCAGCAGAAGCGAAGCATTAATATTTTACATTCACCAGATTCAGCACCTAGTAACTACTGAAATGAACAGCTTGTGTTCCAGTTTTCATCTGAAGCACATCGGTTTGGCATCACAAGAGTCACCAAATTCCAAACTGCTATTAGTTGTGTCCCTACTTACTCAGTAATTAAAGCCATACCTGCTAATATGCATAAGTATTCTCTGGAGACAACTGGAGCACTAATGAAAGGTTATTTTCATTCTAGCTGCATGTTGGTAGCTAGAGATAGAAGCTGTAGCCCATAGTACAAGTTGTAGCACAGAAATATCTGGCTCTCAATTGGGTTTTCTTTCATCATGCTCACATGTGCAAAGCAAAGAAACACCCAATACAGTTTTTTAGGAATCTAAAACAGAGGCAAAACACATTCTAGTGGTGTTATGAAGTCATGTCATGGGTTTTTTTATTATTAATACAATAAAATAATTCAATTAATCCACATCTGTCCTAGATTTATTATTATTGTTCCCTTAAAAGTCTTCTACCTACACTTATGCAAACCTATAGTATGAAAATTTGCAATGCAGCTGTGAGCACCTCTATGGCAAGAGCTTTGTGATTTGCAAGAAGCATGAACCTTTTTCCCAGTATCTTCCACAGTAATACATAATATCACCAGAACAAAAGTGAGCAGAACTGAAGAAGGGTGTTTCCTATTTGTGAGTGAAGTGTCAGGGAAATTACCTTAGTGCTATAGAGCTGTTCAGTGCAAGGAAGAAAATTGCAACAGGAAGAATTTGCAGGGAGATCTAGGAACTGGTTTCTAGCTACTGCATACTTGGAAGGTTTGAAGCCTCTGTAATGTGCCAAACCAAATTGTGTGGTCTTGCTGAGGCTTTCCTTTACTTGGAATGGGTAGGTGCAAGTGTAAAACAGAGTGTAAAACAGGACTCACTTTTTTGACATAATGGCTTAATCTATAGCTCAAAAGCTCAATATGTGTTTGTTAAAATTTGTAGAATAGCATGCTCTATGTACAGAGAAGCTCTCAAGACGAGAGCCTAAATTCTGCTTGTGTTCATGTGTCTAGTATTACCCATTAGCTAGGTGAAAACCAAACCAGACAAACAAAAAAAACCAAAGATAATTGCAGTAAATACAAATTCAAACCAATGCAGAATACTAGACCTGGGGATGCATGTGAGCCAACTGAATGTAGCCATAATTGCATAGTTCCATGAAAGGGGGCATATATGTCAGACAAGAGATGAGGAAATGCAAGTAATTTAAATAGGAATGCTGCTGCATGTTCCATTTCAGAACCTGAGGCTTGTTATACAATGCAATGGATCAGAAGTAATGTACAGAAAAAGCCTTGAAGAAGCCAATTTTCTACAGTATTCAACAACTTTCACCATTTTTTCTAACTCTGTCAAGTCTTCTAGACTGTTTCTGCATTTAATTAAAGTACAGGGAAACAGTTAAATGGGGGGATTTTCCTTCAGTGTAGATGGAAAGAGTGATATTATGTGTCATTATGGTGCAGATGGAAAAGTTTATACAGAAAATTAAGGGCAGGTATTAACACTTGCATATCCAATAACAAGCATGTTTGCTACAAAATGTGTGCATCTTCTCCCAGTGGGCCAAATTCTTTCCTCTGCAGCCAAAATTCAGGGAGCTAAACAAAACCTAGTCTTAAAACTGCTTGATATTCAAACTCCTAAAAATGAGGTTTATTTTTACTTTGGGAAGCAGCTATCTGTTAGAACTGTTAGGATGCAAGTTCAAGGTGTAAAAGAAATTTACTCCTTTGTATTAACTCAATCCCCTTTTTTGCCAAAACAAACAAACAAACACACAAACAAGCAAACCCACCCAAAAGCCCACCCCAACTATAATGAAGCCCAATTACTTGAACAAATGTTTTCATTGCTGTTTAGCTGACTACCTTAGTAGGTTATAAAGATTATTAGGTAGGTGCAAGAAGTTTTCTCTCTGTGCTGCAGTCTGAAGCCCTGTACTTACATGTTTTCTAGTCTCACTTCCCCAAGGAACTCTCTGGTTGCAGTTTTGGGCACTCCAACATATTTGCCTATTTATGCCTATTTGACATACTGCAACTGATCCTTAGCTTCTGTAAATCAGCCAAGTTCCACCAACATCTCTGGAATTACTCTGGCACTAATGTTACATGGTTACATGGCTTGGCTTTAAGGTCCTATAAAAACAAAAATAGAATTGAGAAATAGCATGGAGCCTTGCAATATCAACCTTTTAAACCTTCACAATGAACTGTGTGATTCTCAGGGGTGGCGTTTACAGTCCTGAGCTGCTTGTGTGTATTTAGGTAAAGAACTGAGGCAACTCCAGGAATGTGTGACAGCTGTGTCAGGATTGTGAGAACAGCAGTTTTGGAGGTCACACACATACTTTTCTGTGATTAGGGATAGATTTTAATTCTCATCTGTTTGCCTAATAGTATTAAGATGATGTATTATTCATAAAATGTCTTTGTGCTTCTTTTTAATCAGCTTTGGTTCTGCTTTTAAGAAGTCTTTTTGTTGTTTTCTAATCTTTGCCTAATTTAAGTATATGAGAAGTAATCCTATATGTATATCCTCACAGCATCTGTCAGCACTGCAACTCTAGGGAGAAGAACTTGTAGCTCTCTATCTCCAGTAGATTTTAATGTGCCATAATTTTCATCAGCCTGTATTTGAGCTTTGTCTTCAGGGGCATTACATTTGCCTTCCAGAAAAACTGATTAAAGGGCTTAAAAAGCTACTCTGTACTTGCCAGAGACTTCCTGCCAGCACTGCTGTGGGTGCTCCTCTCTCCTTGCTCACTGACAGCCTCCCCCAAGTCCCTCAGGCCAGGGTGCTGTCCCTGTGCTCTGTGGGAGTGAGCCAGCAACCTGCACATTGCATCCAGTCACACTGTCTGGGCTCTGGAAGCCCTGAAAAATAGAGTTCAGTAAACTGCAGCAAGAATTAGTTCCTGCCCTGGAAAAAAAAAAAAAGAACAACAGTTTTGTGGGTTTTTTTTGTTTGTTTGTTTGTTTTTTTTTTCACTTTTCTATGTCAGGAGCTCACAACATTGTGTTTGTAAGGAGGTTACAGAATCACACAGTGTATCTGCTGTCATGTAAGAGAACATTTGTATAACCCTGCAGACAGGTTGTAGGTCACAGAGCCAAGTTGGGAGGTGAGCTGACAAGGTCTGCCAAGTGTCTGGGACCTGCCACCCAAATGCTGGAGCTGAGAAAGCTCAAACTTCTACCTGTAAAAGGTTACATTTTTGGTGGACTATCTGTCACAAATATATTGAAGAGGTATATTAGTACATCAAAATGAAGGTTTTCCTTGTCTCAAGAATAGCAGCTGAGACTTTAATAATTATCTTTAGGGAACCCATAGTAGATTTTATGGAGAATTGTCAGCAGCACACACTCTGAAGACTCTAACCTGTTTAGGCATGCAAATTTTGGACAGTATGTTGGAATTACTATTGCAGATAATAATATTCACCAACTCAGAAAGATAGTGAAGACTATGTGTCAACATTTCATCCATGTCAGCTGAAGAAATTTTCTTTTTTTTTTTTTCTATGTGAGTGCTCATTTACAGCACTCAAACAATTGCAGAGGACCATGTTATCCATAGTTATTAACGGAAGAATCCACAAAAATATATAAGCACTTTTGAAATGACTGAAGCTTTGAATTGGAAGGACTCATCTAATTTAGGAGATATTCTAGCACCTTTGGTATCTTCAGGCACTGACATATGGATTCTCTCATGAGTCCACTCTTCATGAACACTTCAGCTGGTAATTAGAGCAAACTCTATCTTTTTTGCAGAAGTGAGCTAACTTACTCTTTCTGATCCATTTTAGTAACTTTAACAAATATACAGATTTAGGAATTTGTCTTCCTCATGTTTTATCATATTTTCAGAATCCTGTTCAGTACACTTATTTTTCATGGAAATTTCAGTTCATAAATATTTTTTTAAGTCCAAGGACATTGTGGGACAACATGCCCTAAATTACCTCAGTGGCTCACTGTGGCTTCAAATAAGTTGAATTTAAATTATAAGATCCAAGTACTGTAAGCAAAGCCACCATAGTTCAGATATCTAAAATTTAAAAACAGTATGCAAGAATGACTTCTACATGCTAAACACAAAATACCCAACTCAGACTTAAGAATATTATCCAGGAACAGTGCTTGGAATTTGTCAAACAAATAGCATACTAGTTGATTACTGCATTTTGTGTTATTTTCCTGAATAATGCAGAGTGTTTTAAATACAAAATATAGCTATTAAACTGGAAACAAACTAAGTAATTTATCTTTAGGTGTCAACTAGGAGGACAAGCTTTTGATTTACCACTCATGAAAAATACCTTGCTTAGCCTAAGCACAAAAAGGCATAGGTTAGCAGTTTGAAATTGAGAGAAATATTCTTTCTTATGCAGTCATATTTCACAAAAGCCTATAAATTCACAAATGTTTTATCAAAGAACTCTTCCCTGGTTATTTGCTGTTTCTTAATTTAGGCTTTCTAAATCTGTGGGGTTTATGTCAACTTATCATGGCCAAGATACAGATTTCACCCTGCAAGGAGAAAAATTAATCCAAGTAGGAAACGTAACATGTTGAGAGCATCCCATGGCAAATGTAGTGTTTCAGTTTGTTTCCATGTCTACAGCCTTTGCTTTCTGATCAACAAGCAGCATTTCAGACACTTATTTTCCTGATTAGTAAAACTTATATTGAGTATCTTACAGTTTAGTGGAAGAGCCTCTACTAAAATCACATTTGAAATTCAAGTGACATGGATTGCTTCTCATTTTAGTTCCTAGGGATTTCTAAAACAAAACAGCATTAGAATGAAAATCCATATGATTGAATATTTCTTTTTAAAAAATAGCTCTTGATTCCTATCAAATAGAGGTTCCAAGAGTGTTCAGTTTTAAAATAATATAAATATCCCTTCCCAAAATAGCCATTGAATTGAAACATACTGTTTCTCCTAAAAGAATTCTAGCACTCTTTTGCATAGGACTAAATATGTTTTTAATAAGCATTAGGCTTACTATGTTTCCTTCATTACTACTGTGTGTTTTGAAAGTGGGCTCATTTACTTCTTGGTAATCAGTCATAAACTTTTTTCTTCTTGTCTCTATTTTTTTATTCCAATCTCAAGGCTCAAAACAGACTACATGTCTTTGAACAAAATATACCACACTCTCCAGCATAAAAAAAAAAAAAAGGCATGGCTCTATAAAAGTAATTGAGAAAATCAATCCATGTCACAAGAAGGCCATGACACTTAATGGCATTTTATTTTTACTTGGCCTGTCTTCATGCAGTTGCTGTTTAGAGATACTTATGGTCATCTCAGAGGTAATGGGTTTTTTCCTGGTTTTTCTTCTGACCCATCTCAGATTAGTTCAGTTATTACTGCCTAAGAAATTAGCCAAATGAAGTGTGTGTGAAAAATCTTTTGTTTTCTGTTCCCTAATTAAGGATAGAGTTGATTATTGCTCTCTCTCTGACTCAATTTACCCAGATGGTCCATTGCATGCCTGCCCTTCACAAAGCTTGCTTTTATAAACAGGTTAGATGATGTAAGCAAAGTAAATAGTATTTATTTTTCAACTGCAACAGTAACCAGACTTTCAACAAGATGAAAGGAGCAATAATTCACAATTTTTCTATGCATTAAACTAGGCTGTCATCACTCTCTTGCCTAGAACTATTTTTGAACATATTTTTTGAATCTATATCAAAACTTAACATAGTCATCACATCATCTGAAAGAGAAAATTACTGTTGTTCACTAGAAGATATTGTGAAAAGCTTGCTTTTCATGAAATTTTCAGAACATTTATTTTTCCCTTCAAGTAGTACAGTTTATCCTCACCCGTATCCCTGATTCGGTCCTTTTGTACAAATCTTCTAACTTTTGCCATTTACCAAGTAATCACTTGTTTGAAAAATTCTCATCCTTTCTCAGGTCATTTTATTTCAGGTAGGAAAATATGTACCAGTTAAAATAAAGCTGCTTCACTCCTTATTTTGCCAACAAAGAAACTTGCAGGTTTATAGTGAAAATCAACCTTTCTTCTGCTGCAGGTTGATGAGATTGGCTAGAGAACATTTAGGAACTCAGCATTCCCTATAATGGAGTTTTGAAACCCTTTAATAGGCAAAGCAAAACAAAACCACACAATAGGAATTTACTCTAAGAATACTCATGTCAGACCCAAGGTAACTTTTCCATCTTTATTAAGCCATTTCACAGACACTCCACTCACTCCTTTTCTAGGAAAACAAAAATGCGGTGTAATTGTCTTGCACCTGAATTGACTGGAACATGGTAAAGCATCTAGGGAAATCAGTAAGGAAACAAAAACAAACAAACAAAAACCCACAAAAACCAAAAACAAACAAAAAACCCACAAAAACCACAAACACCAAAACAACAAGAACAACAAAAACAAACAAACAAACAAAAACCACTTAATGCATGATATTGAGCCATGATTCCTTTGGGTCTTGCTCATTTCCAGTTCTCTTAATGGCTTTAAACAGCTGGTTTAAAAGGTGCAGATTAACATATTTAATAATTTTCTGTTTATAGCAGTTAATGTTAAAATTTGACAAAAAAAAAAATTAAAAGGGAAAAGAAAACCTCATGAAATCCAATTGTTCTGTTAGAAGCAAAAAAACCCGAAAATTTCATGACACAAAATGTTTTAGCTTACTTATAGAGGTTACCTAGGAAGATTGTAATGGCTTGTTTATTTGCAGGATAATCGTTGCTGAAGGGTCCAAAGAGAAGTAGGTAAAGCTCATTCTGTTAGTGCTGGCAAATCATTGGAGAAAAGAAGATCTATGCCCAAGAAAACATTTTTTTAATCAACAAAAATTGCAAAGAATAAGGGAACAGCCTTCAAAAATATAAATCCCTTCTTCAACTTAGATAATAAAGTAGGTGATATGTTTCTTTTGTATCTTTCTCTTTGTCCCTTTCTTATTCCGTGAAGACTAATTTATTACGCTTTATTCAAAAAATTCCCAAGACATGCAATCAGTTATCCTAGAAATCAGTTATCAGTTATCCTAGAAAAATCTAAAAACTTATCCAAATTATCCAATTCTTTGAAACCCTGAAGCATATATTTTATAACATTGTTTCTAGTTTTATTTATCTTCTGGATTTAAATCACAAAAGTAATGAAGACTGTGGAATTTCCAGTTCATATCAAAACACAGCTGAAACATTACAAGTAAGAGTATTACAAAGATATGTGTATTCAGTTTGTGCAAATTCCCACTGCTTTATTATTTTCTGCATGACTCTGCATTAAATTTCCTTTTTTTTCAGACAATCAGACTAAATCAGACATTAGCAAAGCATAGCAAAAGAAATTAGCCTCCCCTTGCCTAAAGTTCACAGATTATTAACTTTAAATAAATATGAAATTTAAAAGCTGCTTGTTTGTTTTTTTAATAAAATTCACATTGTGACAGATTAAAAAAAAAAAAGAAAAAGAAATAAATTAATGATATAAAAATGCAAGGTTTCCTGATATGCTTTAGTATTTACTTTTTTAATTGAAGATAATGTAAAAAGCAATATCAAAAGAATCCTGAACGGTTTTGCTTCATTCCTTTTCCTCCTGAAGTGCAAACCTCTCCTTTTTTACTCCGTAGATTACTGCTTTCTAATTATTTAAAATTATAACTACTATCTGCTCTCATTGATCTTGAGGGTACATAAGAGACAATAATCTAATGCAAGTTTCAGAACATATAAGCACAAGTATAAAGTAGCAAATCTTTACAAAATTAAAATCTAAATCTTGATTTTAAGTGACTGCTGGATTTGCCTATGATTCACATGCAAATTGAGTGCAGGGCCACATATTAAATTAAACAGCAAGACCAGAACCTCAATTTTCTTATACTACAAGAGTAGGACTAGAGTTTTTGAGACTCAAACTCTACTTAAGGCCCCTGCCTAGACAAATTTCTTAAGGAAATAATTCAGTTTTCATTTCCCTTTGCTCTTTTGCTAGTTCTCCCTATTTTGACTGTATAGGCTTTATAAAGTAAATACTATCATTTGCTGATTTTTTCATGGGACCTGGAACAACTGCTTCCTGAGTGAGCAAAGTACTTTAAATAATAAGGGGTGGGGTTTCCTTAGTCTGTGCACCGAGCTAACAAAGCTTCTGTCTCTTCGCCTCTCTTCTATAAGCTCATTAGTGTTTGGACTGACAAAAATCAAGGGTACAGAAAGATAAGCTGAAGGAAGGCTTTGCCCATAACATTTCTTTGTGCCTACTACAGAAATAAGAGTGTGACTTTGCAGTCTGCCACCCTCCCTGAACTTAATTAAACCACACTTTCAGTAATTGTAAAAGATTTATTGACAGTTTTATTGACAGTTTACTGACTGTAGTTTATTTAAACCACAGTCTCTGCCATAGTATCCAGTTTGGGGGTTGTAAGAAAAGATAATAAATGTTTTCATTTTTTGTAGGATGCTCAGACATTGTTATCTTATAAAACACAAAAGATACTACTGCTTGTGCAAGGGGCCATCGTATTCTACAAAGCCATAAAGTCCAGATCCATAAAATATTGTGTAGGAAACAGAGGATATGGTACTCCCTGAAAAAATAACAATGGCCTCTGGCATTATCCAGCATAGAAAGAAGAGAGAGGTTTTTTTCCTGCTTTGAGGTAAATGTGGGGTCTGGATTCCCTTCACTCTCAAAGGTAATAGGTTCAACTTGCCTCTTTGAACTAATCTATTCTATCTAAAGTCTGAACCTTATATAATAACTACTTTGTGGGTGTTTCAGCATCAGGAAATGAGGATGGTGCTTTCTGAGTCATTCTCTCAACTGGATCACACCTGGATCATATTGTCAATAGCAATTTTATAAAGGGCCCTGCCTGCTCCTACTCCACCACCACCAGCAGCACAAGACGTGGGCACTCAAACAAAATACAAACAACAGATAACTAGCTGATTTGGCTTTGTATATTTTTCTGCCTTCCTTTCAAAACAGACAGGAAGATCAACAGATCAGTGGTTCATTTCTTGTCTTTTTTTCTCTTATATACAAAACAAGACAATAATTTGGAAACTCTTTAAAGGAAACAAAAAATATGACATTTTATCTCTGCATTGAAATAAAAAAAAAAAAAATGGACAAACTCTCTACCCAAAACTGAAAAATAAATATTAACAACTACAACATTGTCATCTTGGGACAGCTTCACAGCATATTGTAGCACTGAGGCTTGACAGAAATTCAGCATGTCACTGCTGAACAAAGCAGTTTGTTCACAAAAACCTCCTTAGCTGTGGGCAAGAAGTTCAAAGCCATCTATAACATCACTTCTGCCAGAAGGGTGCTGGGATGTGTTTTTAATACTAGTTCTGAGGCACAGAGTAGACACAATAGAAGAGGACTGATTTCATCTTCACAGATGCATCTCATAACTCTGATAACCAACACAGAGGTGTCATTTGAAAATGTTTGTTTACTTCTCTCAATCCTTAAACAGGAGTAAGTATTAATGAGAGATGCAACAGATCCACCATGCACCTGATGTGAAGGTTCTTGCACTCACAGTGGTAGCTCAGGATCAGCAGATCTTGCTCTGCTACCAGCAGCTCAATTCACCCAGCCTTTCCTTCCCATTCTCCTCTACAAAGGCAAGTGAAGGGACTGAGCAGAGATTTCCTTTGGGCCCCCAAACAGCCTGTTTAAACCTTATGCCTGGCTCTGCAGTATCCTTTATTTAATATGGCTTTGAGTCTCCATGGCTAAGCTCAGAGGACGTGGCCCATGGCACAGAGAGGACACCTCTGCTGCCAAACTCAGCAACATTCAGTCCTTCATACTGGAAGGCTTTAACAGTTCGTTTCTAATTTCCTGCTATGGGGATGTAAAAGAAATGTCTCAGCTCCTTGAACTCTTTCCTGAGCATCCCTCTTGAAGCAAAGAGGTCTGATCATTGCATTGGATGCAGATGTTAGAGACCAATAAACAGAATTAATCTATTGAATTAAAGGAAGTGATGATCTTCATGAAAAATGTTGCAGCAAAATATCATTGTCCATTTGCTTCATACTGGATATTTACAAAAAAAGAATATTAAAAATCATAATGTAACTATCTTTATATTACATAATTAATCTTATTAACCAGATACATAATTACTCTAACTTAAAAGAGTAATCAATACAGACTGGGGAGAAGGGAAAAAGATACAATAAACACTATTGGTTTTGAATCACATGAAAATCATGTTGGACTTATGTATCATTTAATAGCTATTGTTCATTGCATATCTTATCTTTTAACCCATGTGTTAAATAAAGGATAGGGTGAATAATTCTGTTTTGGCTCCCACCATGTCCTTGAACAAGTCTGTCTTGTAGTCTCAATTATCCTCTTTATCCTTGAAGGTAAAATTATCAAAGAAACAATCTAGTGTCATGTGTGGAAAGAGCCAGTTGTGAGTGTTCTGTTACAAGTAAAGTCTGACTGTTGCTTGATCACATTTTGCTCTTTCTTACTTAGAAGCATTCACACCTTAATTCATGCTGTTGCTTCCTGGGTGTTTCAGGTGACAGGGACTTTGAAACACATGATGAGATATGCTAGGCTGTCTGATGATTGATAACTTGTCTGAAACAGGGAGAAGGAGTCCTGCTGAAAAGTGAAACTCCAGAATATGCTGCTTCCCACATGAAAATGCTTTGGGCATCACAAGTACTGAAAATGCAATCAAGCTTTCTTAAAGCTTATTTACACCCATACACACACTTGTGCACAAATAAATTTTTTAGACATGTAAGCAAAATTAAAATTCACAGCTGATTGCTGTAATTGATTTGAATATCCTTAAAATACTACTTATTCACAAGGCAGTTTCTCAGCATAGTCAAACCTGTGGTGATTTGCAGCCTAGAACACATTTATGCATTAATGTATAAATTATCAGTGTGCAGTTGCATTCTCCTACATGCAAAATTCTTTGTGTCTTTCTTTTCAGCAGTATATTTTCATCATATTCAGTACACAAAAGTAATGTTCCCAGGAAGTTTTCACAATGAAAAAGGAAAGACAGCGTGCTATCCTGCTTGAAGAACATGTGGGTTAATCCATGAAGAAAAAATCTGCTTTTTGTGGGGAGGGTGGGTGTGTGTGTGTGTGTGTGTGTGCGTGTTGACTGCTGGAATGTGTTTAGGCCAACAAAAAGTTCTGACTGCATTCTGTGGGTTACAAAAGCCCACAACAGAGACAAACACTTCAGTACAGCATTAGCATGACATGCTGTGCTGCCTATGTGTTGCATATACTGCTCTACTGCTTTAAGACCCACAAAAGAATATATACAACAAGTAAACAAGGGAATAAAAAGACATTTCATACATTCAGGTGAAAATGTGTATGTGTGTGTGTATATATATATATATATATGTATATATATATTGCTGCTTGACTGAGAAATGAAGAGGGTAACATCAGGTGGTCCAGAAGGTGGCTTTGGCTTTAGGAACATTCTGTCTTCACATGATATTACTGTTTCTCCCAGAGGAAAGCTTACATTTGACTCTTGGTTTCAAGAGGGGTAAGATGAGAGCCCACAGGTTAAGACAGAGATCAGTTAGCACAATACAAGTCTGGTCTGCACATCCAGTTGCACCTTTATCCACTGATTACCCATTGCTGATCAGCACCTCTTAGGTGGGATGGCTAGGTGAAGTTATGGCTTTGGCAACTCCTCTTTCCTGCTGTTGAAGTGAAAACAGAGATCCTGACTTGCCCTTCCTTATTTGTAAGCTTCAATGTGTAATATGGATGCATGTGCTGAATCCCTATAGCTTGCTTACAAGCTTGAGTTTTAAGTTTGTTAAATACATGTAATTGGGTACCAGCTGCAATAATCTAAATACGAAACTCAAAACACACCTTAAAAGGTCTGTGGAGTTCAGCAGTCTACTTTTATGCATGATCCACATGCAACAAATTTGTCTGGTATTTTTCCAGAGTTACACAAATGTTTTCTTCAGTATTGTCTCCATTTCAAACCAAACCAAGATTTGTCAAATGCTTTTTCTTATATAACCATGGAAAGTATTTTTTTCTGAACTAACTGCACTGGGAAGAAGCTGTTTCTAACATTTTGCTCAGCTAAACATGCACACTGGCATGTTAAATTTAAAAAAAGGGAACTGTTACTCCATTGAGATGGCAGGGCTTTTACCTGCTGAGATCAGCAGTGAAGAGGAAACTGATACCTTGGGAGAAGCCATCCACACTCAGAAGAAAAGATTCACAACTGAGGGCTGCAACCAAGAAAAGAGATTTTTATGTTGACTACTGGGCTAGATAGACTGCTACCCTGATACAGCAGGGCATTTATCTTCATAAATCTTCTTGAAATGAAGGAAAGTGCTTCCACACAAAATTTTAAATGCCACACCATTTCAATGATCTTCTAAAATATTTTTAAGGGGTGCATTCCAGAAAAAAATAATGAAATTTTGCCCTATAGAATAGTGCAACAATCATTCTCAGCAGCAAGGGGTCTAGGAAGGTAGATTTGAGAATAAGGGCAGACCTGGCATTTCCTAAAAGAGATTAATGGCTATTTGTAGACAGAACTGCCTATTGCCATTATTAGATATCCTTAGGTAAGTTTGTACAAAACACCACTAGCTCGAATATTACCATATTTTCACTAGAACAGGATTACATCAGATTTAACATAATATAGCTGCCAAGTGTCACACCAGCTCTCACAACTAATCTGGAAGTAAAACACAAAATAACAGACTTGTTAAGTGTGACCTTTCTGTAGCCAGTGTTAAATGTTCTTTTACATATGAGGAACATACTTTTTTTTGTGCAAGTAAGTTCTAAAACTTTGAAGCCAAAATAAAAGTAAAACAAGTTAATCAAGGAAAAAATTCCAGTTTCTGTTGTAAAGATGTTGGAATTGCTCCAAGTAGTCCCTCTATTCAAAAACTCATAGGATCAATAACGTTGGAAGAGATCATATGGAAGTAACTAGCTACAAATACTGAAACAAATTGTCATGATTATAAAATGCTCTAAAGCACCATTTTGCTCTGTAATATGCTAAAGGAAAAAAATTGAGCTGTTTTTTTCCTGAATCACATTTAATTTGGCAAAGATGTATGCTTTTATCAGTGAATTAAGTATTCCTTCCAATAGTGCTGCTTAAAAATGAAAGCAGTGAATTCAACTTTTTCAGCAGATACAGGATAAAAGTTGTCAGTGTGTTTCACAGAGTGAACCACTAATCATTTTTGCTGAACATAGATTTGGAACACATCCTTTGGGATTTCTCTTATGGACCCTACATACTTAATTACATCTGCCATAATTAACTACACAAGCAAATACAACCATTTAACAAACTGAGAATGGGGATCTACATGGCACAAATAGTTCCTTTGAATCTTTGATGACATGAGCTTTGAGGTTCAGGACTGGAGCCAGAGGTCTTTCCATAAAGTTCAGGGTTTGGAAGAGATACACGAAGTGTAATCCCTCTAAGCCAAAGAGTGGCCCGAGAGAGTCTCAGAGCTGTGTTAGCCAGAGTATGCTGAATTTAGCACACAGATCCTGTTGAACTCAGTAACCTGGCTTATCATATTTTCCTGAGACTGCTGGAAGCACATTTTCTGCTCATTTTCCAGTCAGGTATGCTACTGGCACACTCTTTGTCAGATTGTAAAGGCAAATCCCTTTTTCTTTATTTCATTCCTCTTTAGAAAAAAAAATGAAAGCCAGTCATTCTTAAATGTACTTCCTCTGATGTCCACCAAATGACACTACTGGTGAAACATTTGTTTCATTTGCTTTAACTGGTTAGCTTCAGTGCTGCTTATTTCCACTTCTTTTTTTTTCCACACAAACCAGCATTGGAGAAACACATTGCTTCTCTCATAGAGGACAAGTTTTAAATGGCCTTCTCGTCGATTTCCATGAAAACTCATTACAAAGTGATCTAAAGGAGAGAAACACATGATGTGCAGTCATAGCAGAATTTTAGGTGCTGGGCTATGAAATACATTAGTGAAAAGTATCTACCACACAACAACGCTTCTAGTAAAGTGTTTATGAACAAAAAGTACATAAATAACCTCATAAGAAGAAAAATTTTGTAGGAATATTCTTCTGAAAACATAGGGTCTTGACTCATTAAGTTATAGCTCAAAAACTTGCCCCTAGCATGCTCTTTCTGGGTGGCTGAAACAAGAAACATCACATGCCCACAGCTCACTCCATCTGTGTTCCCAACAGTGAGAGCTACTTCTGTGCTAGAAACTGTATGAACAACCATATTGGCATCATGCTGTGCTCAGGCTAAAACTCTCAGGTGTGAAGCTGAGCTCAGGCAGAGAAATGTATCAGCAGAGTTTTGCAATTTCCAGTTTATATCAGACCACTTTGTAGTATAGAAAGTCAGATGTGACTAGCCCTGTCTGTGCAGAAATAGCTCTCTTCCTGGGAGTACAGGGTGAGCTCCCTGTTGAGGGTTTGTTAGTGGAGAGGGAAAGGTGGAGGATCCCTACCCTTGTTTGCAGTGTTTATGAGGTGGGTGTTTTTAGCAGAGTTCAGTGTCTCTTGACCTGCAAAACTCCTGTCTCAGACATTTCATATGCTGTTTTTTATTCTACTGAGATTAGTAGGCAGAACACCACATGCTTTTTGCGGAAATTGGAGTAGTGTTTCCTGTTGGGCACTAGACATATCCCCATATATTATTGAAATCCATGGGGAATTAGGTGGTGGAGGGTTTTTTTTTTCAGTTTACTCATTATCTCCCATCCTAGCTATATTGATTTTGTTTTCACTTTTATTTTGCTATAAGGCATCTTGGATTGAAGTCTCATGAAAGAGACATTTTAATTACCTTACATTTTTTCCCGTTGTGAATCTTTCAAGCATTATTGAACCCAAGTTGTTTTTAGCTTATTCTTCACTCTTTTAAAGTCTGTTTTCTCAGAAATCAATATTTGATCCTGTAGCCATATCTAAACTGTATTCTGTTCACAGATTTACAAGGCTGTGTCCTGTGCACAGGAAGGATTAACATGAAATAAGCACTGTACAAGCCTTAAAATAAACTTTTGGATTTCAAAAGGGTTACATAAAGATGCACACATCTGCATTGCAGCATCAAAGCTTTACACTAAAGAGAATTCTGTTTGTTGAAACAGTAGTTATGCTATAATTTTCCAGGTTTCCTAATTTATGAGCTTTCAGACCAGATTTGGACTCAGGTTGCAACAATGTAAATTCAAACTAATTGTTTACCATGTTGGGAGCTTTCTCCTCAACAATAGGAACAACCCATCCATTTTTCATTGTATCTCTTGGACCAGTGCCATTGCCTGACTCAGAGTACTGGAGTCATTTCATAGCAGAGAAAGAAGAGAAAAAATAAATATTTTCCACTATTCAGGGTTTCTTTGTGCAACATGTAGGAGCCCAAAGATTTATTAGTGGGGTCTTCTTATCAGTTTCTACTTAAATAGTCTAAGAGAGACAAACACAACCAAACTGTTCCATACAAAGCTAATCCTTAGCATACTAATGTAGCATACCAATATAGTATACTAATCCAGTATAATAATCCATATTAAGGATTTGATCTCAATTTAAGTTATAACCAACCCATCAACCTCTTGCCTAGGACTGCTTGAGCTGTATTTTCAGAAAATTAGCAGAAAAATAAATTACCTGAGGTTTTGAATGACTACTGCCATATAAAGCAATGCAGAGGATTTTCAGAAAATGTCAGAAAAACCAAAACCACTTCCTAAAGCCAGAGCTTTTGAGTAATTCTAAAAAATTAAAGTTGAATTTGAGAATTTAAGGTGTTTCAGCTAATGTCTAGATGGAACAACTTCTGAGCAACTGAGTCTCAGACAGTCAAATATTCTAGTGAATGTGAAAATCAAATACTACCATTAATTATTTCTTTGACTCTTAGCAAAAAAGAATTGGCACCTACTTTCACGGCGAGTAATAACAACTTATTTAGGCAAAATTGTAAATGCCTTATAAGTCTGTAAATATGAAAATAGGGTCCCTTGTTTGGCCACCCCTAAATTGTGTTGCTGCAGTCTATGTATTCCATCTCTTCACAGTTGTGTACACTATCCTTTTTAGTTCCTCTTTCTGCTAAAACTTTGAGTCCCAAAGCTATAAAAATCAGGTCTTTATATGTTAGCACCGGTTTCTTTTTCAAAAACAATTAGCTATTTTTCTTCTGAAGATAAAATTCTAAAACCTTTTGTAAATGTCAAGGGTTTGAATTAAAAACAAAATGAACAAGATTCCTTGTCAGAGCTCCAGAAGGCGAACTTACTAGACAGAGAAATCCCATAGGCATGACTGTTAGTATGCCTTTGAAAACCTCTTGCAACTCCCTTCAGTAAGAAGAATTTAAAATTAAGAGGAGCAAACTTCATTGGATGCCTTCCAGTAACAGAGAAATATAGTGTTGATTTCATAAGGAAGAGAGAAGCCCATTACAAAAATAAAAAAAAAACCTTTCACTGTCTTCAGTTTTATTAGACAACTTCATATTTTAAAATTGTGAATCCCTTTTCATTCTGTTAAAATAATTTATAAACATACTGTTCATAGTCCTCCATTTGTATAAGACCATTTTCTCTTTCTTGTTTCTTTCATATATCATATAAGATTGAGCAAAAATTTTGCTGAAAGGATACATCAGATATCAAGAGCACTTTTTTGAAGAGGCAGTCTCATATGTGTGCGTTTTCACTGTTTTTAAGACTGTGTTCCTGAAAAAGAAATTTACTTGAACTACAAAACATATTCTTGTTCAAGCAACATTTTTTCTTATCAGTAAGTCATCTCTTCTTTGAGGGAAAATACCCCCTGGAATTGCAAAGGTTCAAGGAAGGTTAATTTTAATTCCTTTCCCTTGAAAAAAGAAATTTGCACCAAATGTACCACTTTCATCTTGTTTACAAGTGCAGAACTTTATTTCCTGAAGAAAAATTTACAGAAATCTCCTTCTCTATTAAACTGCTTGTGCTCAGGTAAATGAACAATGAATGGAACATGCAAAATGAACCAGTTGAATGATGTATTGAAAATAAATGCAAACATCAATACTAAGTAAATTACTTTTTTTTTTAATAATGTGAAATAGGAACACTCAAATTACATTGAGCATCTTTTACAGAAATTCTTCTCTAAGAGACAAAGCATACCACAGGTCATCCAAAAACATGAAATTACATGAGGACAGTTGATGTAATTGTGTATCTCTTTGCCTATGGTGAGTCTTCTGGAAAAAAACTTGTATGTGATTTAAAAGGTTAAAAAAAAAAAAAAAAAAGGAAGTTGTTCTAAACTAAAATGCCATTTTATCATCCTAGCAAAGTCATAGTAGCTGCTTGGAGAAACTAGGAAAAAGTTAAATCACTAATTTCAGTCCCACAAGCGTTTGATATGAGGACCTGTTCCTTATTTGTCTTCTGGCAGTTGTAGGGATGTTCAAGGAAATTTCTTTCAGATACAGTTGTGAAGATTAATCACCTAATGTATCCCAAGTACATGCAACATATTATAATTCCAAACTTGCAGTATTCAAGAAGATGAGAACTAATCTAAAATATTTTTAACAGCTTCAGAAACTTGACAGGTCACTCAGGAGATATTTCTACTGGATAGTTTCAGAAAGCCCTACTAAATTCTATGCTACTGAGCACTGTCCTCATCTACTAAAAGGGGATAGTTGTCTTGGTATTTATTGGTAGCTTTCCCTCTACCACTGTCACAGTGAAAAAAACCTCACATTATTTATGCAACTTTACGCAAATCAAGGTGTAGATTTTGACATGTTCATCACTTTTTCTTGGTTTCATGAATATTACAGAATTTACAACAAAAGAGTATCTCTGAACAATGTTCAAGATACATTAGCTCTGCCAGAGTACCACATAATATGCTTGCTAACTCACATGTTTTATGGAACACCATTATCCATTCCTACATAAACTTTTTGTTGTGTACTATTCAATATTCTGCAGTAGTGCTTCTAGAAAAAATTTACTTATTTCATTTTATGCTACTACATTGGCTTTTTTTTAAGTTTAATTGGTTTAGAACCTTACAGGTTCTCTATTTCCTCAGTTTTTGTTCGCTTTAATTATCACATATTCTGACAAGACTTCAAATGATAAAAGACATCTCAATTTGAGGAAATTGTGTGCTGTTTGGCAGAAATGTTGTGCTTATTGTTTTGATAGAAAAATCCTTCCATGTTAACTTCATTTTCTTAAACACTTTTAAGTCACTTTATTAATAAGTGCCTTGGAAATTCATGCATACGTTTATAATATTGTTAATTTTAGTTTTTCACCTTTTCCAGTGCATTGAAGAAGATTCACCTAACATGAGCAAATTTGCATTAAATTCAAATGAGAAACTATGCAACACACATCAGAAATAATACAGTAATAATAGCACTTAGTAGTTTTCCAACAGGCTCTGAATAAAATACATTTTTTTTTAAGAATTGGAAATTTGGATGTGTTTACGGTTTTCAATGATCTTAACATTTTCAGGTTTGAGGTCTTCTACTAAGCTCATAAAGCACACAGTATTGCAGCATTGGGCAGTAAACAAAACCATTCAAATTCCCAGACTACTGCAGTGAAAAAGAAATTAACTGTTCCTAGAAAGCAGATTTGTTACAAAATTCAGAGGAACAAATTTATAATTTCAGAAAAAGGTATGAATTTTCACAAGCATACTTGGATCTGACAAATATCCACACAATCAGTCTGATGTAGCCACTGACCCTCATTTCTACTCCTTTTAAATATTTCCTAGATTCTCCACTGGAAATGGTTATGCTATTATTTGTCATCTCATGTTGTAGCCTATGTCCAAGCATACATTATGTGATACTAGATTTTGCTACCTCGCTCCAACCTTACTGAAAAAAAAAAAAAAATTATGTTGAGCTATGGCTATTTCTACTAGTTTATAAGTAGGGAGCCCAGACTGTATTACATCAGGAAAGATGAGACAGAAGAAAAGAGCACAGGAGTGAGTGTGCTGAATGAACAACAAGCTGGTAGCTCCAGAATTCAGAAGTGAAACACCCACATGGAAAGACCCAAAAAACTAACAAGAAAGTGGAAGGTCAGAAGATGGCAACTCAGGAAGATCAACGATCATCTTGCTCACAGGAAGAAAGGCTGACACACCTTCATCTACTTGGGCATAGCTTGGACAGCAGGTATGAGAGCAGGTAAGCAAACAAATGTCTGGCCTTGAGGCACGCTGCTCTCAACACACCAAGAAAATTGTTGGATACTTTTAAGTCATAAGTATAATTCTATTTTGAAGTCTCCACACACAGTAGAGACACCCAAGCAAAAGTGACTCAGAAATCTGAGGATCTATAATACTATTTGTAAGCAATAATAATTTGCCTCTTGACTATGTACAAATTCCCAAACCAGGAGTGATGTGCAGCAATCCAAACAGGAAGTCATACCAAAGAAACAAGAAAGAAAACACAAGGCCAAAAGAGCACCAGTGCCCTAAGCACAATTGGAGCACAATCAAATATAGAACAATATTTCAAATTAATCCATAGACCTTAATATTTTTCAGGGCTTTATGAATGTCCAGGGAGAAAACTGACTTTCCCTTATCCATTAAGTCACACGCATCTGCCATTCTGTTCCAAATTAAATGAGAGCTTTGAAGAGAATCCTTGCTGACATCTTAAGTCAATATCCCTCTTCCTAGCTCTTAACACTTTTGCCTCAGCTGTGGAGTGCCATGGGGGTTTAGTGGGATGACATTTCAGAAGCAAATTGAGGGTAAGAAAAGTTCTCATAGCAACTTCAGAACTACGAGGGAAATACTTGAAATGGAAGAAAAAGATGGAAGTTAGTGAGGCTTGATGCAGACAATTTATGAGGTGTGAGAGAACAGTTAGGTGAGAGCATTCCTCTATCACTGAAATTCAAGGTAATAAGAAGGGATTTAATAATAGTACTTAGGATAAGAAGTAATAAAGGTGTGAATAAGGGATAGGCATAATTCATTTGAGAACTGATTCCTGTGTGCCTGGCTATGAAAACACTAACAGAGTGGTACAGAAAATGTGTAATGGAAGAAGCTTGTAGTTGAATCCTAATGCTCATCTTAATGATAACCATGGACATGATTATCTTTTTCTTTTAAGACTACACAAAGAAACTTTTCATCTTCATTTCTGTTCGGAATGAAAAGAGGCCGTTCTTTGCCATCGTTAGGCATATATACACTTAAAAGGCAGATGTAGTTAAATAAGTTGTGCTTCTTAATATTACCTAGACTACCTAGGAGACTTAAGTCACTGATTTTGTGCTTCCTGTCTTTGGGGGGTAAAAATAGATACAGGGATCTTTTAAGAAACAGCTTTAAACATGATAAATAATGCCTTTTTTTTGTTTGAGTTAAGAAAAGTATAAAAGAATATGCAATAATGCAAGAAAAAACATACCATTTAAAAAATTATGTGAACTGAAACTTGCATCTTTCAAGCTGCTGCTGAGGTTTCATTAAAAATAGCTGGCCTTGTACTATTTTGCGAAGTACTTTGTATTTGTGACAAACCTAGCCATTAATCTACCCATCTATTGAGGACCTATTCATGCGTGATTGTTCTTTGAGTGCAGCTGTGACTAGATTAAGAATGATTATTCCTTTCTTTACCTCCATTGTTCAGTGCACTGCCTCTAGTTTACAAATACAAATAAGTAAGCAAGAAATTGATTAATTATAAAGTAAGAAGTGAAGGTGGGGGTAGGAAAACCAGAATAGGTAGTGGTTTTATTACTCCTGACAGAGCTAGACTGTATCTAGCTGGCTTACTGAAGACTTGGATAATGTCCTTGCATTCATTTCACTAAATACAGTAACTAATCAGAAGCCCATTATGCCACTGCCATAATTTTCCACTAGAGAGGCATCCTTTACATGGTAGTTTGCAGTAATTTAATGAAGGAACAACTGAGCAAAATCTGTAATTTAAAGTCTGATTTGATTTCAATAAAAATTTCTTTGTAGTTGTTTTCTCTCTTCAGCTAGAGCTAGTAAACTGCTTTCTCTTGAAGTCAGGCATTAAGCAGTATTCCAGCTCTGGTGAACGTGGTACTGAATAGGGACAAGTGATAGGAGATTTTGCCATGTCAGAAATTGTGTTCAGTTGGTGAAGAAGACTCAGTGGCCCAGCCCACAACCACAGCTCCTGAAAAGATTTTAGTCACTAAACTAGAAGGACTGTGGTGAGCTGAGAAGAAGGATCTTGGATCTTGGTTGATCTGTGAATTTCTCTATTGCTTGGTGAGCTGTTTGCTGGAGTCTGGGAAACATGCTGGCTTCCGTCATAGACTATGATGTTACTCTTCTCCTTATTTCTTCTTCAGACTTCTTTAGATTTGTAGTTCCTGCAAAATTTTGGAGGGTTTGGTGTTTTGGGGGGGGTTGGGGGATTTTGGGGGTTTTTGTTGTTGTGGGGCTTTTTTTGTTTGTTTTTTGGG
>VWYO01009928.1:34038-56055 GCA_013400275.1 Rhadina sibilatrix
CGGGCGGGGGTGTGGCCGAGCCTCCGGGAGCTGCTGCCCCGCGGGGCTGAGCCCCTTTGCCCCGGCTGCCGGCCGGCAGGGGTGAGGGGAGGCTGCAGCTCAGGGCTGGCTGTGTGCCAGGGTCTGCGGCAAAGGGGGCCTGGCCATGCCTGGGTTTTGGAGATGGAAGAAGAGAATCTTTGTTTTATGCTAGAAGAGACATCCTTAAACAATACCCCTAATGATGTGGGTGGAACTCCATGACTCTTAGTTGTGTGTTGAATGTTCTGTAGACGGTTACTTTTAAAGTGTTAAAGACTCCTAAGAATACATTAGATGTTCTGTTGATGTTATGCATGTTGTTATCTTGAATGGTTTGTGCCCAGTTTGTGGCCCAAGTCCCAGTTTTGTCTGCCCTTACCTATTGCCGAGCTTTTGCTGCTCTCTGCCTGCCCTGTCTGCCCCTCTTCCTGCTCCCTGCCTGCCTGCCTGCTCCCTGCCGACCCCCTGCCTGCCTGTCAAGACGAAACTGACGCCCTTTATGGAAATCGCAGAGACCCCCATGAAGCCTTGCTTCATGTTAACGGCAATTAACACCAAAAACCCCTAGCACATAATCCAGACCCATAAAGAATGCCTACCAGGTGGGAAGACATGAAGCTGTCTTGCCAGCCATCTGTAAACCCTTTTCACCTGCTCACCATTACCTAAAAGACACCCAGAAAGAAAGACACCCCTGGACTAAACTGGGCCCAACGAGTTCCTGGGGTCTTCGGTGAAGACGAGCTCCCAGCGTGAGCAGCAGAATCGATTCAGGCCTCCTCCTCAGCCTTGATTGAGGGAGCAGCAGCAGAGGTGTGGGCAATCCCTTGAGCTTTCCCCTTTTAATAAAGGCATTTAAGGAGTTAATAATCATCTCCTGCCCTGTTTATTTATAACACCTAATAAGCAGATATGTCCCATATGCAGTGTTGAGAAAAACTTGTTGTTGGGAAGGATCTCACAAGGCACGTTCCTGGGTGGCTGTCTTTGTGAGAGATAAGACCCAGGAGAGAACTGTTTGATGTTGTCGGTGGGGAAATACCATGGAAGTTATAGAGAGACTCCTTTCCTTAAAGAACTGATGAATGATTATTTTTAAATGGTGATATTTGAAAATTACAACTTTTGTCTCTTTAAGTTGTTTTTGTAGGAAAGTGAATACTTGTGGGGGGAGGGAAGGATGTTTTGAAAGTTTCATTTTTTTTTTTCCTTTTCTTATTTTCTTCTTCTTGGTGTGTGTGAATAAACTATCTTTGTAACTTTAAGGTAAGCTTGTATTGCTCTTTATTTTCTCTAAGTCATATTTCAGAAAATAGCAAACACTGAAACCATCACACCTGTGTTGGATCATATCAAAGGGGCTAATAATCTGCTGCTGAGCAAAACCAATAAAATCCATCTCCTTCCCCTCCAAAACACTGAGTAATTTAAGATATGCCAGTGGGAAGAACTAGTGAATTCTTGATTTTGGTTTGTGTATAACAGTACACTGAACATTTAAACCAATGAGCTGAAAGGGAATAATTGTTTTTTATTTCCTGTACACTGGCCAGATATCACAAAGCAATAGCTCATCCACTAGAGTATAAACAAAATAATCTTGTTTTCTACCTGAAGAGTTAAGGTCAATTTATAAAAAGTTGAGGAAGGCTAATATGTGTAGGTGTTCTTTTGTATAAAACAGCTGGAAATGGTGCATTATGAATATTGACAACAAATAATTTGTTTGTGCTTTAGTTATGTAAAATTTATGCCAAAGGATGAAAGACAGTGGGTGCTAATAAAGTGAAAACTTCCAAGTCTGTATGCATAAAGGCTCCACAAACATGGCTGACTTTGGTTCAGTAGGCCTTTGTCATGTTTTATCTTCACTGAGGCAGCTCTATTGGAAGTTCCTTTGTTACTGGTGAGAGAGCTGAAAAACAGCTTTCAGTTCTGCACAGTTGGAAGTTATCATTAATGGAAATGACATTATTCCCTTTAGACTTCTCATCTTACTGAACAACATCTAAACACAGTAGTTATACCTATGACAAAGTGCAGGACTGGTGCAACAGAGCAGACTTGTTTTCAATTCTTAGTTATCTAGAGAAATACCTCATTGTGGCTTGAATTTTATTATGAAACTTGGCAGCAAGGTCAGTAGCAAAATGAAACAGTGGAAATTATTTGAAAGATATTAAAATGGAATAAGGTGAGAAGAGATGGTTTTCATTAGATACTCAAAGTAGAGCACAAGTTTTATCCATGAATAAAATAAAATTTCTCAGTATGTTTCTTTCAGAATATACACTGGAGCACTGTTACACCTCTATTGCAAAAAGAAGCTTAAATGAAAGTAGTTATTTTTGCTGTGCACCAGTAGGTGATACATCACAAACTCTGCTTCAAGATGTTCGTACAGAGGTTCACTTCACACACATTCCTTTGGGGATGGAGACCCAATTCTCACACTTCACAGCATCTTTGCATCACTGAGAATAAACAATGTCCATTCCTGTTTGAGAGCTTCTGAAACAACACCAGTAAAGAGATCCTACTTTCAGATTTGCCAGAACAAATCTTATTTGTTGTAGTAAGATGGTAGAAAAGAAAAAACAGAAAACAAACAAACAAACAAACAAAAAAAAAAACCAACACCATTGCTTTTATACTTAAAGGTAATTAATAGAAAGTGACGCAGTTGCACGTTCTTTGTTTACCACTTTTTGGAGGGTCAGGAAGGAAAAAATTCTCACTGGAATATAGGCAAGTTTCAACCTCATGACCTGATGCTCTAGTTTTATGATTAGTAAAGGTGCCTGTGTTTGGAAAAAGAGTTAGCCACAGCTCCATTTGATGAGCTGTATGTTCTAGTTGCTATCTCAGACATAGTAAAAATAATATTCAGACAGGGACCCTGAGGTGAGATACTGAGGAACACCTAAGACCTGTATCAGGACCTGTAGCACTAGGTCTAAATGCCGTGAGAGGTCTCCAGATCTAGATAAGAGGGCATCAAGTGGCCTAAGTAGTGCAGCTCAGGACATGCTTACAAGGACTTTGCTACTTGGGGAACACACCCACCCAGCTGGCTTTGAGTGCCCTGGGTTAGGCACCAATTGAGAAGCCACCTCTTGGCAGGAAAGGATAAGGGCATGAATATGTGTCTTGGCATGGATACATCTTCTTGGCACTGATGTGCCAGTGAAGACATCTTCATCTCTAGTGTACCACCAGCTGCTCACCAACTTTCCT
This sequence comes from Rhadina sibilatrix, assembly GCA_013400275.1. Lineage (NCBI taxonomy): Eukaryota > Metazoa > Chordata > Aves > Passeriformes > Phylloscopidae > Rhadina > Rhadina sibilatrix. The sequence continues at coordinate 37,297 of VWYO01009928.1, forward strand.
CATCCAAGGGAATGTTGCTCTCCATAGGATAAGCTCATTGTTCCCCTTAACTAGTAAGTAAGAACTTACTAGTAAGTAAGTAAGTAAGTAAGTAACTAGTAAGGAAGAACCAAATCACCGGAGATTTCCCATTTGAAACAATTCCTGTGTTTTTTGCTTAGATTGTTTAGACACAAATAGCTCTGGTAGCAGGGGGGTGTCAGAGTTAGGTGCAAGCCATGGGGCACAGGTCAGCTGTGACAGCAGATGCCAACAACAACAGGATCATACCTTCCTCTCTCCTCTCCCATGAGGCGCAGCCCCACCATGCCCCAGTAAGCCAAGGCCAAGGAGGGCTGGTACCACAGCTGGGGCCTGGGGTTGGCTGCAGTCCAGCAATTGCCAGGTGATGCTGCAGCCATGAGTTCTCAAGACAGAAAACAAAGAGGGCAAGACAAAGTTGGGGTCAGCAATGCAAAGGCAGGGCACAGGCATTCCTGCAAGAAAGTGTGGGCAAGAGGGGGTGACAGGCAGCAGAGAGAGTAACAAGAACTGTACATGGTCAAATCTCAGGTCTTGAACTAATCTGACCTTCCTTCCCATCAGATACAGCCTGAGGGAGACACGTCTTTTTCTTGTTAGAGCAGTGTGATAAATAAGCAGAAGGCAAAAGGACTCTGCTGTGCAGTAGAATCCAATACAGAATAGATTTGATTTACCCATGCTCCTTCCCTGTAAATTTTCTCTCAGACTACACTTTCAAGAGGCAAAGTGAGAAACTGTTGTGGTTCAAATCCAGTCAGCAATAAGCACCACAGCCTCTCACTCATTCACTCACACACCTCCCACCACTCTCATGGTGGGGAGTAGAATAGGAAAGAAAAAGGAAAATCTTGTGTTAAGATAAGAATGCTTTAAAATAAAATACTATTACTGCTGTTACAAACGATACTAATAATGTTAATGAAAAGGAGAGAGAAATAAAGCTCAAGAAAAACAAGTGATGCACAACAGTTTTCAACCACTTGCTGACCAATACCCAGCCTGCCTTTGAGCATCAATCAGTCCCTCATCTGGATAACTCTCCCAGTTTATATACTATGCATGGCATTCTATGGTATGGAATATCCCTTTGGCCAGTTGAGGTCAGCTGTCCTGGCCATGCTCCCTCCTAGCTTCTTGTGCAGCTCCTCACTGGCAGATCATGGAAAACCGAAAATCCTTGACTTAGGATTGACTCAACTAAAAATCCTTGACTCAGCTAAACAACAGCCAAAAGATCAGTATATTATCAATGTTACTGTCATCCTGAGCCCAAACTACAGCACTGTATCAGATACTAAGAGGAAAATTAGCTCTATCCCAGTTGAAACCAGGACAGAAACTTGAAGTATTCCCTATAATCGTGAGGAGTGAAGTGTTTCTTCTACTTTTATGCGCCATGTAGAGAAGCATTTTCACATATGGAAAACTATTCTCAAAGTGAGAAGAGTTTCAAAGATTAATAGCCAATTTTTGTTGATCACCTGTTCCACTAGGCAGATTCCTGATCTCCCATTTAAGAACACATTATCATCTTCTTTATCGCAGATTTCTTCTCACACAGTGAATTCTCGTCAGCTCATAGAAGCAATATGTTCCTCATCAAGTCTGTTCACTTTAATGATTTTTAATAGGCTTTGCTTCTTTGCCCAAGTCTCATCCCCAGTGCCTCTTCAGCAAGCTGTATCAAAATTAAAAGGAACTTCCTTTTCAAATTAATTCAGTTAGCACAAACTCCTGAAATCTGGAAGTACCAAATCAATTTGGACTCTTTACAACATTTGCAGTATTAGATATGGTGTGCAGTTTGTCAGCAGTTCTCAGACAAGTACTTCCATGACTCTGAATGTAGAATGTAGTATTTGTGAAAATACAGATGAGCTTCTGTCCTGGTACACTGCCATCCATATAAGCAACTGGAAAATAAGATAATATGAGACTGTAAAAAACTGTTTCGTTTGCAGAATGCTTCTGCTGAACTAAAACTCATTAAACATGCTCTCAGACTGTGCCATCCTGCTCCTGTTTCAGGTATTCATTGTTAGTCTTGCTCTTGCTTCATTTGATGTAATGATGCATTTCTACCCACTTGTGTTTTTCTTCTGTTGAAAGAGAACTGTTGAACTTTATATGACCTGATTCAGATAAACACTGTTCTACTTCATGTAACAGTGCAGAGATACAGACTAACTTAAGTGGATACGATGTTGTACAGAAAAATATTGACAATCACCCACTCTGTACCACCAGGAAGGTTATTATCACCAATTTTTTTTTTTTGTTTTGTTTTTGTTTTTGGTTTTGGTTTTGTTTTTGGTTTTTTTTTTGTTTTCAGTCTTCTGTCTCTGCATTGTCACCATGGAGTGGAACGAGCCCTCTAAGGCTCCAATTCCATTTCACTGACATTCAAATCCTGCCTCATAATTTTCCTTGGAATAAATGGCCCTTCCATACACAAGTGGGAATGAAGATGTTGTCTCGTCCTACTACTCCTGAGTAATCTCTTTCAAAGTCTTTATTTGTTATCTTAGTCTCTACGCATGAATTTTCAACTACCTTTTCTTTAATCAGATGATATTTTGCATAGACAGGCAAGAAGACTTAGAAAAAGAAAAAAGTCTTGATAAAAAAGAGGCAAAATAATAACATCTCTACCTGAATGACTTTAGCTGTTGTCAGTTTCAAATAACTCTTTGTTCTAAAATATTAGATTCGGTAGAAAATTCTAGCTGTTTGATTCACATTTTGTAAACATGAATTAATAATCTCAATGCCACAGTCACCATTAGCTGCAGGAAACTCTTGACTAGATGAAGATTAATCATGCTCTATACCCAGCTCAAACAGCTCAACACTGAATCTCTCAAGCAAAAGCATCAATATTCAAGAGGCTTCAGGTGGGTGAAAAAAACTAGCACAACAGCAACAACAAAGCAAAAATGCAAACATTTTATGTTAGCAACTCCCTCTCTGGTTCCAGCATTTAGTGGCATCAGGCTACTCACGGTGTCAATGAGTGCTTATTTGAATATTTTCTCCTGTGGGGTAACCAGTAAATATGGCTCTGTTAAGAGAGTAGAGATGCACGATGAACTTTAACCCAGAATACCTCTTCCACACTTTTCTGGTAGAAGAACTCTTAACCCTACAGTGCAGTTAAATAGAAAACAGGAATCTTACCAATACCTGTGTCTCCCAAGGTCTTGAGCAGATTTCTGCTCAACACAAGCCTTAGGCATAATGCTAAACAGGAACTATGGTTAAAAAATTGTCCCACATTCACCTTTCAAGGGTTCAAACTTTTCTCCCTTTTCTTTTCCAGACTTATATTAATCCGTATATTGCTCATTTCATCTTTGGTTAGGTAGAAATGGAAAAGAGAAAAAAGAGAGGGGGGAGCAGATATTTTTATCTATTTTGTTAATATAACACATGGGATGCATGGCAAGGTTTTGATAGTGAGGGGATGGTGAGACTACAGGGGTGGGTTCTGGAAGGAGCTGCCAGAAGCTTTCCTTATTTCTGATAGAGCCAGCATCTTCTGGCTGTAAGAAAGAGCCACTTGGCCAAGGCCAAGGGTACGCCCAAGTCCTTACCATGGTTGCACCTTGGGATTATGTATTCAAGAAGAAGAAAAATAACACACATTAGCTGCAGCCAGAGAAAAGAGCGAGAATATGTGAGAGGAACAGCTTTGCAGATACCCAGGTGAACGTAGAAGGAGGGGGAGGAAGGGGTGCTGCTGGTGCCAGAGCTGAGATTCCCCTGCAGCCCTTGGTGCAGATCATGGTGAGGCAACTGTGCCCCTGCAGCCCATGGAAGTCCATGGTGGGTCAGATATTCACTGCAGCCCAGTGTGGACCCCACCTTGGAGCAGGGAAATACTGGGAGGAAACCTCCCCCTGAGAAGGAAAGAGCAGCAACATGCAATGAGCTAACCAGAGCCATTCTCTGTACTCTTATGCCACTGAGGAGGAGACAGAAAATTTTTAATTGCAGTTGAATTCAGGAAGAAGAGAAAAGTTGGGAGAGAAGGTGTTTTAAGATTTAATTTCTCACTATCCTACACTGAATTGATTGGTAATAAATCAAATTAATTTCCCTGAAATTGAGCCTGTTTTGCTGCTGATGGCAATCAGTGAGTTTTCTCTCCCTGGCCTTATTTCAACCACTTCACAGGAGGATGCAGGAATAGAAGGCATCAAAATGGAGCCCAACCTAAAATCAACATAATCATGTAGTTAGTGACCTTACAGAATGGCAGAGTATTAAAGACATTTATTTCAGTCGTCTGTCTCTTGGTTAAAAAAAGCTGAACCTCCTGTACTGAAAATGCTTTGACTAATCTAGTTTCTTTTGTTTACACTTTCATGATTTGAACGAGAGTCACTCAAATTAGATAGCTGCTGTCTTGTGCAAATTTTGATCAAAAAGAGCTCTAGCAATATATCTCAGTGAATTCCTCAGTCTCTTCACTTCTGTTTCATACCTTCCCTGTCACCTTCTGAGCACAGATACCACTTTTACTCCATCTAGCTAAAACTGCCAAACCCATCTCTTGTCCTTGAACTGCTATCCCAATTATTATTCACACATCTTTCCTGTTATCCATACCAAATTTCTTCTGAATCTATTCAGTTTATTATGTATTACATTAAGGTTAGTGCAAATTATGTAAACCAAACCCTGGGATCTATTAGGAGAAAGATGACGAGCAGGCTTAGGAAAGCTTTTATTCCCAATCTGCTCAGCACTGGTGAGACTGCAAACCAGTCATGTGCCTCCCTCCTCAAAAGGGATATGGAGAAATAGGAAAAGGTACTGCAGGGAACAAGAATGATGGAGAGAGGTTGTGGGCAGGTGTTCTGTAGGGACAGGTGGAGACAGCTGAATTGGTTAAATCTATTGAGAGGGAACTAAGGGACATGTTCTACTTATAGAGCCAAACCCAGATTATAGGGCCAAATGCCTCCTGGCAGCACCAAATGATATATCAGGAAGCAGCAGTCATAAAATGTTAATTCACAGGCTCAGATTTGAAAAAACCTTTTCACTGATAGGGTAGTGCAGCAAAAAAAGAGGCTATGCAGAGATTGTGGCATTTCCTTTGTTCAAGCTTGGGAACGCCTGGTTAGACATAGCCACAGCTGATCCAGACTCAGCAGCAGTCCTGGCTTTGAGCAGGAGGCTGATCTAGATGACCCCCAATACTCAGTTTTGTACTCTCAGTACCTGAGGTTTGATGGAATTATACCAACTAGAAAGTTCGTTTTCAATTCCTAGGGGGTAGAAAATGCTGTGTGAGCCACAAGGACCCCTAACACAGTGATAGACTCAGAATTAATGGAATGAAACATCAGAACAAAGACAATAGTTAAGATAGAAAGATACTCTAAGTTACCAGACATCTCAAAACTTCATCAGCTATTCACTCTTATGTTTATTAGAGGTCAGGAGAGAAATGTACATTTTTTTTTCATTATTCTTTATTTCAGTTCTTTTAAGTTTTGGCTTATTATTTTACTTTGCTAATGGTCTGCTAATGGTTGGTTCCTCTTGATGAAGTTACGAAGGTGATTAAGTAATTCTTTGTAGTTATTTAAGCTCTGTCTTGTTTTCAGATGAGGCAAGCAAACACGTTGTAATAAAAGATAAAAACAGGAGAAAAAAAATCTTTTTACTTTACTTAGGATGTGTGATTAGTTTTACTGGGGAATATGGATCATTCTCTGCTAATGTAAGATGATACTACCTACACTCTGGTTTAATTGATGGAAATCAAGCTTTACACTTCTGTCCTTTCACATAAATTTTGGTTAGGTTTCAGCTCTGACATACAGTTGTCACTTTCATCTTGCTTGTAGCATACACAGTGAATCAAAAATGGACTTATTTTGCAACTTCCAAACAACAGGACTGTATTGGAAAAGGCTTTTAAAGCGTAAATAGTTTCCAATAAGTAAGGGCCATTTTCAAAGCTCTTGACTAAATGCTCAGATAATGGATTATATGATGAAAGATTAGCAGTGGTAAGGTTTACCAGCTAAAATAACCATGCTAAAGAAAATATACTCAGCACCTCCCAAAGATAAGTGAGTATTCAGAAAATATTGTAAATGACACAAGAGAAATGCCAAACACCAGCAAAAATCAAAACAGATTTTTTCAGCAACATTTTTATGGAGTGAGAATTCAAGTGTGTTTTAACTCTTTTCAAAGTTCCTGGACTGGCAGGGAGTCATCTCAAAGCACATAGAAGCCTAACTGTTACTGTATTTTTGAAGAAAATATGCAAAGTGTACTTCTGCACATTTAACCTGCTCAATTGTCAGGTTAATTTATATCAAGTATGAGATAAGAACATGAGGATATGAATGAAATATATATATATATATAAAAATTTCACGAATTTATATATATATATAAATACATATGAAATTTTCCAAGATCAAAGCTGACTGAAAACATGAGGAGACAGAATCAAATGACAAAAACACCTTTTACTCCACTCTTGTTTTCCACCCACCCCTGCCCAGAATACCTCACCAATTAAATCATCATCTCATGTTGTTTTCTCACTGTAATTTGGCATTGCATTTTTCTACTAGAGTGGTTTTTCCTATTTGGCCCAAATGTGAGCCTTTTGTCTGAGATCCATTTTATAGAATGAGCTTAATTCTATAGACAGCTGGTTGCTTATTGACCTCATGACTGGGGCTAATCATGAAGCAGTTATTGGTCTGGATTTACTGTCTTGCAAAGGGTTTTATAGAGGAAGGAGATCAGCATTGTAACAGTTATTTTCAGCTATATTGAGAGAGTTAGTTCCCTCTCCCCAGCTGCATTTTCCCTCTCAAATATGCTTCCATGGTAACATACACAGAGCTGCTGCAATGGTGAAGTTAATCTCAGAAGTTTGGCTTCCCCAGCTCCTAAGACTGCACGGAATCTTCATTGAAATGCTAGTAGCACATAGAAATAATATTTGGCAATCGTAGTGTTATTTTTGCTTCCTGATCTATTTCCAATTATCTTCTATTTCAGGTAGTATTTTAAAAGGGACTGCTGTACGAAAGAGACTAGTATGATTAATATAAACTTAAAGGTAAATACTGTAAGGGAAATTAGGATAATTTATACTTTATAGCTGATGCACCATAGAAATTTAATAAGTATTCCAGGGGAGGGGTGGCAGTTGAGTAGGTGGATAATATATTGTCTAAAGAAGCTCTTGGTATCCTAGGTGCTGGGCACAATCAAATTCTAAAGCATCTTCTGATAACACCTGTGGAAAATGTCAGCCGGAATAGATTGTTCACATCAGGGTTGTTCCTTTTTACTGGGAGGACAGCCACAAGCTCTTTGTTGAATAGATTTGATAAGTGAGCTATTTGATTTTACTATTGACAATACAATTTTGTGTGTGGTATGTCCTCAAGGTCCCATCAGTATTGATGCAGAAGATCCAGAAACAACTGGCTAGAATAATAAGTGCTAAAAGTATTGTACATATTTTATCCCTGTCAGTTTAAAATCTGATTTGTTACACTATTTACACATTTTATTTACTTAACAGGTCTTGGAGGTGAAGTCTATGAACAATTGCAGCTGTCTTCCAACTAAGGAACTATACTTCTGGTACTGTTATGAACACTTATATTATGAAAAATATGTTTTGAGTTTGCTCAAAAACTTCTCAGTTCTAGAGAAACTCAGGTTAGCATTAATGTAGCTGGATCAGTTTAGACATATAGAATACAGGGAACATGCTGTTAGTAAATATTCATAAAAATGCTTACACTTGAAGAAATTTCCAAACACTTTATAGGAATTCTGCCACAGAATGAGAACCTTCAGAGGGGCATTTAGTAGCCTCTTTAACCAAAAATCTTTTTCCTTCTTGTCTTATTGTAGATGGATTCCAAAACAAGCAGCAAATGGGAACTGCATCCAACAGATTTTTTCATCCTCTGCGACTCCCTTTTTCATATTCTAAGCAAGAGCCACAACAAGCCTGTGGTCCCAGTGAAGGTAGAATATTATCAGTTTATGTAAGAATAATAAATAAAGATTAATTGGAATTGGATGAACAACCTGATTTTTGCTACTCTCACTTTAAAATTGCCTCAAGTTATATAAATCTTGACCCTTCCTAATATGTAAGTATGAGAGAGAAAATTGCTTGTCTGTTTTGGTTGCAAATACTACCTTCCAAACATGAACAGCTGCTATTTCATCCTGGCCTGAAAAGCTGAGCTTTGGGCTGCATGAACATTTTCCATTACATCAGCATGACATTAACCTGAAAGTAAAGTCATAGCTAAGGGTCACATTTGCAAACAGATGAGACATACACATAAATTACCATTTCTGTTTGCAGCCAAGTTGAGTGTCAATCAGGCAGTTGAATGTGTAGCAAGGCATGCAGGCAAATGATAGAAAATTTCCAGCACATTTTCCCTCCCCAGAGAGAAATTCTGAATGAAACACTAGATATACTAACAGATGAAAATTGCTAATGCTTTATCATGTCCATCTTTCCATTGGCAGAGAATGGCATCTGCTGTGAATTAAGTTATTGCCATTCATACTGCTGCTCATGTGCTTTGTTCTCTGCCAACACCTTAGAGGAGTCAGACTCTGCTTCTGCGGTTAGGAAAGTGGAATTGTGGAACCCTTTGAGAGTTTCACTTAGAGTAAAATACTGACATATTCAACCCGAAAGCCATTCTTTGCTATTATGTTTGCTACTAAGGTGCTTTGGAAACAGTTTAAACTGGTGTGACTGCCTTCTGTTTTATACAGAAATATATTAAAAATACATTTTATTGAGTGAAAACAATGAAAGGAATCATAACGAAGACTAAGACTAATAGTAACATGTAGGGTCAGTTTAGTTTTAGATAGTGAAAGAATGGCACAAAAAAAGAAAATATTACTCCTGATCTAGCATATAGGAGCAAATGAGGGTTTTTACTGAGCTAACTTCAGTTTAAAACAGTTAGAAATAGATATATGCAATCATTTAAAATCTATATGGTAGCTTATTCCTTTCTTTTTAAAATGCAACTGAGCAAGGACTGAAGGTAGGGAAGAAGATTATGAAAGACTTCAGGATGATTGACTGTATTTTTAAAAAATCTTTTACATCCAATCCAGTAAAGATCAAATGATGGTAATAAAGGATATGGGACATTGCTTGCCCAGTTTCAGTAAATGATACCTGTGTTTTTATCAACAAGTGATCCTTCTCTTGATTTTCATGTTTCAGCAACACTGAAAAAAGACTGTAGAATAGCTATGCATTAGCCGTACACACAACAGTAATTTTTTCTATGAACAGTAGTTACCATATAATCTTAACCAAGGCTATACAGTCAGTGGTTTTTCTACATGTAACCTTACAAACTACTTGTAAAGGCTGAAGTCCAATTATTCAAAGAATCAATCTCCTCACCATATATTCCTTCCATTCGCCATAAATTGCCTTCTTCATAGTCTGAGATCAAACTTTACAACTACAAAGGAAACTAATTTTGAACATATTTAATGGCTGAGCAGAAAAGGAATTTTTTTGTCTCTTGGTACATGATACTATTAGCAGATTTTCTTGATCTCTGGTAGAAGCAATTGAATTTCTCAGTACAATTTAGCATTATAATAACCATATCAAAAAATAACTACCCAAAAATGAACAAATATGCATCACACACATGCTCTTTTCATTTTACAGCTTTGATTAATTCTTGTCCCTGTCCTTCCATTTATTTGTCCGATAAAATTGTATGCTTATGATAAAAGAGGATATATCCATTTACTGTAGGTAAATCTGTGTCAACTGTATAAAAGTGCATAATAAATGAAAACAAAATTATCCTTATAAAGTCATTATGAATTCCAGTAGGGACAAAAATATATTTTACATATATATATATTACATTTAATCTCTCCCCTTTCACTTCCTTCTTTCCTCCTTCTCAACCTTTGTACTAGCAGCAGAACTAAAAAATATATATCAGGCCCAAGAGTAGACATTGCAGTTTCCAAAACTATTTGATGTAATACACCAAATTGGATGAAATAAGAAGAGAATCATGCAATTTAACACATATCTGACCAGCAAGGTGTCAGAGAAGAAGCTTGGAGGCTTATCAGCAGTGGGATTTGGATGTTCTATAGTTGTCTCATAGACAATATAATTGTAGTAGTACAATGATCCTAATCATGTCCACATTTTGAAAAGCAAAAGGAATGTATCAACAGAATTGTACTTTGAGTCCATAAATGAAAAAACAAAAACAAACAAACAAAAACCAAAACAACAACAACAAGAACTTCTGTGAACTCTTGTAGTCATTTTGCAATGGTTCATTTTGTTCAGCCAGACTGAAGTATTACAAGCATACATTAATGCTATTTATAAAGTCAACTTTTAATATGTAAAGCTCCTTTAAGGAACAGCTTCAAAAGATCTCTCCAAGTGGTTCTTTTACAAAAAAAAATTAGGAGAATTGGGGAAAATCCATGGAATTTACTTACTGGAAGAATACTTACTGGAAAATGAGAGATGACAATCCATCAGATTTCTGCTTTTTTGCTATGAGAAGTGATGTTTGAATTTCAAATCACTAGGCTTGAAAATTCAGTCTTATTAAGAGAGACTAAAAACTTTTTGAAGGAATGCAACAAGGAAGATGGTCAATCAGGCATATTTTTCTCATAGAGGAAAATAAAATTGATAGAATCTGATTTCAGAGTATTTCTCAATATCTCCCTTCAAAATAGTGGCTGTTTAACATCCATCCTCTGGTTGTTTTCTTAGTTGAGCTGCCTGATGATTCTAAATACTAGAAGTAAACAGAGGTTTTGGTAGAGTGGTTTTGTTCACAGCTGGTTCAGGACTGGGACGGTTCAAAAGCAGAGCAATTACTTTTCAGCAGTTTAGGCATTCTGGAATACAGGCTCAGATTATCAAAGGGTCAGTTGTATTTGGAAATTTGAGTCTGAGGATTTTGGAAGAGCCACAAAGCTGTAACTTGGGCTGACAGCACTTCATTTAAGAACTGTAATCACTGGCCTTTTCCCTCCACTGCAGTAAAACAGTCTGTTTTGATCAGCTTGCCCCAGCATGCACCAAGCACAGTATTTAATCTCAGGATAATCAAGGATTATTATCTAACATAATAATCCTTCTGCCAGTAGTTGAAAATAAATTATTTTTAGTTGTATTCTTGCATGTGTGTGTTTTCAGTGACTGCAATTCATTTGAAAAGGCAACCCACACAAAGAGGCAACAAACAGTCATTGAAATTGTTGATAAGAAAATGCAACAGCAACCAGTTTTCTCATCCTGATTTTAAAATCAGAGCCATAACTTTGTGTATCAGACTTCTCTTGTGGATCAAACAACTTACGAGTTTCCCACATGGGAATATAGAGCAGCAGCGCAGATGTGCTGAAGCTAAGATCCTCCCACTCCCCAAGCTGTCATGGAAAGTTGTGGTATTAGGATGGCATTTTCCCCCTGATTCTGGCTGTTTTCCCTCTGAATTACAAGGAGGAAGCACCCTCATTCCCACTCTGAGAAAGCAGGGAAACAAAGCAGCCAACCACAGCCATCTGAGTGTATTTTCCAATGGAAATGATGAGTTGCATATTATGGTCTGTGTGAGTATTATCCAGGCAGGAGAAAGGAAAAGATGGTGAGCTAGGACAGCTGACTTGCTTAGGAAGATTTAACAAGACTCCTATCTGCTGAGAGTGTTAAAACGTGTCAGAAAAAAAAAAAAAAAAGGACGTGCTCTATCTCCTGAAATTCCTTTTCAGTGGGATGCAGTTGAGCACCTTTTCCCATATAACTATCACATTGGCCTCTCCTATATGCAGGGCTCCCAGTGTCCTGGAGAGATGATGGTGTGGTGGGTACCAGGCCAGGCTTGGCAGTCAGAGAGGCCAGTGGCTGGGACAGGACCAGGGCTTGGGGCTCCAAGGCAGCTCCCAAGCACGAAGTGCCTTCCCTGCCTCAGGAGGTCCAGCCAATGGTGCAGTCACCTCTGTCTTGCTGCTGATCCCTACAGGATGAGTGCCTGCAGGAGTTCCCAGTGTGCAGCTCAGTGAGAGGAAAGAAATGTGATTGTAGTGTGTAATTCATAAAGCCATGCCTTGTGTCTAGCTAGAGCATTAAACAACAACTGCTCCAAGGTACTGAGACAAAGGAAGAACAGTTTTCTACTTAACTAAGAACCTAAAGAAAGCAGACTTGAAAAAGCTGTTTTGCAGGTGTTGCTGAGCACTGCAGTTTGCACCGTGTCCGCCAGACGTGCACCCGCCACCCTGTAACAGGCAGAAGGCAAGACTGAACATCCAGAATGATGCCAGATGGAAGAAAATGGGTCCTCTCCTGCTATGGATGTCTTGCCATATCCTGGGATGTGCTGTAGCAGTGGGGAGAAGCACCAGCTGGGAATACTAGGGTGCCTCAGCTATGAACTGACAATTCACAGGTAGGGCTGTGGCCAGTAGCGCATCTCAATATAAAATACAGACCTTGTATTCTTTCTAAAACAAGGCTTGTTAATTTTAGTTGCCACCAAAACAAACAAACAATCCCAAAAAAACTAAAACTCTACAAAAAAGCCACAACAAAAAGGCACAAACACCCCAAAGAAACATAACAAGAAACCAGAACAAGCCAAAACAGAACCAACCAAAACTACCCAAAGAAAAAGGAAAAATGACCAAAAAAACCCAAAACAAAACCCCAATGAAACAAAGAAAAAAAAAAAAAAAGCCAAAAATCCCACACCACAAAATCTCCATATGAAACATCCCCCCCCCCGCAATATCTCTATATCTTTCTGTTTGCTTAGATAACTGATAATTTTAAGGTAGGCAGTTAAGGAAATGTGTGCACTTCAGCTTCTAACCTCGTTGACCAGCTTGGTGCCACAAAATCCATTGGAGATTTGTGTAGCCTGCACAAAGCCTCAGCAACCACTCAGCAAGAGACTTGTGTGAAGGATGTCAAAACTGCAGTGGTGCCTTTGGGGTAGGAAGAATGTGCAAAGTGTGACAACAAGATTAACATTTCATAGATTTAGTTGCACTTTCTGGGTGACACTTCAGAAGAACTTATCAATTCAGTTTCTGATGTATTCATTTTAATCTCTCCTGCTTTTTGTCCTGTAGGATAAGGAGTCAATCACCCATAGCCCTGCATCACTATTGACATCTCACAGTCACTGAACCTGAAATAATTAGCTTTTGTGAACTGACCATGCTACCATGTGAACAGGTATTCAGATTCTAACTATAATGCAGGCAAGAGAATTTAGCTGGTAGAACTAAACTCCAGCAAATGTTGGTCTCATTGAGAGTTCACCACCATCACTAGGGTTTGTCAATATCAACCAGATAAATTTTGACTGCCAGAAATAAAAGAAGTGGTTGGAATCACCCATGCTGCAGTGCAATGAAGATGCACAGTAACAAAACTTTTGTAGCAAAGGCAGCTTTTTTTCCTTGATCTTCATGTTTACTGAAAGGTCACTATGAAAAACACAACAAATAGCTCCTTTTGCAGAGACTGAAACTCTCTATAGTGGGGTCTCCACTTCTTTGTTTAGACTAATCTATAATGTGAATTTTTAAGGTTCACTTAGAACATCTATTCAAGGTAAATATGTAGAACCATGTTTTACCTTTGAACTTACCAGACTTTAAAGTTAAGTCCCTCTTACTTGCATATCATCTCTTTCCCCTGCAATGCAGTCTTTCTGATTTTATACTTTCCCAGACACAGCTGCACTTCCAGAACAGCTCTGTGACAATTGATTTTTATTTTTTGTTCATTGTGAGAGAAGCTTTGTGCTTGCCTGATATGTCAAAATCTTCATAGGCTTGAAGAATTACCGAGTACTCCTTATCTATTCTGAGAGTAATGGTTTATTTGGTATCTCAGCTGAGCATGTTTAAGCCACAGCTAGGCAATTCTTTTGAATCTATTAGATAAATGGCTAGCCCAAATTTTGCAGATGTTTGAAGAAAATTCTCATAGTTTTGTGTTCAGAGGGGTGTTTGAAGTATAAAGTGTTTTCCTCACCCCGGTCACTTTTCATCAAGCTCTACAAGCAACAACAGACAGGGAAGAATAATAATGAAAATTCTGTTTCCTGAAGTTTTGATACAAAGCTTTTCTTGAACAATGTAAGGTCTTTTGAAATGAAGATAAATTAAAAAAAAAACACCCCCAAACTAACCACAAATGACAAAACACCCAACTGCCTGGCATTTCTAGCTGTGCCAGACAGATATAAGGTACAATTACTTACATATATAGAAGTTTTATATCAACAAAGCAACTGGCCAGGGGCGAGGATGTATAGGCAAGCCAGAGTAATTTCACATCTTTCTGAAGTTATAAAGTAGCTGAAACGTTACCTCTTGGCTATGACTATGTGATTCAGAGGGTCAAAGGACTATCATTTGAACACTTCAAGTTATTTTATTTCAAGTGATTTTCAGCTATCAAACTGTAGCTTTGCTACAGTATATTTTTGTGATCCGGATGTCTGTGCCTTTGGAAGCTGAACAGAAAGATAGATAGAAGCTAATAATGACAAAGAACACCACAGTTTTTTGGTTTATTAATATCTGTGTGTTTATAATACAGGTTGTCTGGATTAATCTGAGAGATGTACATCCAGTGAAATAACTCAGACTAAGCATTTACACAAGTGGGTATTTATGCTGGGTTTGGCTGGGATAGAGTTCATTTTCTCCACAGTAGATGGTATGAAGCTGTGTTTTGGATTTGTGCTAAAAACAGTGTTGATAAGCTAGAGATGTTTTGTTGTTGCTGAGCAGGGTTTACACAGAGCCAAGGTCTTTTCTGCTTTTCATCCCACCCCACCAGTGAGGAGGCTGAGGGTGCAAAAGGGTTGGAAGGGGACACAGCTGGGACAGCTGACCCTAATGATCAAAGGGATATTCTAGACTATATGTCATCATGCTCAAAATATAAATCTGGGGAAAGAAGAGGGAAGGAGGGGATATTTGGAGTTATGATATTTTTCCTCCTAAGTCACTGCTATCAGTGATGAATCCCTGCTTTCCTGGAGGTGGCTCAACACCTGCTTGTCCAAGGGAACTGTTGAATGAATTAATTGTTTTGCTTTGTTTGCATATATGGCTTTTGCTTTGCCTATTAGACTGTCTTTATCTCAACCTACAAGTTTTCTCACTTTTATCTCACTGGTTCTATCCCCCATCCACGGTGGGACAGTGAGAAAGCAACTGCTTGGTGCTGAGTTGCTGGTTTAGGTTGAGCCATAACACTGTTGACACAAACACAGCCCATAGCAGAGTCCTGAAAGTCACTGGCTCCCCTGTTACTGTGTGACTGAGCACTTCTATCCTTGAGAAATAGTATTTAATGGAAGACATGAATCTCCAGTACAGCTGAATCTAGTTTGCACTGTACACCTTTGCTCACCATCTTTTGCGAGGTCTTATCCTTGGTGTTATTACCTCCACTTAAGCATTTAACCAAAGTGGTAATTAGTATTACATTAGAGGGGTTGTCACTTTTCTTATCATATCCCTCAGCATTAAAAGTCATGTTTGCACTACAATTAACCTCTGTTAATAGGTTTGCTAGGTCACTAATGTACCAGTTTTACATAGTCTTCTCAATATGGGTTATTTTGATGTATTAAAACAAACTCTTTTTGAACTGAAGAGGAGAATTCACAATTGTAGGACATTAATTGTGCAGCATTTATTGATTTTTACATTGTTATGAGTACATTTATTTTCACAAAAGTAATTTTGGTAGAGCTTTTAAAAAACTACCTATCACACATATAAGGATAACATTGTATGGAAAAGTTAAACATGACAACCTGACTTTAATTCCACTAAAACCAAGAAAACATATTCTTACAGCTGTATGGAAAATGTATTCAAATGTATGAGCTCACAGGTTTAGCTAAATTTGAACCCATTGTGTAAATTTTAGGTTAAGAAATATTGTACTCTATAGTTGAGCTGGGTATTAACAGTAAAGATAAATCTGAACAGCAGTTATTTCTTGTGGTATACTGACAGGTCTATATCTAGCTCCACTGGACTTCTAACTTACTATGCAGAAGTGTGACATTTAAACAATTCTTAAGAGCTTGCTACATTTCACTGACTCCGAACTGTCAAAGAAAAACCTGCAAAGATATCTAGATTTTCAGACTAGAGCTGCCAAAAACCTCTTGGCTGGTAGAATTTGGAGTAGCACAATGCATCACTATGAAGCCAAATCAATTGATTCTTAAGCAACCATTACTGGGAAGTAGGGAGTCCGTTCATTAGTGGAACTGAGTGGGATGCTAATATAGAGCATTTTACTGTCAGTTTTCAGATCTGCAAGAGAAATATGCAGAAGGAAAGTGAGCCTTCAGAATCTCAATTCCTCATGATTACAGCTACATCCTCCGAAATACAAAGAAAACAGAAGACCAGTTTTGATGGCTTGCCAAAGGCTGCCTTTTACAGCAATTCATGCTTCAGATAGTTTAATCATATCATGTGCTTTTCTTCAGATATCAGTTTGACAGAAGAGCCTAGTCACTAGGCTCTTACACCTCTATTTAGCCTTGATTTATCAGAAGTTACTGCTGGGAAAAATCCCAGACTTTTCAAAAATGCAGAACTATGAACACACTCACAGCACTGCTCTCTTCTAGTGGTGTCCTTCTTTTACAGCCCTACGCAAAAAAGGACTTGATACCACATGTAAAGGGTTGTCAGGTATATGAGAAGCAACTGTATTCTGCTTTCATCTCTTCAAGGTTACCTCTTCCAATGCAGTTATATAACCTCCTCCCTGACTTCAAAGCCCCATTGTAGACAGATTTTGACCCTGAAACTTCAGAGGCATGGTAAGAACAACTGGAGTTTAAGAGAAGAACTCCTTACCAAAGACAGTAAAATTCATTTTTAAAATGTCAATAATGGTTCTTAAAGAGATTGGTTTGGTTTTTTTTTGAAGTTGTTGATATGGCTTCTTTTCTACCACCTCTGCTCAGAAACCTGAGAATACAAAGGGCAGGATGATGGAACTTTCCATGTTTAATGAATGATAGGGTCAATTCTCAGTCATGCTCTTCTTCTCCAGCCTTGGCAGGGAGCTTCAGCTCAGGCAAAAGAATATCTAGATCAAGGAAACATCAACACAGGTTTTTCTCTTTTCCAAGAAGCTCCAGAAATTCCTAGTGCTTTTGGATGTTACAATGACAACATGAACCAAACTGCAGCATTTGTTTACTTGTATGAGAGACTGACACACAGCTCAACAGTTCAGACAGGAAGTTAGAAACAAAAATGACAGTACTCTGTCTCATTACATTTGAGACACTTGATGAATAGAATTTGGGGTGAACATTTTCCCCTTGCTTGCCACAACATTCCATGTGAATACACTTAGAAAAGACTGCAATAACATTTTAATGTTGAAAATTTTATTTAACTGATCTGTTAAGTTCTCAGTCCAAACACTAACTTTTCAAGGTCAGATAAACCTGCACTTGTAGATGATAAATTTTAAGCTCCTTTGTGACATTTTGACAATCATGATTATTTCTTGAGGTTACATCTTCCAGTCAATATATAATAAGATTTGCAGAATTTACACTATTGCCACATGACATGTAGCACACATTTCATTAAATTTTCAGATTCTCAAAGACTAGCAAGGGATACTATTAATTCCAAGTGCCACAGGACATGGAAAAGCAGCTCTAACAGATCCATTATCTCTGTCAATCTGCATTTCAGCTATCATTTATGATTTCTGCTACATTTTGCCTCTGGTCATAGTTTTGGTTTTTTATCTGTTTCATGCTGCAGTTTTCTATACTTTTATGCTAAGCAGTATAATGTTTAAATAAATCTACAGTTTATTATTTATTTAAGCAATCTTGGCAAGATGAATATTATTTTTTTTTAAGCTCAGCAACATATCCCAAAATCTTTTTGGTGAGAACTGAACACTTTCTTCTCTTTTCTTTTAATGGCACTTTTCAGTACATACCCAGAGGTAGCCGTAAAATCAGATTACAAAGAGGTGCAAATATGTTTAGAGTAATTTGTTTTGCCTGAAATTGGACATGCTCAATGCATTGTAATAACACAATTTCCTTTTCAATGCAGATTATGTGCAGTGATGAAATACATACATTACATCTGATGATCCCAAAAGTGTTAAGCAATTGTCATGGCATTGACAAATCACCACATAGCAGAGCATCAAATACAACTGCTAGGGGCCTGTATTTTCCTGCAGAAATAATAAATAGGTTTCAGACTCATCTATTCAACAAGCCTCAGGTTTTCATTCCTGAGTAGTTTCTTTCAGTAAGAAGTCAGGTCATCCGCTGCTGAAGTATATTGACCTACAGTTATTACTTCTCCATTAGAAAAACAAATCAAAGGCATGGCCCATCTCAGCCTGTTCACACTGAAGTACTATAATGTAGAGTCTTACTTCTGAATGAATAAATTGTACCAAGTAGATTAGAACCTCCTGCTTCTGACATCTGACCCAATAAACACAATGCAGTTCTTTTTTTCAAGGATGATGGGTGACAAATTATGCTCCATAATGCATAATTACCACAATCAATTTATTATTTTCTCGAAACAGGCTCTTGAACTCATGCTATCATTTTCTCACCAAAAAAAAAAAAA
>VWYO01009929.1:1826-14724 GCA_013400275.1 Rhadina sibilatrix
TATTCAGGATGAAGAATCCTGAACAGCTGTAATACAAAAATCTGTGTTGTCAGACTTGTCTTTTATATGAATAGTGCATTCCTCAGGTGCCAATAAAGATGAATGATGGCTTCTTACTTGTGCATTACCTGTTGTCTCATTTATAAGAGGAGCAGTTATGTTGGATTTTTTCAAAGCTACAACTCAAATGCTCTGGGAAAATAAGGATAGATTCTGTTTGGTCATTGCTAAGTTGTTAAGAAAGAACAGATTGGCTAGAATTGTGTGCTTGCACAGGTGAAAATTAACTACTTCAGACAGTCTGACGTTTTTCCATGTGAGTGAGACTGGCAAGGAATAGCAGCCAGGTGGCCTGTGTGGTGCTCGTCTGGCTTGTTGGCCTCTAGTGCTCTCTCTGTTGCTGTCAACACTATTTTGAAAAAACAATAATATATTTTAAAAAGTATTGATGTTATGAAACCCAGTAATATTAGAGAAGACTGGACAAGACCTTCCTTAACATATAGCCATTTAAGAAAAGGAAATATATAGTCTTGCTCTATTTCCCCCTTCAGGTTCTGACCACACACAGTATTATGCATCTGGTTTTTTTAATATTGTAAATTAAGATACTTTGTCAGATTCTGCTGCCAAGTGCTGAACTAGATTCAGTAAGGAAAGATGTGTATGTATGAGCTTTCTGGTTACAGCTTGTGAAGAAATTTTGTTAGTGAGTGTAATTCCAGTGTGAATCATCTTTTTAGCTTACTTGCTCAAGTGAGAGTGATTATATTTTTCATGCTAGTCAAATACTATGAGGAAGACTAAAGGTCTTTTTAGAAGCTTATTTTTGTAAAGCCAGTTTTGTACAAACTTTGTAACAGTCCTGAAATTAGTTCTCTGCTTCTGTTTTCCACGACTTCATAGGAAGTGTACCCCTGTGGGTGCTGATGAATGCTTTCAATTTTGGTGTGTGTCTTCTGTATCAGGTGTCACTTACAGTGAGTTTTGTGGCTTCAATTGTCAGGTGCTGTGCTTTACTTGTGGGAAGTGCAAGTCAGGAAAGGCCAGCTATGGGCAGCAATTCATGTGGCAGGAACAGGAGATGCCTGAATAGGGGTTTAGATGCACAAGGTTGCTTGGACTGGACAATGGGAGTCTAATAGTTGGGGAGGAATGCTAAAATAAAGCACTTCAGCTGCCCCAGTGCTAGCATGCAGCCTGACTGCAGGGGATTGTCATCAGAGATAAGGGAAATGACTCAAAACTCTTCCTGCAAACAGGGTTGAAACATCTAAATGAATCCGATGCACTAGAGACTTAACTGCATAATTTCTGAATTTTTCTGCAGTTGGACTGTCTTTTTAAAAACAGAGAACCTTAAAAATGCTGCTGAGAAGTCAGAATAATTGAGGAGTAAGAGCTAAAACACAGTTCTAGAGTGACAGAACTGTGCTAAGTAGGTAAATAAAGGGAAATCTCAAAACAGGAGTGAGTGGTGAAAAGGGTGGTGATTGAGACAGGACACAGATGTCCTGAGTGTGTATGTGCAGTTGGATCAGCTCACATGGGCTGCAATGCCAGCTTTGTTTTGTTTAGATTTACCTTATTGTTAGGACAAGTGTTTGTGCTTAGGAAGGATCGTGACCTTGGTTGCAGGTCCCAATGTCATGTTGCCTTGGATAGAAACGTGTTTTGGCATTGACCTTTTAATCTTGTAGTAAGGCCAATGGGCTGTGAGTTTAGCTGCTGGCTGATGTTGTCTTAATTGCTAGAGTTGTTAGGGAAGCTCTGAAGAGCATTGAGCCCTGTGCTTGCTTATACTGCACTGTTTTCCAGTCTGTCTTTGATTTCGGGCCCTGAAACAGGAGTGTGGATGCCTTCCTAGGAAATGTAATGCTGCTGGTGCCCGTGCTTCTTCCTTGCCTTTGGGAACATTTCAGAGCATGTGTTAATCCATTAAGAGACTCCTGTAGCTGTGCATGGGGTATGGGATGTGCATTCACATCTGCCCTGTTCTTGTCAACTGGTGATTTTCCTTCTGCCAGGTGGACTGTCTGTGTTAGAGAGGCAGTCCTTCAATAATTTAAGGTTGATCTCATGAGAAGTTTTCCATGTCATGTCAGAGAGTTAGGAGTGAGTTGCAGAGAGCAGAGTTAGGCAGTCTTGTGTCCAGTGACTCGTGTGCTACATTTATCACTCCCAGCATTTTATAATGCAGAGTTCATAGACTTCAGTTTGAAGAATGATGCAAACTCATGAGTAGGTATTCATGAAATTTGCTAGATTTTTTATGAATTTCTGATCTGCTGTCGATGGAAAGGGGGACACATCTTTTTGCACTGTTACCTAACTAACATTTAATGAACTAAAATCAGCGTGTACTTGAATAAATACAATTTTATTGCAACAATGAACTTGCCTTTTAGGGGAGGGAAAGTGTTTATTAATAAAGTCTATAAGAGGTTTTATTCAAAGAAAGCTGAGTAATTTGTGATGTAAATGAAGAAACTCTGGGTTTTTTTCTTCCTTCCTTTTGTTTAACCTGAAAAAAGAAAGAATACTGTGTCTGGTTTACCTGATCTTTCTGAAGAGTCTGTCTTGGAAGCAGGGTGCAGGGAAGAACCTATCCCAGGATGTTGATTAAAAGCTGTCACCAATAGTTCAAGCAGATTAGCTTTTCATATTAAAACTTCTTGATAGATGCTGATAAAAAGCAAACAAAAACCCACCCCAAAATATTAATTAGTTTGTTCCATGATGTGTTAGCTGCATGTTTCCATCTTTATGGTTTCATCTCAAGTACCAGGGGAGATGGCTGGCACCATCTTCATGGCAGTTCTTACACTGCTGCAGTTGAGGGTTGTCCTTTTCCATGAGGGTCCCATTTTCACTCACTGATTATACTGGATTTAGGGAGAGTTCATTTGAGTCTGTTCAGCATGGAAAGATGCCCTCTCTCCAGCATAGGGAGACTACAAGCCAGGATCTTTGGGCCAGGAGAATGTGAATAAATTTTGAGGAAGCTGAAAAAAAAAAGTTATTCTTTTTCTACAGGTGAAGTTCTAAAAAACTTAAACAAGTTCTACAAAAGAAAAGAAATTCAAAGACTAGGAGCAGAAAATGGACTAGATGGTAAGAAAATGTTTTAAGTTTATAGTATTTTAATATGAAATCTGTTTTAATCAAATATGGTATTAGATGTGATCTTTTTTGTCACAACACTGCTTCTTTACGTTGTCTTTGTCAAATAACCTTTATATTTACTTTTAATAGCTTATATTAAGATATAAGTTTTTAATGAACTGCTTCAGTGTTTTATTGGGGGTTTATAGATAGACTTTTCTGATCCTGGCCACATTAATTTTGTTCCTCTTTTTTTGCAGCTCGCCTCTTTCACCAAGCATTTATAAGCTTTAGGAAGTATATCATGGAATCCAGTTCTGTGAGTGCTGATTTGCATATTATTCTCAATGATATATGCTGTGGTGCAGGCAAGTATCTGGAATGCTTGTAAAATCAAATGTGCATTTTTACTTGGTTTTGCCCTGTATACTTACATACATACATACATGTGAATCCCCTACTGTGCTGTCAGAGGGATAAAAAAATCCCTGCTTCCTATCAGAAACATTTGTGCCAGTCCTAGGGAATGTTCAGTTCTTAAATCTTCTGAAGTGGAAATGAAAGATGTGGAGGTGTTAGCAAGAAGCAGCCTATTGTTTTACAACATCTATTCAGGGATAAAATGAAAACAGTACTGTTCTGTTTATCCCTCTCTTAAAAATCCAGCAGTCACTAGAGGGCACTTGGAGAGCTTTCTCCTGGCTGGTGGCTTTAGGGGCAGCTTTGTGACAGTGCTCTGTTTCCCTGTGGCACTCACAGAGGTGTGTTTGCCTGCTTGGTGCATCCTGTGTTGTGATTAGCAGCACTTAACTGAGAGGTGATGCCAGCTGGGAACAGCAGGATCAGCTTTCTCCAGGGTTTGAGCTGCACAGTGTGTGTTTTAATGATGGGGTTTTAAAGGTTGCAGTGGTTGTTAGTTTTGTCTTAAAATGTAAATGTGTAGATTTTAGATGTTGGCCATCTTATGAAATTGTCTCATTATATTTCCTATGCATAAAAATATTTCACAGGATTTTCTCATTTCCACTTCTTATTTGGTTATATATGAGCATTATGCCTTATAACTCATATACAGAAATACTGAAATTTTTAAATCTGAGTTTTGCTTGTCCAAAGATGATAATCAAATATATTACAGTTAGTCATTGGATGATAATTCTCAATTTAAACTCCCCCAAAATAGAACATCTACTCCCTCAACAAAACAAAAACACTCCAACAAACCCCAAACCACTGATTTTTCTTTTTGTATATGTTTGATAATAACAGTTTTTTTAGAGCAAGGTAGTTCTTTGAAATCCTATGAGAGCTGGACAGTAGGAGTGTGATCTGAAATGAGACCTTTAAGGCCCACATGTCTGCTCTGCAAATGTTCAGAAGAATGAACCTGGATTTTTCTTCTGAGTTGATTTTAGTATTTTTATTTTCTCTCCTAGGGATTGGAAACTTAGAATTTGGAACCAGCATTCTAAGTCTCAGTAGCTTAGAGAAGCTGCAAATCTGTTTTTCTCTGTTTATTCATAAAAGCACTTTAAAATCTCTCTTTTTAGAAAGAGAGGAAGATTTTTTTGAAATCTTTCAAATTTAGAAAGAAGTGGCTAAAATCTTCTTAGGACAGATAAGCTATTTCTCATCCAGCTTTTCCGCAGTTTCTCATTTTACTTAGAAGTTCTGTAGGCAAGTAAGCTGAGCAGAGTGAATGTACTGAAATAATTTGCATTTTTTCATATTATTTTGTTTGTATTCCATTGCTAAATGTGTTAGTTTCCCTTCTGCCCCTGAGATAATTATTGAACTTTGTGGAGAGCCAGGAGTTGAAAGGATTACATAAGCGTGGGGTGGGAGTAGTAGAAAATTTTTTTTTCAGAGTTTATTATGAAAGTAGATGCTCAGACAAGTGCACAAACTTTCTGAAAAGGATTTGTTCTTGTAGGTCACGTGGATGATCTGTTTCCATTTTTCCTGAGGCATGCAAAGCAGATCTTTCCAATGCTGGACTGCATGGATGATCTGCGCAAGATCAGCGATCTGAGGCTGCCACCCAACTGGTCAGTGTGGCAAAGTGACTGCACTCTTTTCTTTTCTTAGTGTCATAGAATAATTTCATAGTCTTTGGACTTACATGTAGTGATGCTACATTTTCAGTTTTTTTCTCTGTTTTTACAACAATTTGTGTCAGGAACTCTTGTATTTTTTACAAGATACATCGCAACGAATTAAAAAGAAAATAAGATTATATCGGCTATGAAAGTCCCTGAGTTGGTGTGGCTTTTCTAGGAAGATGTTTTCTGATGATGTGTTTGGGAGGTAGCACATCAAAACATTAAAATATTGATAAGCTCAAGGAGAGAGAATTGCAGTAATAATGAGAATTATTTTGAACGCAGTGTGTGAATTTTGCTCTGAATCTTTGAAAGCATTGACTTAGAAGATCAGTGTATAAGACACAGTAACCTCTTTATGCTGTCTCTAAGAACTTGATATTTCTGCTTTCAACACACATTAAAGTTATTAATAAATAAATGCTTAAGCTAATTTCCAGTTTCTTCTCAATCAGTATCCAGATAAATGTTCAACAGATCTGCTTTATTTTGTCTTTGCTTTAGGTATCCAGATGCCAGGGCTATTCAGAGAAAGATAATATTCCATGCCGGTCCTACAAACAGTGGAAAAACTTACCATGCAATCCAGAGATTTTTGTCAGCCAAATCTGGAATATATTGTGGTCCACTAAAACTTCTGGCTCATGAGATCTTCCAAAAGAGTAATGATGCTGTCAGTATGTCGTATTACTTACCAACATCCTTAGTGCTGGAACAATCTCATGAATTTGTGTCTCTAAAGTCCTGTAGTGGCCCCAGGTGGTCCCTGGAGCCCTGTGCTTGAGCAGGTGCCTTTGCTTTGCAGTGGTGTCAGCTCATGTGAAGTCAGCTGTGCATCCCTGCTTTAGGAGCAGAATGGAGCATCATTTCCCCAGGTGGAACAGTGCTATCCCCAGAGCACGTGCTCTGCAATCATCCCTGTAACCTGCCTCTGTCCTTCTGGAATTTGTTGCTCCCTGGGTTAGCCCCAGGTTCTGCTGTTCAGTTTTTCAGCATAGGGACCATGCCTTCTTTTGCCCACGACCTTTATTATAGCTTGTACACAAAAAATTACCCTTGCTTAACTCCCCTCAACCTTCTGCTTCAATGTATTTCATTTCACTTCACTGTCCTTGAAAAAATCCTTGAAGATTCAGATGTGTTGAATTGAAGAGCAGTGCTGTATATCAAGTCCCTAGAGGAAATTCTCATTAGTGTTTCATATTGCTTCTGGCATATTTTTGGAGGCTCCTCACCAGTGTGTTTCCAGCTGCAGAGAACCAGACCAGCTCTGAAACGCTACAACCACATATCACATGTTAACACAGCACAGTGTGTGTGTACAGTAGTCATGTTGTGATTTCTCTTTTTTTGATGTAGCATTTGTAACTTGTGTTACCAGTCTGTCTGAGCAGCAGATCAGAAAGATGGGAGATAGCTGTAATGTACCACATGTGCTCACAGTGTGACTGTTGGTCCCATGCAGGGATGTTCCTCAGTGCTAGTGGTTACTGAGCTTTACTCCCATGTGTTTAGTGTGTGTGAGAACTTTTCAGTAGTTGGTTCCTGTTGGTTCCTGGATCATGTTTAGGCCCTTGGGGTTTAAACAGGGCTCTGCAGGTGGCTGTAGGTATGGATGGAGCAGCCATCAGCAGCAAGGAGTGTAGGGCTGGCAGGTTGGTGGCCTCAGCTGTTTCTCACAGCTCTTGCTGTGCAAGTTCAAGGCAGCAGGTGAGGCTGGCAGCAGGGCAATTGCCAAAGGAGCTGGAGCAGGCTGGAGCTTGCAAGGCTCCTTTGCTGCTGGGCCTTGCTTTATGAGCCCCTTGTACTCTTCTAAGAATTATTTGTGGCAGATGTGGCAGCTCTGAAATGCTCAGGGGAGGATGTAACCTCCTGCAGGAGTAGGGGAAGCTGTCTTAATTACAGATACCAGCTCTTCATTAAGCCTCCTTTCTGACAGGACTTTAGTATAAGGCACAAGTCTCTCAATCAAGGCTGAATAGTTATTTCCTGGATAGCTTGTACTATACTGTCCTAGAAACTACTGTAAGAAACTGTTTTTGTCCCTTCTGGAGAGGGGATTCTTTTATGTTCAGGAAGCTTAACCTGGGATTTCTGAATGCCTTTAGAATGTGCCATGTGACCTGGTGACAGGAGAAGAGCGTGTGTTTGCCAATGAAGACTCCAGACAGGCTCCCCATGTTGCTTGTACTATTGAAATGTGCAGCACCAATACACCTTGTAAGTATACATAATTGTTTCTGTCCTATCTGTGGTATCCTTGTGTGTGTTATTGCTTGGACTCAGAAGTAGCTGAGCTCTTCTTTTTCACTCTTATTTGAACAATTCCTGAACTATGATACAGCAGTTCAAGAAACCTGAATCATCTCAGAGTAGCTTTTTGGTGATAGAGGATTAGCTTTCTTTGAGCAGCCTTTTTTAGGAAACCTGTGAGTTCCTTCAGTTCCTTTGTGTCTTGTACTGCTGTTCTAGATAATTTCCTTGGTTCATTGTGTTTTTCTTCTTTGTTTTAAGATGAAGTTGCTGTGATTGATGAAATTCAGATGATCAGAGATCCTGCGAGAGGCTGGGCTTGGACAAGAGCTCTTCTAGGTAAGCTTGTTGGTGTTGGCAATGAATTGGCTTAATGGCACATGAAATTGAAGCTTAGCAGTCAGTATAGTCATTAGTGGTTATAATATGTGATGCAAAATAAAAGCATTTCTTCTTCATGTCTTCTCACAGCAAAGGATTTGTCTGCATGACAGGACGCTACCTGTCGTGTTTCACTTAATGAATGGGTTTTTAAAATTTTGTTCAGATGCCTCTTTTATTTTTCCTTCCTTGGATAATAGGGAGTCTTTACTACATTGTGCTGTCCTTTTACATGGACTATTTCCAAGAAGTATGCTTTTCTGTTCAATTAAAACACCAGTTTTCAAGAGACTAGCTTTGTAGAGATTCTGCTAAATAATGGTAACTTTAAATATTTTGTAGCGTTAATTTCAAATGGCTCCTTTAGAACTGCATCAATCCATTATGTTCTTAGAAGAATACTTATTTTGATAATTTTAGAATTTTTCTATAGGAATTTTTGAAACATTTTTCTTCTTATTTGGAACAGAAGTTTGGAGTCCAATTCCCTCTTGACCCTTTTATTTTGTTGCTTTTGGTTCTAAGTTCAGCAGATTTGTCACACTTCCTTTACTTCCTGTTTTTCCCTTTTCTGTTCTGGCTGAATTAGAGGTGAATTCATGCAGAAAACAAAACTCCTCAGTTCTGCTATGGTTTGGGAGTTAGTAAAACATGAGTAGTAAATAAAACATGCTCAAAGCTTTACTCCATTTGTTGAGTGGCTGAGGGTACCTCTTGTTTTGGCCAAGAGGGTGTAGTGAGGAATTGGCTGCTCTGATTATCACACTAATGATTTGTCAATATCACCTGCTGGTAAGAGTTCAAGAGCAGCTCTAGGGAAATAGTGTATTGTGGGAGAGGCTTTAGGGGCAGGTTGGAGTCCTTGAAGGAGGTGAAATACAGTCTTCCTTGTGTTTAGCAACCAAAATACAAATTTTTATTACCTTAAGAGCCACCTAAAGCTACTGTTGTATATAAACATGTAACATTTTGCTTTATATATCACTGGACTTTTTTCAGGCCTCTGTGCAGAAGAAATCCATGTTTGTGGAGAACCTGCTGCTATTGACTTGGTGACAGAGCTCATGTACACTACGGGGGAGGAAGTTGAAGTAAGTAATTCTGAGAAGCTGTGAACAGAATATCAGATTCTCTTTGCTGTAAAATGGGAAAAAATGTAGGGTCCTTTTGGGGGTATCACTGCTCAAAGTTGTCCTGCAGGAAGTCTTGTTAAAATGTTTCTCAATTTCTGTAAAGCAAAGATGTTGCAAAGTTCTTCTTTCTTTTTTTAAATAGTGGTGCTGTTTTTTCTGGAAGGAGATAAGTGGTTTGGGTTCCCTTCAGGGGATGCTGCAGCTGTTAGAGCTGTTAGTGGACTTTTACAGGGAGGGCACGGTGTTCTCAAGTTTGCTGACTTTGCAGGGTGTGTTGATGGTTAGTCTCAATGTGGTGGAATTTGAGTTTAAAAAACAACCATCTTTGACAACTTTAATTCTAGGTCCGAAACTACAAGAGACTGACTCCCCTGACTGTGCTGGATTATGCCTTAGAGTCCTTGGATAACCTGCGTCCTGGGGACTGCATTGTCTGCTTCAGTAAGAATGACATTTACTCTGTCAGCCGACAGATTGAAGCCAGAGGATTAGAATGTGCTGTCATATATGGCAGTCTGCCACCAGGTAAAGCACTCTTCCTCTCAGTGTTAAGGGTCTGTTCTGTTTCTTGATGCTTTTCTTAGGAGAAAACCCCCTTCTACTGCTTTCTTTAGTTTAAAATAAAGCAGTGCAAATTTCCTAGTTTTGCTTCTCTGTATATCTAGAGAAAGTAATCAGCTTTCATTGACTGGTGTTTTAATCTTGGGATTAGACCTTTATTATGTACTTAATTTTGATCTTCACAGATAGATATAATTAAATGAGGTCTATCCACAGCTCTGGGAATGATTTAAATCCCTCCTGCCCCCTCCCCCCATCTGTGGCCAAATACCAATTTATTTATTTTTTTCCTTAACCTGTTATAATGACATTGGACTCAGTGATACTTTGTCTTTATTTTGTGTGAAGTTTGCTATGTGAAATGTTCTGTCATTCTGTTTTAGGGACAAAGCTTGAACAGGCAAAGAAATTCAATGATCCTGATGATCCGTGCAAAATTTTAGTTGCTACAGATGCAATTGGAATGGGACTCAATTTGTAAGTACTTGAGCAGGTTATGGTACTTTTAGTTTCCTTCAGGTGTGATGGCCACATTAATTTCCTTTCTTTTTACCTTCCAGTCTGATTAACTCATCTAAATATCTGCTGTGTCTCGATAACACACTACTTACATTGCAGTTTTGAAGCAGCAGTCAATTTGGTTAGGCAGAACTAAGCTCTAATTTTAAAACTGATTCCAAGAATTAAATGGCTCCCTTGGCCTATTCACACAATTCAGTGTGGTATCTGGCCATGGCTGACAGAGCCTACTGGGTCAACTGGAGTCAAATGTGCTAGGTTGTCAGAGTGATCATTCTCTTGCATTTCTGAAATACAGAGCAAGTTCAGGCCAGCGTGAGATGTATTTCATTAGTGAAGGAACATGCAGTCACATTGCCACAAACTACTGAGGCAGGTGTGGTGAATGAACTGGGGGGCAGTTAGGACATGAGTGATGTGTGCAGGGATGATGATTCTCCTGCAACTAGCCAGTAGCCTTCCCCTGCCTTTTAGAATATGCTGTGTCCCTAAGTAGTATCTGTGATACCCTTATTTAGAGAGGAGAAAAATGCTCATAAAAAAAAAAAACGCAAAAAGCTTTAATTCTCCATATTGAAAGTAATTTGCAAAAAAAGGATTTGTTTTTGTTTCAATGTTTCAGGTGTATAAGAAGAATAATTTTTAACTCCATAGTAAAGCCAACGGTGAATGAGAAGGGAGAGAAGGAAATAGACTCCATCACCACCTCCCAGGCTCTGCAGATCGCCGGCAGGGCCGGGCGTTTCGGCTCCTCCTTCAAACAGGGGGAGGTCACCGCCATGCATCGAGAGGACCTCCTGCAGCTCAAGGAGATCCTGAGCGAGGCAGTGCCCCCTGTCAAGGTGAGAGCCTCACTGCCACTTTATACAGATGCACTCTGGGGCTGGCTTGTGATATTCTGGGCACAAATTATTTTTCTTTCTCTTAGTTTGCAATTTAGTAATAAAAATGGGTTGTGTTGTGCCAAGATGACTTTGGATATATGTCCCATTTGGACAGTGTTGTGTTTTTGGTAAACCAGTGTCTTGGTTTGGAAAGACAGGTGTCTACCAGGGAAACTGGAGTTTCCCTGAGAATGGAGAATGTAACCCCCACCTGCCAAGGAGTATAATTTTGCAGTCAAGGGCTTTCAGGCAAAGATTTTGGGAATAGGAATAACAGTTCTTTACTAAGAATATTAACAATACAAATATAGTAGAAAAAAAACCAAAACCACCCACCCAAACAAGAAAACAAACAAACAACAATTTTGGAGAAAAGCCTGACAGAGTCAGAGCTACAACCTGACTCCGTGCTTGTCAGGGTGCTGGGTGCAGTCCAAAGGTAAGTCCTTCTGAAGTGGCAGATGTGGTTGTGTTGAAGTAGAGAAGATCCTGTAGCAAAAAGGGTCCAGTGATGGTAACAGGGGTCCAGTGGTGGTGAGTAGGGTCCAGTGATGGTAACAGGGGTCCAGTGGTGATGAGTAGGGTCCAGTGGATGGGAGAGGGTCCAGTGGGTCAGAAGGGGTCCAGTCTTCCTCCCAGAAAACCAGGTGAAGCAGCAGCTTTCCAGTCCCTCTGTCTCAGTTTATACCAGGTAGAAACTGCCTGCCCCCACCCCACTGCCAGGGGGATGTGATGCATCTCACAACAGGGTGATGGAAATGCAGATGCACCGCTCTGGGGGCGGGGTACAGCCTGGGGGGGTGCTAATGGCCCATTATCAGAAGGTGTCAGGCATCTCTCCCACAGATGAAAATAGAATACACATATTTGGCTCTACAACCCAGGACAACCAGCTCTTTTAAGAATTAAAACCTTGAGCACAGAAGTTCTTAAGTTTCAGCTAAGTGTGCTAAGTAAACTGGAGTCTGCAGGGTGCTATGGTTTCTTGCATTTTGTCTTTCAGTATGTTGTTCCTGGTGCATTAACTTCAAAACAATAGTGAGAATTAATGGAAGTTTTTTTCTTTATTTTCCATTTAGGCAGCTGGCCTACATCCGACTCCTGAGCAGATAGAAATGTTTGCTTATCATCTTCCTGATGCCACTCTATCCAACTTAATTGTAAGAATAATCAAAATACTAACTTCTGCTTTAAAAATGAAGTATCACTAATAGCTTTGTAGAAACCTGCCCTTGGGAGACCTGACAAGACAGCCTTGTGTGTATTTTTTTATCAATTGGATTCTTCTCTCTACCACACAAGTGACTGCATATAGGTTCAGGATGTTTAACTTTTCTGTTGTGCTATAAACTTGAAAGCTGTTGAAACATGTCAGTCATTTTTACACGTGTTTCAAACTGTGCAGCAGCTTTTTCATTCCAGCTTTTCTGAATTTTAAATACAGACGTTTCGGTCTGAAGACTAGAGATCTAAAGTTAGATAAATTGTTTGAAAATTCCTGGGAAACTGGTCATGTCAGATTTCCACATATCTGAAAGCTACTTGATTTTTTTTTTCCTGTTTCTGTGGGTTTTGTGGTAAAACAAGGTGTTTGTGACTTGTGGAAAACTGATTTTTTGGGATCGATTTGATCTCCTCTTAAACAGATACTAGTTCTTTTGGATGTACCTAAACATTATAAAGGAGAAATTAAGATTTCAATACTGTATTGAAAAAGCGTTGTCACAGCTTTTAGTAAACTGAGAAGTCCTTGGCAGTTTTCATGGTTTAAAATGTGCATTATTGTTCCTGCTGATCTGCTGTTATGTAGCAAAATGTGTATTTCTAACCTTGAAAAAAAAGATTATACCTGGAGGCCTCCTGGAAGACTTAGCCTGGTAGGGTAACAACACATCCTTGAAATTTTTAAGTCAGCAATTTCTGGGCTAGCATAGTAGTGTCTTGGTTTGGAAAGACAGGT
>VWYO01009929.1:14982-38183 GCA_013400275.1 Rhadina sibilatrix
ACCTTTTGGTTCCATAACCCAAGTAGTATTAAGATAAAAACCTTATGTTGTTTTTGATCTCTTAAATATTCAGTCACATATTTAATTTTAAAAAGCTGAGCGTTTCTTTAAAGATTTTTTTTTAAAAATCTTTCAAAGATTTACATTAGAGAAATAATGTTAGGGGCCCATAAAATTCCCCCTGCAGGGTGCACTGCATCTTCTGTTTCTCCGAACCTTGAGTATGTCTCATGTTTTCTTTGAACTCTTCTATTGAAATACTGTATTTAGCTTGTGTTTTCTTTCTTCCTAAAATAGATCTGATCCTGACATTGAGCTAAAAATACCTTAATTATTGAATTATATGCTGTCAAGTTAGCTTTTTGGGTCATGCTAAGTGACAAACCTGGCGAAATTTCTAAACATAGTGGTAACTGGTTCCTGTGATGTTCTTTGTAACTAAAATGTACCCATCCAGAACTTTGTTAATTGGGAGACTGACTGAAAGTGTTTAAATAAAGTGTGGTGTGTTACATATTCTCCTCTGATCCCATGTTGGAGAATTTAATGCAAACTCTGCTAAAAGAGCAGGGGAAACTCCCCTGCCCACTTTTTTATTAACTGTGATTTAATTTTATTAAATTTGATGGGTTTTTAAATTGTCCTTTCAGTATAACTAGTCTTTCAAACTCTAAATAATTTTTTGGTTGGGTAAGACAAAGTTTAACACCCCTCTCCTGTAATAACATTCTTCCATTTGGTTTTATTTTCACAGGATATTTTTGTGAGCCTCTCACAGGTCGATGGGATGTACTTTGTCTGCAATATTGATGACTTTAAATTTCTGGCAGATATGATTCAGCACATTCCACTAAACCTGCGATCACGATATGTCTTCTGCACTGCACCCTTGAACAGAAAAGAGCCTTTTGTGTGTACCACTTTGTTGAAGGTCAGCTATTTTTTTCCCCTCAAAAAAGATGGTGTTTGTATTGGACCAAGAGGGTTTTGGTGCACTGGGGCTGTATCTAGCTGCTATATTTGTTGTGGCCTTTGCCATCAGATCATTTGAGAGCATTCCTAAAGTGCTCACAGGTAGAATGGGAGATATAAAATAGCTGGATATGTATTGAATTCTTTACTGTTTTTATTGACTTAAGTTCTGAGAGTTTGGATAGCTTCTCTGCTCTTTGCCTCTGAAAATCCTACTGCTTGTCTTTGTATGTCAGCTCTGAACTGGGAGGAGATGAGAGTTGTGTTCCCTTGTCACTTGTGCACTGTTAGGGTTTGCCCTACAGTCTTCCTAAAAGCAGTCATTAAAAACCAAGTTACTGCTCATTTGAGCTGTTAGCTTGTCCACAAAGAAGAGAATGTGGGATTGAGGGTGATTGCTGGTGCTGTAATACAGTTACATAGAATTTAAACCTCAGAAAACACAGAGCTGTAAGTTGCTATCAGAATTATGTCACTTTACTTTTCAGGCCTGGGTGAATTGTTTTTCTCCTGTGCCACTGGAGTGATTATTTTGAGGAATTTGTAGTCAGCTGATTTTTCAGTTTTTCAGCCTTAATAATAATGTCACTAGGGACTGTTACTTGGTTAGACAATATTGCCATTGTTCCCTTTTTAAAGACTGCATTAAACTTTTAAAATGAAATAGTATAAAAATGAAACTGATGTAGTGCCCTCATGTCACAAATATTGGAACCCTGCTTTTCAAAAATGGCTAATAGTCTTTTAAAAATGAGTGATTGATTAAAGAGTTGAAACAAGTGCCTCATTAGGAAAATGTTGAGCTTTTGGAGTCCGAGTAGTGAAGGTGCAGAGGGGCATAATGTGGTGTTAGAGGGAGGTAGGCTGTTGTGAAAGCTTGTGTGAATTTAAGCTCCATTCCCCGGCCAAGAAAACCCACTTTAGTATCAGCCAGATAGGAAGCAGTTCTTCCAAGGCATCAGCACTCTCGGAAAATTTTAGATTTAAGTCTTCCTTGACTTGTTTTTCTGTTAGTTGAAGAGCTGAGGTGTCTGGGTTTCAGAAGAGCAGATTTCTAGTGCAGATTAATCTGTTTGGTTTGTGGGTAGTGTGTTTCCTAAACCAGGAAATACATTTAATATTCTAAACCCTGGCAAGCCTGAAACAAAATAATTAAGCAAACAGGAGGAGGAGGATTAAAAAAGACACAGAGTCCATCTGCTTTGCTAGATGAAATCAAATGCCTTCAGTGTTACGCTTTTCTGGATAGCTCTGTGCTTTTGTTGCTTAACTCTGTGCATGGCCCATGAACAAATTGTGTTAATGAGGCCCTGGAAAGGAGAGGTGACTCCTGTGTTGAGTAATTAAGTAAAAGAATGTGTGACATTTGTGTTGTGTAAAACAAAGCAGGTATTTTTAGGGAGTATTCTATGCATACAGACTCTGGGGAATTTAACTCTTTGGGGATTTCTTCTTTCCTGACTAACTGAGGACTTGACTGAATCTGCTTGTTTTTCAGTTTGCACGACAGTTCAGTAGAAATGAGCCTCTGACGTTTGACTGGCTGTGCAGGCACACCAAGTGGCCCTTAGCTGCTCCAAAAAACATCAAGGAGCTTGTACACCTTGAAGCTGTGCATGATGTTTTTGACCTCTATCTGTGGTTAAGGTATTGTCTTTGTGCTTGAAAACCCTTTTTTAAGTTTTTTTTTCCTGTTATTTATGACTTACAGTCCTGGAAGTGCAGTGTCTTCAAGCCCATATGTACATGGTGCAGGGTGGGCTTCTTTGGCCTTTTAGAGGATCTTGACAAATGCAGTGATGAGGGAGTGAGTTTTGCAGACAGCAGTTTGTGACTGACAGAAAGAGAAAGGTAGAAACAAGGGGATCCTGAAATGCAAGTTAAAATACGACCTTCCCATGCAACATGTAATAAGTATTCTTTTTACTTAGTATAGATCCCATTTTTGTCTCCTTGAGAAGGTTTAATTGTGTGTTCTTTTGCCTCTCTTCAGTTACCGCTTCATGGATATGTTCCCTGACGCTGTCCTTGTAAGGGACATTCAGAAGAAACTGGATGACATCATACAAATTGGTGTCTGCAACATCACAAAGCTGATCCGAGCATCCCAGTCTGCAGCTGCTCCTGGCACAGCTGAAGTTGTGTCAGAAGACTCTCCTCTCTCAAGGACTCAGAAGGATGCCAGGGTGGTTTCAGACCGTCACAGTGCAGCCTCCACAGAGCCACTGTCCATTGCAGTGGAGGCTGCAGAACTGAGAAGAGCAAAAAACTTGAGACCCTCTCGGCTTGGTAGCAGGCAGGAGGATCTGAAAAGCTATGGACGTGGATCTCTTGCCAACAGATTGCTGCGGGAGGGACTTCTGACACAGGAAATGCTGAGACAGCTGGAGAGTGAGTGGCAGGATCAGCACAGGAATGGTAGATATGGCTTTGGTTCAAAAAGAGATGATCAGCATAGTTCAAAGGAAACGAGGAAAAAGAGAAAATAGAACCGTGTCCTAATTCTGTTTAGTTTTTATTCATAAAATAAAATACTATTTTAATAACTCCTTTGGCATTTCATGTTTACACTGCTGCAGCTCCTTGATGTTTTTCCTTTTCCCATAACCAGTAATGTGAAGCACTCAGAGAAATGAACTCTTGAAAGCTCAGAGGCCATAAGTTTGTTTTTACCACTCAGCTGTACACTCTCTCAATCATGGTGTTCAGCATAAATGTATGATCTGCTGCTATGTGAAATTTTGAACTTGGTGTCTTCTTGAAAGGTATCTTCTCATCATCATCAATAAATGTCAAATATTTCACTAGTAATGAGTTAGCTACTCATTCCAGCCCTTCCTAAAGGGCAGAGTCTAACAGACCACAAGCAAATATTGAACTGCTGGGAACAAAATTGGCTCAGAATGCTGATAGGAGTCATGTGCCTCTTACCATTGTGTCCTGTGAAAACGTGGAAGGAGGTGAAAAGCATTTGTGGTAATATGTTGGGAGTGATGGAATTCTGGCCACAAGAATTTTGAAGTGAATCTCAGTTTTGTAATCAGACAGTTAATTATGATGCCGTGCGATTTGGTTTTCATGTGAGCAGCTTTAAGGTGTTCTTTTGAGCTCCCTGTATGGGTCCTGGAGAGTGGAAAGAATCAGATGCTGCAGCTGCTGTGTATTTACAGAAATGGGCTTCAGCACTGGTACATGTTGCTGGGCTGCCTGAGGAGCATGATGCTGCACTGGCCATA
Organism: Rhadina sibilatrix; assembly: GCA_013400275.1. Classification (NCBI taxonomy): domain Eukaryota; kingdom Metazoa; phylum Chordata; class Aves; order Passeriformes; family Phylloscopidae; genus Rhadina; species Rhadina sibilatrix. Next base: position 19,191 of record VWYO01009929.1, read on the forward strand.
TATCTGGGGTTGGCTGTGTACAAGTGCACAGGTCCTGCTTCTGTTAATGTTGGGAAACCTTTAAGATCCAGTTGAGTTTCACTATCAGATACCTGCCTTTCTGAAGTGATCAACTGTGTTTCTCTGCAGGCTTAAAGTTTGCTCTGAATCCCCTTTTCTTTCCTGTAGTATCAATCCTTTATGCTGCTGTTCAGAGAGAAATCTGCAGCAGTTTGAAAAATGTTTTTACAGCTGTTTTCAGTGTAGCTCATGTAACTCCTCATTATTTATTAAAAGGCAAGCAGAGTGTAAATGTTTCCAGTCCACATGCTGGTTTCAGTACAGTACTGGTGGGAAAAGAAAGTTTTAGGTCCTTCCCCTGCAAAGCCATGTCTTTTTTTTCTCCCCCAAGAAAAACCAAGCAGCTCTATGTGTGTGGCAATGGCCATGTGAGTGTTGTGGATTTTCTGCTTTGCAGATGAGTAGTTCAGCTTTGCTTTCCCAGAATCCTGCTGAACAACACCACCACTTGCACAGGGTGCAAGCTTGCATTAACCCTTACAGGTGTGTTGCATTTGCCGCTGTCACACAGCTTGTGTGATGGAGTGGTATCAGTTGCCTCCTTGCTCCTTGGCACTCACTGGAAGGGAAATGGTAGCTGCTCAAGCCTGCAGGCACATTTTGATTGACCACATGTGTTGTCCCACTTCCCCCAGATCCAGGGTGGATCTGCAGACCAATGTTTGGAAGCACCTTGGTTATCCACCATGGACAACTCTTCTTTTCTCTGCCCGGTGTGTGTTTTCTTGGCGTGTGGAAGACTCACATTGATATTGTGCTTTGCTTCTGTCAGGTTTAATTTATCCTTTAGTCATACAGTAAGCTGAGTACTATGTGTATTTTTGAGCAAGGAAAGAGTGTCTGGGACTTCAGGATCTAAGCCAGCCTTGTGTTTCAGCACCAAGCCCTGCAATAAAGAAGCTAAATGACTATAAGCATTCTATTTTGTGTTTTGCTGAGATTAGCACTTTGCTTAACTCACTACTTGTTTCCATAGTGACTCCATAGTAACTGTTTTAGAAGCTCTGATGTTTATTCAGGCGTTTCCAGGCTGACTTTATGAAAGTTTTCTTTTCTTCTGAGCTAATGGTGTGGCTGTCATTGACTCCCACTAGAATGGCTGCCAGATTGGTCCCGTGTGGTACAATCTGGACTGGTGTGGTGCAGGGTTACCCCAACTACCCATTTTTAACCTGCCTTGTGGGGCTCTGCTGAAGCTTTATTTTTCAGCAACAACAATGCTGTTCTCTTGATCTGGGAATCACATTTGCAAAACCATTTCAGGTGTTCAGATTTCCAGATTAATTTCAGGCATTGAAATTAGAGATGTTTAGGAGTTTATTTGCTGTCCTTCAAATGGAAAGTGCTGATTGTAACAACACTGCTTGGTAAAATGCTTCTGTTTTTTAAGCCCAGTATGCTCTCTTCTGTCTGTGCTGTTTCCATTTCTTCTGATTTTTCCTGTCAGTTCCCTCAGATGTTCTGCCTTACTTTATATCCTGATGTTGCACTAGGAGTGGTAGATTCAGGAAGAGTGAGTATGGGGATCCCTTTCTCTCCTGAGCTTTGATGAACTTATGGGAATATGGGAATGAAGCTGCTGCCACTGCAGGGAAGGGGTGTAATGTGTTCTAGGGGTTGGTCTTGGGATCATAAACTATAAAACAGAAGGATTTCCCCTGATGACTCGCTTAGTAGCCTTGTCCACTGTCTCCTTGTTAACCTGGGTACCAAATTTAGCAGCAGCATTGCTACTACTTTTGATACCTCACTGGAGATAGATGAGTTTATCTCACAATTAAATACTTATTGATATGGTGCCTCTTTCTGGAGGTAACAAGGGCACGTTTAGCTGATGTACTCAAGACTTTTGTAGGTTTCCCCATGGTAGCTATGAGCTCCTCTTTTTTGCAGGCCTCTGACTGCAGGGCTGTGGGAGGCAGATGAGCAGCAGACTCTTCAGGATTCTCAGTTGTGCTGTGAGATGGGGTTTGGAAGCAGAACTGCAGAAGGAAGTGGAGAGGGAGGCATTACAATTTTAAAGTGTTGTTGGCTCTTGCAAAGTGAGGAGGGAAGGTTTGTGAATAACTTTTATTTGGTGCGGCTCTAAAAGGAAAAAAAAACACATCACCTCAAGCTTCCAAGCTGCATGCAGTTGGAGCTGATGTGCTCGCTTGGGCCTGGATTGGTTCCCCTGTCCTGGCCAGGATGTGTACAAAATGGCTGTAACACTTTTGGGTGTTGGGCCCTTGGTTCACTGAACTGCTGTCTGTGTGGAAATGAGATAATGTCTTGGCTTTTCTTGTGCAACAGCCTGCCGGAAGCTGGGATGCACCAGGGGTGAGTGAACAAGTTACCCAGTGATTCTGACTTGTCAGGTATTTCACAGAGCCTGCTGCCAGTTCAGGAACATTTAGATCTTTGAGACCCTTTTCCAGTGGTGTCCATCAGAGAAAGAAAGAAAGAAAAGAGGGAATGAAAAATAAATCTACTGCATTACAGACACAATGAGCTCTGGATCAAAGTGGGATGGAGCTTGAAAGGTGATGTTTTCAATTTTGCTGGCCAGAGGGGTTGTGACTCGGATGGCATGGGTAAACAATGAGGAGAGAGACAGTCCCTTTGGGAGTCAGTGTCTGACTTAACGAGCCAGCAGTTATTAAAAGATGAATAGAGGAGAAGTGAACCGTGCTTTCTGGCTGGTAGTGTGGCTTATTTTCTTCTTTCTTTTCTCTCAAAGATCAAAGGCCTAATTTTAGAACAAGCCCTATTTATGGACTGCTCAGCCACTCTGTCTGCTTTACTCTTGTTCTAGAATAATGGAAAATAAATAGAACTGGCAGGACCTCCTGGTGTCCAGAGCTCATCCCTGATGCAAGGCAGAAGGAGAAAAAAAAGAAAAAGACCTTTCCTAGCAGAGGTTTGTCTCTGCAGAGGGAATTCCCCTCCCTCAGCTCTTGCAATCTTTCCTCGTGATCAGAAGCTGAAAAAATGTGACCTGTGACTGCTCCTGATGTTCAGCAGAGCTAACTCCTTCTGATCCCTGCCTTCTTGGTGTGCCATAGCTGACAGGACTGGGCAGAGTCCTCTTTCCGAGACTGGTGCTGAGTATGGAGTTGAGTGTTGGTTTGTGTGCCTGTGGACTGTACTCCTGTATATAAAGCCCACCATGATCAGTTGTACATTTTTCTTTTTACAATAGCATGAGATTATTTGGTCTACTCCAGGCTATGAACTGATGTAGCCAGACATCCTTTCTACTGACTGGCTGCCTCTGCCGTTCTCTGGATCTCTAGACAGATTTCCTCTGCTCAGTAGTTCTTTGTGTTTCCTCACGTTACTTGGCACTCCCCTCCCCCTTTCCTCTTCTCCCCCTGCTGTTTTTCTAATCTATCAAAATAATTTTTAATTGTTACCTTGTTCTGCAAAATTTAGGGTGACAATTGTCTGCAGTAACTGTGCTCAGTTCAGCTGAACAGTAACTGGGGGGGAAACACATTGCATGTGTTTGAGAGTGTTAGAGGTGTAGTTTGAGAATGAGCCTCTAATTACCCCATGAGAATGCCTTTTTTTTTTTTTTTTCTCTCTCCTTTGTGTCAGCATTTCACCGAGTTTTCTTGGGATGATGTTCCCATAGTCCATATTACTTGATACAGTGACAAAATCCTGGAAACATTTTTGTATTCAGAATGAATTTGATAGTAGTGGTTAAAGGCTGTGTCGAAATCTGGTGGTGTAAGGAAGCTGCTCTTGCTGTAGGGGCTCTGTGCTGCCCGTTAAAGGCATCCTTCCTACAGTGGGGCAGTCTGATACCCACACTGCTGCCTGCCAGGTAAATCTGTCCTCTCCCCAGGTTTTGCAACACCGAGGATTTTCAGTGGTCTGAAGCTTTGGGTGAGGGGAGAATCAGTCCAAAACCTCTCTGCTGGGAATTGCGCAAGAGGCGTTCCAGCTGGGGGCAGGGGTCTGTGTGTCTCTGCTCTTTTGCACAGCTGAAGCTTAATTGGTACAAAGCTGCAGATAAGGGTGCTCTGTGCAGAACCAGAGTAAAGTTAACTCATGCAGAAGTGCTTGTCTCACAAGTGGGGGAGCTGAGCAGAGGGAAGAAGTCTCCTAAAACCGTTTAACTTTCCAGATTCCCGGCAGCAGCGCTGGGAGCCTGTCAGCCCCTGGAATGAAGCCCCTGGAATGAAGCGGGGCAGGCTGCGTAGCAACTGCACAGAGAAGTGGTAACAATTCCCAAGTGGGGCAGTAACAAAATCGATTTTTCTCCCCTTCAGCTTGGCAGCTCTCCAGGTGCCTGCTCTGGCACAATGAAGTGTGTAGCTGGGGAGGGAGGGACTTTGGGTTGATGTGGGGGGGGGGTGTGATACAAAGAGGCAGAAGTTTAATCACTGACCCGATCACACTGGATGGATTTACTTCTGGACTCAATTTCCCAGGAACTCCACTATTCCACACTGGGGAAAATGCCTCTGCTGAAGTGTTTCTAGCTCCAGCTTCGTGAATAAAGATCTGTCGCTTTGGAGTTACTCACAGCAGCTCTGTCACTACTGACTCATCCATCTGCTTCAAGAAAATGTTTGCTGTCCACTTGCTAGCTTTCCATTTCACAAAGCTAAAAGAGGATCAAATAAAAAAGGTAAGGTGCAGCGTTAGCTGATAGCTATTTTAAGAACTGTGTTACCCAGATACGGAGGGGTCTGCAGTGCTTAATGCAGACCATATAATGGCATTATCCACTAAAACCATTCAGCCAAATGGGATGGCAGGTGTTTAGACCTTAAACCACCTGACGACTGTGAAAATAGGTCTGGTTAGTGGTTTTCCCTGCACAGTTGTAAGTGCTCTCCCAGTAATGGAGCAAATTCTCTTCAGGAAGGGAAAGTGCTTAAGCTTTATCTGGCATGGTGTGGTAGAGCCCAGAGGACAGAAAGGGTGACTCTTGCCGAGTTGCTTTACAAGTGTGGCACGAATGATGGGATTTCTCAATCTGAGTAGGAATCAGGAGTCAGTCACGTAGCAGGGATAGGGAAAACCCCTGTGGTCTTTGGTCTGGGTCTGCTGAGATTTGGGAAAGATTTCCTGCTAGTGTTGGGGTTTCTATGCCTCCTCTCTGGTTATCCAAAGCTGGCTAATTGCTCTGATGTTTATAGGTGTGACCTTTAATTACAGTTGGAAAGGCTCAAGATGGCTCAGATCTGAAGCTGTCAGTACTGGGAGTGAGCTGCCTAATGGTCACTCCACCCTAATCTGCTTTCATGCCCATGCTGAAATGGGGCTTTGGGCTTATGTCCGTTTTAAGACCATGTGAGATCTGTAAGCTTTGTTGGTCAGAAGTCCTCTGGTTTGTGTCCCCTGCAGGCCCCTCTGTATTCCTGGTGTCTTCACTGAGTGCTGTCAGGTGGCCATTGCTGCCAGGCTCTGTCCTCTGGCTTTCCAGCCAGGAGGAGGTGGAGCTGTCTGCGGATGCATGGTGGGAGATCCAAGGTCCTGGTGCATAGATCTGCTTGCTTTCACTGAGCTCATCAGCAAAGTGAGCCACTCTGGGTTCTCCTGTCTGTGCCCAAAACACGGAGTTGTTCCAAGGAGGACTTCTTCCATGCATTCTGTTTTGGAGAGAGGCATTCCGAGAGGTACTGGCATCTCAACAATCAGATGTCTTTGACTCAGTCATAGCCCTTTTATCCCCAGGATTTAATGTGATCAGAAAAAAGCCTTGCTGCCCCTCCCCTCTGTGAGGAGCTGATCTCTTATCTAGATAGTACTATCTCTTCTTCCTAAGAAAGAGAAAGACCTTGTGGAGCTGTGCTTGGGTGTAGTGGGCTTTGCAGAGAAACATCCAGCTTATAGTTGAGTGAGAACAGTGGAGATGAAGGGAGCAGTGGCAAACCCACTTTCTGCAAAGAAATTCCTGAATTCCTTCCTGAATTCAAGAAACCACACGCTCCTCAAACTTCTCTTTTAAGTAGCCTAGAGTAGGTTGTATAGAACAGAATTGGTTTCTCCCTTATTAGGAAGAAGGAATGTCTTCCCACCTCTCCCTCCCCAGGCTTATTTACTCTGTGGTGGCAAAACCAAGAGCCTACCTGCTGTGAAAACAGTGCTATTTCCACAAATGAGGCACGGCACTGTTCCTGTGCCATGGGAAGGGGGCAACCAGTTTGGTTTAGCACAGTCTGGCCATTCCTGTGTTTACAAGTAAATGGTTGTGAGAGCAGGGCCTTGCTCTGCTTGCAAATAGGGCTGGAGAGCCAGCAGGCTTTCCTGGACTCTGCCTTATCTAGTTCCTTGGGAGGACTGTCTGCTCCTATGGTTGTAGGTAAACAGGGTGGGGAATGCAATGTCTGTGGGCAGCAGGGAGTTAGTGCATGCTCTCTGCAAGCAGACATGATCATTTTTATTACTTTTGAGGGTTTTCTTTCCCCCACAGGGATTTCTGTCACAAGGCTATTTGGCTCTGTGTCAGAGTACATGAGTGCTGTATGTCTCCAGTCACTGTATTTTCTCCAAAACATCAGGATGGGTGCATAGGCTAAGATGATGGATCCTACACAGTGCTGGGGCCTCAAAAAACCCTTGGGGGAAATCAAGAGCTTGTGCAAACAAGGGCTACAAAGACAAATCTGAGTAACGGCCTTTTCAAGGCACAACTGTATCCAAAGGCAGCTGCTGCTCTAGGACAATTGTATGTTGTAGTTTAACACTTTCTCCTGTGTGTGTGTTAAGTAAGTGCTGGAGTGACTTTCAGAATCCTGGCTCTTTCAGGTGGGCCATTGCTGACCATCAGTTTAAAATGGGACTGTGAATAGCTAATTAGTTTGTGCCTCACTAAAATAGGTGGCTAGTCCAAATTTCAGCAGAGACCAATTTATCTACAACCTGCACTGCCCTCTGTTTAAACAACACAACCTTTTAGATCCTGCCATATTGCTGGTGGAACTTGGTCTGTGTCCTTCCAGACCTCCAGACCTCTCTATGTAAATGGGACTGATGAAATGCTCCAAACAGATAAAGCATCATAACAACATAGCCCATGGTGCAAGAGCTGAGTGTCTGTAGTAGCAAAGCATTGGCAACTGTCCCACCTCTGCCCTTGCCCACCTCCTCTGGCCCTGAGTCTTAGGTGGTGGGGAGTGAACACAAATTATGCTTCAGGGGACATCCAGCAATTTGGAGCACAAAATTATTATACCTGCATCATGTTCACACAGCACCAAAGTCTGGCTCACCAGTGGAAAAGCTTCTGGATATCGACAGATTCTTTTTTTTTCCCCCCCTTGTTAATCCTTTGTTGTATCCAGCTATGTGGTTTCTAGGCCACACTATAAGTATAAGTATACTATACTATACTATAAGTATAGCCCTGCAGGTACGAGTCAGTCCCAGCAGCCTGTGGTCCTTAAGGAAAAAAAACCTTTCACTTTGCCCTGCTGAAGCTGTTCATAAACACTGATTAGCTTCTCTGCCAGTTTATCTGAATGAGCTGCTTCATGGATACTTCTGAATTCTTTTATATTCAACTAGCTTCTATTTTGATGTATTCTCTGAGATACAGACCTTTAACAAAGGGTATTGATTGCACCCAAAAATGTGTTTTAGATGTAATCCTAGAATCGCAAGAGAATGGAGAGCAGACCTGGAGAAAATGAGAAAAGGCCTTTGAGTTCCAGCCTGGCATGCTAACAAAGTTAATTGTCTGTGGAGTGAAGCAGTAGCTGAATAGATGTTTTTGGGTTGTGGCTGACACGCTTGGGTACTGATGGCATTTTCTGGACTTGCCTCAGAGAGGTCAAATTCTCACCAGATTGAGATACTTTGCAGTTCTAGTTCTAGTTCATTACATCTAAGGCAGGAGAGGATGGTGTGCAAACAGCTTGTCAGGGTCTCAAGCAAATCTCATGGGCTTACCTAGATTGTCAAGTTACTGAGCCATCAGAAAAGACGGCCAACTTTTGGGCACTAATTCACCAAGGGTGCATTAAACATTTTCAAAACAAATGTTTTTTAGAAGGCTGAATGTCCTGATGATGACCTGGAGCTTGCTTGCACTGACAGCCGTGAGAACTTAGGCGCTGAGGTCGAAAAGGAAGCCAGCCATCAGCAGCGGCCGAGCACCAGGGAGCAGGCATGCCTCTGAGTAACACCTCCCACCTTTGCAGGTTGACAGGTACCTGTACCACCTGCGCCTCTCTGATGATGTCCTGCTGGATGTGATGGCTCGATTCCAGGCTGAGATGGTGAAGGGCCTGGGCAGAGACACCCACCCCACGGCAGCAGTGAAAATGCTGCCGTCATTCGTGCGCTCGCTGCCCGACGGCTCCGGTGAGTGCCCCTGCTCCAGCACAGCACTGCTGCCTTAGCAAAATGAGTCACTGCCAGCACTCCAGGATAGCACAGCAGACAAGCAGGGGGTCTCTGGGTTACTGCTTATCTCACTGGGAAAGCATGTGTGTGTATATTGAGCCTGGGGGAATGCCGGCAGAGTGAGTTTTTTCCTTGCACTGGGTGGATTTTGACCTAGTGCTGCTTGTTTGAGGAAAGGACCTGGTAAGTGCTCAGGAACAGCCTCTCCCATCTGTTCCTAGCGCAGGCCTTGCTGTGGGAGCTGTGGCTGGACATGGCAAGGGCAGCCTCTACAGCTCAGAGCCTGCAGTGCAGTGTACTGTGGCTGTGGATGTGTGGCCTGACCGCCTTGGAGCTACAGGGAGGGCAGGATGCTGCAGTGAAACCCCTCAAATTGCCAAGTGACAGCAACACGGCATCCTCGGAGCTGTGACCCCCAAATTCTGCACTGCTTTTTCTAATTCCCCAAAAAGGGATCCCTTCTGCCCTTCCTTGCCTTCTGCATTGGGAAAATCTGATTCTGGGTGGGGTCTACGAGGAATCTGCTTCTTCATCTGAGACTTGAAGAGAGACCAAGTACATAGTGCCCTCTGGGAGGATATGACATGAGATAGGAACTAAAAGCCCATCTTGTTTGAAGAAGTATGCACATCCAAAATAACTCCTCAGCTGGCTCCTGGCATTGCAGTCTGACAGAAAATTGCACTTTTCCCAGGTTTAACCAAGTTAATTTGTGCAGGATTCTGTGTCTCGCCTAGGTCAGAACTCGGTGTAAACTATCTGTGCAGAAAGCTGAAATGTTAGCTTTTTATCTTATTTCCATGCAACTTTATTCCTCCTGAAGGTATTTCCCCTGCAGTTAAATGAGGAATAACAGCTTCAATGGCATAAAGAAGACATTTGAAGGCAAGTCCCTTGAAAAATGAGGCATGTCTGAGACAAATTGTACACAAGCTGCCTGGATGGAAGGGGGCACTCTTCCTTTGCTGCTAGCTTCATCAAAGAGAAAGAAGTACTCTCTTAACCCTTGCAATCCCAGTGACAGTCACTAGTCCTGAGGTCTCATGGGTCTCTGGTGCTGTCCTCAAACAGCAGGATGCCCCTGAGGCCAGGAGACTTGGAAAATCCCATGTGGTGTCATCAGTGTTGCAAAAGTTGATGTTCCTCAAGGCCAAGGTTGGACAGTGCTCTCCTGGCCTGTGTGGCCTTTCCTATGTGTTAAAGACCTGTTGAAGCATCAAGCTGGGCTGTATCTTATTGACACACTGCCTGCTCTAAGCATCACATTGATTTTTCTGGTTTTGCTCTCTTGAAAAATCCTTGTTGGTTATTTTGCTTCCAGACACGTTAAAACTTCCAGCAGGTTAAAAAAGCTCAAACTTGGTTAGTTATTCCCTATTTACAATAGCAATTAGCTTGGAGATTTTTTTGTTGCCCTCAGTATTGCTGCCTGAAATGACTCATATAGAGTACCTTCAGTTTTTCATTGTTTAGGGATTAATGGTCTCACCAATGTCACAGTTTACTGAGTAGCCCAATCTGCCTCCTCATCTTTGATAGCTGGCCATAGTATTACAGGCAGAATTTCCTGCTTCCTTCCCTTTCAGATTTAAATTTAATCACATGTTTGGACTGTGGAGTAGAGATCATGCAAGGCTAGGCACATACCTCTGTGTTTTCCTTTTGGGAAAGGCATTTTCTTGTGTGTAGGATAAACACGTGTTTTATTGTGGCAGTGAGGGCAAACTGTCCTTCCATCTGAGGTTTGCTGCTGGAGACGTGTGTGTCTGAGCAAGCCTGTGGAACAAAATGGTACTTTCACAGAAGCACCAAAGGACATTTGAAAAGGACTCTGTTGGTTGACTTCAGGTAGCAAATTGGCTTTGCCCCACTTGGAATTTGACGTCTGCACTAGAGCTGAGTCTTAAAATATGCCTCTAAATCCTGCATCCTCTACTGGATACAGGTACTGGTCTCACATTCTGGTTGTCCCACATTTCAGGTGGTGGTTTTGCAGCCTCTGTATGCTCTGGTTGGCTTTGCAGTTGCTTTGGGCCTTTCTTGCTGAAAAGCTCATCCTGCTGCAGCTTAAAAATATGCTGCTGTGGAACGAGCAGGGTTGGCAAACCCAAACTGCCAAATAAAAACTGAATTAGCTATTACACAGCAAGCTAAAAGGAGAGACCTGATAGCCTGATAGATTTCCAGCTCTCAGTCTTTCTGATGCTCCCAGGCCCACAGGATAAGGATGTGCTGTGATGGGGCAGGAGAGCCTGTGGCTGTGGGCAGGGAGGGCCCTGGCTCCGTGGCCATCCCCAGCCAGCTGCCCACTTGTGTTGCAGAGAAGGGCGACTTCCTTGCTGTCGACCTGGGTGGCTCCCAGTTTCGTGCCCATCAGGTGAAGGTGTTTGCTGACGGGAAGCAGAGCAGCCAGCTGGAGAGCAAGTGCTACCCCACACCCAAGGAGGTCACACAGGGGAATGCAGCTGAGGTAGGGCACTGCTGCTGCACTGCTGCTGCTGCTGCTGCACCTGCCTGCAGGATACAGCCCAAGTGTCCTCTCTTTCTGTGCAGCTCTTCGATTACATTGCTGACTGCCTGTCAGACTTCATGGAGACCAAAAACCTGAAGCATAAGAAGTTACCTCTCGCCTTTACCTTTTCTTTTCCATGCAAACAGACCAAATTGGAAGAGGTAAGATGCATAAAGAAATACTCTTGTCAAGCTGAGCTCCTTGCAGAATCTGGAGGAGCTGTTGAATGCAGGTGTTACCCTGTGGCTTTTATGTGGGTCATGTTTACATAGCTCTCTGAAGAGGGCACGGATGACTTTTAGCATTTAACTAGACTTGACTACCATTCAACTGTTCATTTCTCATCTCATGATGGCAGCATGCTCTTCAAGCTAAAGCTGTTCTTCTGCTTTATCAGTACCCAGTTCCACAGGAGCCATGTGCCCCTGTATTAACACTGTTAGAAACAGACACGTAGTTTTGTGTCTTGAAGCATCTTTATTTTTTTAATCACTCTCAGTGACTTTTTTTATTTACAGTTGATTCTGAATAGGAAATACCTGTAGCTGAGCTGCTTGAGACACCTCTTGGGGAAACAAAGGGCTGGTTGCAATTATTTTGTGTTCTCTCTTATTTGTAGCCTGTCTAATTTCTAGGGGTCTGTGCTTTGGGTTCCAGTCCTGCAAATGCTTTTTGCTTAATGCTGTGATCAACATAATTTTCCTTAATTTTAAAAATTTGCTTAATTTAATTTTTTTTAAAAAATTAATTTTTTAATTTTATTTAAAAAAAAAATTAAATTTTTTAATTTGCTTAATGGCTGTCCTCAGCATAGGAAAGCCACACGTGCTTTAAATCAAGCACAGGGAGAAACATTTACAGAGTCAGGACTTTATGACTGTACCCTTTTGGTAGTGTTGGTACTGACAGGCACCCCAAGGTAAGATGTTCTGCTCTGACTTGTTTTGGCTCACTTTTAACGTGTGGAGAGACACAGTGGACTTCTCCACGCCCTTAACTCTTGACTGGCTCTGTGGTTTGTGTGCTAAGCTTTGTGTGCTTTTGGGTCACTGCACTGTTCCTTTTCAGGGGGTTCTTCTTGCGTGGACAAAACACTTCAGGGTCCGAGGAGTCCAGGACACAGACGTGGTCAGCTCTCTGCACAAGGCCCTCCAGAAGCATAAGGCAAGTTCTGTACTGCAGGAGCTGAACCTGAGTGGCCTCAGAACGCCCTCCTGGCAGATAATCAGCTCTTGGTTGTGTGGGTTCTTTTGAGAGTTGTCAGGCATCCTTCAGGAGTGGTCAGCAGCAAGTGCCCAGCGTGCCTGTACATCTGGTAGATCTGAATCCCAGACTGCCATAGCAACAGCAAGGGCAGCTGCACGTGGGTAACCCAGGCTGGCTGTGGCAGCTCACCAGTGTGGCCCCACTGTCTCAGCCCAAGGGAAACTACTGGGTGAGATATAAAACACTCAATACTTTCACAGTGTGAAATTATGTGTAAAACACAGTGAAACACACTGTGTTTTACAGCCTGGCTTGTGCCATGAAGGTTGGTAGGGGGAAACTGTCATCCCAAATTGGCACACCCAGCTCTATCAAGGCTTGCCTGTCCCCTCCAGTCTGTAGGATGGAGCTGCTGACTGCAATTTTTAAGGTCAGCAATAAGACATGATTAAATCTGCCTTTGAACTAGCATCTGGCCTTTGAATAACACTGTGTTTTAATATTTTGGAAAGCCTTGCTTTTCATGTTTGGTGCTATTGGTAGCACCAGCTAAGAAATACAAGGCATCTTTCCATATCTTGATGACTTCGTAGGAAAGAGGGAATTCTGTTTTCTCACGTGGTAAAAATCCAGCCTTGATTTTGATTCACTTATTTTTCTGCATCAGTCTTGTAGTTATTAGTAACAAAAGATCTGAAGCTTCCTGGGTGAAGTGTGGCCTCCTCCTGGCATTGGCATCTGAGTTACAACAATCCTTTGATAAGTGTGAAAGGAAAACTGCACAGCCTTGATGGAAGGACTTTCTACTTGAGTGTGGTATTGCTGCACAGCTTTAGCTGCATTTATGTGTTTTCTGTCCCATTTGGTGGGCTCTGCTCAGGTGGTAGGATGGTATCCTTTTCACACAGCCTGTAAGCACAGTATCACAACATTCACACCAATGACATGTTGCCTTTCTGGCAAATGAGGTGGGATTGGGGAAAAACAAATCCTTCAAGCAAAGAGGCTGGTGAAACACTCAAGAATTCAGAGATATTTGTAACCTTACAGGGTTAGTTGTGGGAAGAGTGTTGTAAAAGGAAGTAGTGTCTTTCAAAGGAGGAGTTTTCCTGAATGAGGCCTTCAAAGTGGGACCCAGGGAGTGTGTCTGCATACCAGTGCTTTATCACACAGGAGGCTTTCTGAGCTTTTTTCCCTGTTAATCACTCATCTTTATGCTATTAGGACTTAGATGTTGATGTTTTGGCACTGGTCAATGACACGGTGGCAACCATGATGACTTGTGGATATGATGACCAGCGCTGTGAAGTTGGACTCATAATTGGTAATTTCTTCTGTTCTTCACCATGAAGGATTTTTTCCCTCTCATTTGTTGAATTACTACGAATCTGGGGTAGGAGGGAGTTTCACAATACAGGAAAGAGCAGAAAGAAAATGGAAAAAACAATGGTTGTATTTTCAAGCCTGGCTGCCTTCTGTAAAGCAGCTGTTTTTATGCTGATCACATTGCCATCAAATACCACAGTCCCCATTTTGTCTGGGCTCAGTTGTGACCAGCATACTAAACTTTTCTGCTGACTGTATAGAAAATTACTGTGTCTGTCCAGAGAAAGCTGAATTCCTCTCACGTCTGGTAGTTAGTACCAGCTATGCTTTCCACAGTTTCTCCATTTCATGCACCATGATGCCTTTTATTCGGCACACAGAAGTACATTTGAAAAAGAAAAAAAATGTTTTTAAGCAAGTCAAGCCTTAGAATAATTTCAGGTTTTTTTATTCACTGTGAAATGATGATTTCACAGGTGCAGGTGGCCTATATTAGCAACCTGTGCCACAGGGTTATATGTTTGTATTTTCTTCCAAAGACAATATACTGACTTATTCCCAAACACGTGGACTTAAACAAAAAGCACACATGGAACAAACAGTAGTTTCTCCAATACCCACAGGGACTGGCACCAATGCATGCTACATGGAGGAGATGAGGCACATCAGCCTGGTGGAAGGGGATGAAGGGAGGATGTGCATTAACACGGAGTGGGGGGCCTTTGGAGATGACGGTGCTTTGGATGACCTCCGCACGGAGTTTGATCGGGAGCTGGATCTGGGGTCTCTCAATCCTGGGAAACAACTGTAAGTGATTCCTGACTCCAGTCTGAGTTCTCAGAGGGCTTTTCCAGCGTTTGCCAAGAGCCCCTTTGGAACAGGAATTGTCTTTATGAACCTGAGATGACTTATGCTGGTTCTAACCCAGGTCTTTCCCTTCTGGGAAGGGTGAGTACCTTTCACACCTCCCTGTTTCAGGCCAAGGGGTTGCTGCTGCTGCTGCTGTTGCTCATGTGTTGTTAAAAGTGGGTGGTTGCTCTGGTGTGATGCTGTGGAGGGCTACAGAGAGGAGCTGGTGAACAGCTGGAATCCTTCCTGTGCTCCATTCCAGGTTTGAGAAGATGATCAGCAGCCTGTATTTGGGGGAGCTTGTAAGACTCATTCTCCTAAAAATGACAAAGGAAGGTCTGCTCTTCAATGGCAAAGTGTCAACAGCTCTGCTCACTAAGGGCAAGATTGAAATGAAACACGTGTCTGCAATGGAAAAGTAAGAACCTGTAATACACTCTTTGAGAGTAGCCACACTCAAAGTCAGTCTTTCACGAGCACAGCAGTGATAATGAAAGTACAGTTAAAATTTGTGAGTGCTGAGAACAATCCTAAACTCTTCAACCTGATTTTGCTTTTGCCAAGGAGAGAAGCTGACATTTCTGTAAGCACGAATTGGTCTAAGATAGTTTTAGCCAAGTACCACAGTAGCAAGTGTATTGGTGAACATCCCAGATGCAGGTTGTTTGAATAACCTCTCTGGAGACCTGAGTGTGTGGCATGATTGCTGCAGTTTTCAGCCTCTTTGATGTGGGAATACTGGGGCTGTGGAGATGTAATACAGATTATAGATCAGCTAATGGATGACTACATGGAAAACTTGGATTCTGGTGTTTTGAAGAGGAAACCTGGTCCTCCCTGTCACTCCAGGAATTATTTTCTTTGTCGTATTGAGTGAAGCTGTATATCCACTCTTGTGCTCTCCTCCTTTGAACTGTTTTATCCCGTTCTCTTCTTGACTAGCTGACTGGTGTTGGGGAGGATGAAGCAAGAAGGCCCTGCAGAGAAGATTTATTAGTAAAAAACTCTAAGAGTNACTGGTCTCCCCAAATGCTGAACCCCAGGAAGCAGCCTCTCTCCCCTGGGTTCTTTGGGGAATGCTGTGGGAAACACATTACTGGTTTATGAGAACCAATTATGATGCTGTCTGATAGGCTGCGTCGTGGTCTCCTCTCATTTCTTTTTGAGCCTAGGGGTTGATTTTGCATGTTTTTGCATTTGGTGATGCATTCTTTTGTTTTGGGGTTAGGTACAAGGAAGGTCTGAGCAACACCAAGGAGATCCTTACAGACCTGAACCTGTTTCCCTCTGAGGAGGACTGTGTTGCTGTTCAGCATGTCTGCACCATCGTTTCCTTCCGCTCGGCCAACCTCTGCGCCGCTGCCTTGGCAGCCATCCTGACCCGGCTCAGGGAGAATAAAAAGCTGCTGAGGATGCGAACCACTGTTGGGATTGATGGGGGCCTCTACAAAACCCACCCCAAGTGAGTAACCAAAGAGGATTTGATAATTGCTGGCAGCAGGTTGTCGTTGCTAAGACCTTCCATCTGCACGTGTGTGTGCAGATTTTCAGAGAAATGCTGGTTTTGCTTCAGCTTTGGGATGACATCTTACTGGCTTAGCTATTGCACAGCATCCCAGGAGCTCTAGAATTTGGAGTGGGGTGGGGAAAACATGACTCCTGGAATGTTGGAGGAAATGCAGTTGATTTCTCAAGTGACTCCTGGGCCTCTAGGACACTTGCAGTTCACCATGGGTTTTTTCTTTTCTTTCCTTCTCATTTCCTGGAATGTTGGAGAAAAAGTTGATTTCTCAAGTGACTCCTGGGCCTCTAGGACACTTGCAGTTCACCATGGGTTTTTTCTTTTCCGGCGTGTCCTCTCCACTGCTTCCCTGTTTTTGAACCTGTGCTTTCCCAAACCAGAAACTTTCTCCAACCATTGCCAAACTGGTTGGAGGCCTGATCCCAGACAGAGACTGTCGCTGTTGGACACAAAGAAAGACAAGAGTCTTGCTTAGAAGGCCGATGCTCCCAAGAAGGGGCTGGTTTAGTGTCTCAACCTGTTTTATACCTTTTTTTACAATGTGCCTACCTAAGAGGGTGGGACCTCTTGACCCATTGGTCACATCAAGGGTTAAACAAGCACAGTCCCTCCTTCAGAGACGAATGTGAAAAACAACACAGTTTAGAAAACACAACCTCGCGTACCAGTTTTCGTCCCTGGGAAAAGACCTCAAAAAACCAAAACATGACAAGCGGCGACTACAGAGACGGAGCCGGCTATGCCCGGAAGGCCTGTGAGAGCCCAGAGCACCTCTCTGGAGCCCACAGAATCTCTCTGGAGCCCACAGAATCTCTCTGGAGCCCACAGAACCTCTCTGGACCCGCCAGGACCTCCCCGGGGCCCCCANTGCTAACTAGAATATTCAGCATAGAAAGGGATAAAATGTGATGTAACAGAAAATTCCCTCTCTTGCCCTCTTGCTCCCTTGGACTCTGGGATCTACCCTTCTGCTGCTCCCTGCCCTTCAGTGCTGGTCAGGTTGCCTTCCCCACGACCAACAAACCACATGTCCTAAGAGCAGCCTGGTCTCTGGATATCTCTCATTGTACCCCACTGCTCCCCGCTTCTAACAGTTCCCCATCACCTGGAGGCGGTTGGGGAAAGTTGCTTGTCTGTTTCTGGGGGTGGGGAGGGAATATGCTGATCAACTCCCCACACAATTCCCCAGGGGAATTTGTGTTGTCAAACCGGCGTGTCCTGCTACGCTATCTGTTATCTTCAGCCCCATGCTAGCAGACTTGATGGGATAAATGCCATGGAAAACAGTGTGCTGTCACTGGTATGCCATTCTGACTGGCAAACAAACGAGCTACGAGAAGTAACAAAATGCAATACCTTTCTTCTCCTTCAGAGAAAGGGAAGTTCCTCGCCCTTGATCTTGGTGGCACAAATTTCAGGGTTCTGCTGGTCAAAATCAAAAGTGGGAGAAGAAGATCAGTGCAAATGTATAACAAAATCTTTGCCATTCCTTTGGAGATCATGCAAGGGACAGGAGAAGAGGTAATCTTTAAGTGAACATTTAACTGATCCAGTCAAGGCCCGTTGTATGGGATTACTTGTGAGATTTATACACTTCTTCTGTCCTTTCAGCTCTTTGACCACATTGTCCAGTGCATAGCAGACTTTCTGGAGTATATGGGGATTAAAGGTGCTCGGCTTCCTCTGGGCTTCACCTTCTCCTTCCCCTGCAGGCAAGCCAGCATTGACAAGGTAAGAACTGGAACACAGAACGGGTCAGATGGCAGCTCTGCACCTGCTTGGTAAATGGCATCATTATGGGCAAAGGTGACTTGTTGGTTTGGAGAATTTATTACTTCACCTCATGAATTAGTTGTGTTTCATGAGGAAGTTATCCTCCCGTGTTATCCCTCTGCCTGTGGGAGGAAGAACTTTCACTTCTTGTCGCCGGTAAGTGATGGACATGACTTGCTTTTGTTCTATAAAGATTAAGCCCTCATGACAGTAGAACAAAGTGCATATTTTTAATAACTCAGGAATCTCCTTATGCTGCCTTAACTCTTCAATGGCAAGAGATAACAAATGGCTCCTTCTCTTTGCTCACCTACAATCCCAGGTTGTTTTTTAAGCTGTGCTGCACAGATCTGACTGTGTAACTTCTGCACTACATTAGCTTCTTTTTGTTGAGTGTCAGTGGACAGACCTGAACTTACTTGTTCAGCTTGGAAGAGTTGGCTTTTTGACAGATATCATATCTTTTATCTTTGCAAATCTTATGTAAGAAAAGATTATTTTTGTGAATTTCCAAGAGGGGCAGGGGATGTTGTGCTGCTTAGTTCCAGTCAAATATGTAGGATATTGGGGAAATGAGAGCCTGTTACTTCATTGAATGTTTTTATGCCCTGGTAGGGTTCACAATAACTTCTAAGCCTGGAAGCTAGTCTGCTCTGTCTCAATTTTCAGCTCACAGTTGAGAGTATAGCAATAGGACTTGGCCTNAGAAGGGGCTGGTTTAGTGTCTCAACCTGTTTTATACCTTTTTTTACAATGTGCCTACCTAAGAGGGTGGGACCTCTTGACCCATTGGTCACATCAAGGGTTAAACAAGCACAGTCCCTCCTTCAGAGACGAATGTGAAAAACAACACAGTTTAGAAAACACAACCTCGCGTACCAGTTTTCGTCCCTGGGAAAAGACCTCAAAAAACCAAAACATGACAAGCGGCGACTACAGAGACGGAGCCGGCTGTGCCTGGAAGGCCTGTGAGAGTCCAGAGCACCTCTCTGGAGCCCAGAGCACCTCTCTGGAGCCCAGAGCACCTCTCTGGAGCCCACAGAACCTCTCTGGAGCCCAGAGCACCTCTCTGGAGCCCGGAGCACCTCTCTGGAGCCCAGAGCACCTCTCTGGAGCCCAGAGCACCTCTCTGGAGCCCACAGAACCTCTCTGGAGCCCAGAGCACCTCTCTGGAGCCCAGAGCACCTCTCTGGAGCCCAGAGCACCTCTCTGGAGCCCACAGAACCTCTCTGGAGCCCACAGAATCTCTCTGGAGCCCAGAGCACCTCTCTGGAGCCCAGAGCACCTCTCTGGAGCCCACAGAACCTCTCTGGAGCCCAGAGCACCTCTCTGGAGCCCAGAGCACCTCTCTGGAGCCCAGAGCACCTCTCTGGAGCCCACAGAACCTCTCTGGAGCCCA
>VWYO01009929.1:40316-66025 GCA_013400275.1 Rhadina sibilatrix
CTCTCTGGAGCCCACAGAATCTCTCTGTCCCCGCCAGGTTCGCCAAGCGCCTGCAGCGGGCGGTGCGGCGGCTGGTGCCCACCTGCGACGTGCGGTTCCTGCCGTNTTTTTCTTTCTTATTTGGACAGTCCAGAGCCACTTAGGAAGTGTAAAACTAATTACTCCATGTATCCTGGAAATCAACTTCTGTCAGGCCAGGTCATTGTCTGAAAAGAAACTAATTAGTGTTTCCTGGAGTTGTGGGATCATACCAAATGTCCTTCAGTAAACCACCAAAAAATTAACAGTAGATGTTCATTAATGTTTGGTGGGGGTTTAATGATTCACGGCAGAAGTATTTTTTGCAGTCTTTCCTTCACAGGTAATACAGTGGCTGTGTGCTCAAGAGGTGAGATGAGATTTTCCAAATGAGATTTAGAAGGTACTGAGTTCAGTGCCTTGATAAATAGCTGAGTAAACTTAGAGCCACTACCATCAGCAGTTGAGTAATAAAGATACTCATGCACAGCCTGCACCAGACACCCACAGTAACCTGTCCAGGGAAATGATATGAAAAAGAAAACAGAAAAAAAATTGAGGTGGGAGGCAAGAAAAAGCTGATGCTTGCAATGTACAGTCTGCTCTTTGTCTTCACTTTCTTTCTCTTCTGTTTCAGGGAACACTTGTGGGATGGACAAAAGGATTCAAGGCAACAGACTGTGAGGGGGAAGATGTTGTTGATATGCTAAGAGAGGCCATCAGGAGAAGAAATGTGAGCTGTTCTTTTCTGCTCATTTTGGAGTATTCAATGCACCCTCAGTCTTCCTCTGGCATTCCACTACTGACCTTGGCCTGTGTTTTAGGAGTTTGACTTGGACATTGTAGCAGTGGTGAATGACACTGTTGGGACCATGATGACTTGTGGGTACGAGGATCCAAACTGTGAGATTGGCCTTATTGCAGGTACAGTGATTGTCAAGTGACCACTGTGAGAAAGAAGGGCCTGTACAGAGCTGGGCTTTGGGATCTGCAAACCAGCCCCTTCTGTTTGGGTTTGATATGTGATGTTGTTTGTTGCTTGGGGTTCTTGGCAGATTTGTGTGGTACT
This sequence comes from Rhadina sibilatrix, assembly GCA_013400275.1. Taxonomy (NCBI): domain Eukaryota; kingdom Metazoa; phylum Chordata; class Aves; order Passeriformes; family Phylloscopidae; genus Rhadina; species Rhadina sibilatrix. The sequence continues at coordinate 41,404 of VWYO01009929.1, forward strand.
CAGCAGGAAACAACAACACNCCTACAATCCCAGGTTGTTTTTTAAGCTGTGCTGCACAGATCTGACTGTGTAACTTCTGCACTACATTAGCTTCTTTTTGTTGAATGTCAGTGGACAGACCTGAACTTACTTGTTCAGCTTGGAAGAGTTGGTTTTTTGACAGATATCATATCTTTTATCTTTGCAGATCTTATGTAAGAAAAGATTATTTTTGTGAATTTCCAAGAGGGGCAGGGGATGTTGTGCTGCTTAGTTCCAGTCAAATATGTAGGATATTGGGGAAATGAGAGCCTGTTACTTCATTGAATGTTTTTATGCCCTGGTAGGGTTCACAATAACTTCTAAGCCTGGAAGCTAGTCTGCTCTGTCTCAATTTTCAGCTCACAGTTGAGAGTATAGCAATAGGACTTGGCCTTTTGTGGAGACATGAATTCATATGCCTTCTGAACCCACAGCCTAGCATTTAGGTCTTGACAAATGATTAGGAAGCAAATCCCACAGCATTGGTGGCAAACTGAGTGAGACAAATCTGTGTCAGGGTCCCATAACATGTTGCTCTGTGTGTTTGGTCTTTTACTGTTGCTAGAACTTGAGGGCATTTAAGAGCAGCTTTTTCTCCCAGCTGTCTTCTCTCTCTCTCTCTCTTTTTTTTTTTTTTCTTTCTTTTTTATTTGGACAGTCCAGAGCCACTTAGGAAGTGTAAAACTAATTACTCCATGTATCCTGGAAATCAACTTCTGTCAGGCCAGGTCATTGTCTGAAAAGAAACTAATTAGTGTTTCCTGGAGTTGTGGGATCATACCAAATGTCCTTCAGTAAACCACCAAAAAATTAACAGTAGATGTTCATTAATGTTTGGTGGGGGTTTAATGATTCACGGCAGAAGTATTTTTTGCAGTCTTTCCTTCACAGGTAATACAGTGGCTGTGTGCACAAGAGGTGAGATGAGATTTTCCAAATGAGATTTAGAAGGTACTGAGTTCAGTGCCTTGATAAATAGCTGAGTAAACTTAGAGCCACTACCATCAGCAGTTGAGTAATAAAGATACTCATGCACAGCCTGCACCAGACACCCACAGTAACCTGTCCAGGGAAATGATATGAAAAAGAAAACAGAAAAAAAATTGAGGTGGGAGGCAAGAAAAAGCTGATGCTTGCAATGTACAGTCTGCTCTTTGTCTTCACTTTCTTTCTCTTCTGTTTCAGGGAACACTTGTGGGATGGACAAAAGGATTCAAGGCAACAGACTGTGAGGGGGAAGATGTTGTTGATATGCTAAGAGAGGCCATCAGGAGAAGAAATGTGAGCTGTTCTTTTCTGCTCATTTTGGAGTATTCAATGCACCCTCAGTCTTCCTCTGGCATTCCACTACTGACCTTGGCCTGTGTTTTAGGAGTTTGACTTGGACATTGTAGCAGTGGTGAATGACACTGTTGGGACCATGATGACTTGTGGGTACGAGGATCCAAACTGTGAGATTGGCCTTATTGCAGGTACAGTGATTGTCAAGTGACCACTGTGAGAAAGAAGCACCTGTACAGAGCTGGGCTTTGGGATCTGCAAACCAGCCCCTTCTGTTTGGGTTTGATATGTGATGTTGTTTGTTGCTTGGGGTTCTTGGCAGATTTGTGTGGTACTCAGCAGGAAACAACAACACGGGTAGCAGATAAGTTCCTGAACCTCTTGGACTTCTGATCATATCTCTGATGGTGCCTAACAGGAGTGTATGCAGGGTAAAAGAATGCAAGCAGATAGAGCATGAATTGTTGTTTTGATAAGTGTATCCATAGTTACTGTGTAGCCAGGTCATAGACCAGGGAACCAGCAAATATTTTTAAAAATCTGAATGAATTCTTGCTGGGCTTTTTAGATGATTTCCACAATAGGTTTCTCCAAGTTTTGATCCAGAAATATATCTAAGCATAGAATCATAGAATGGCCTGTGTTGGAATGCACCTTGAAATTTGAGATATGGCAAAGAGAACTTTAGGATGAACACTGCAATTATCTTCCATAAGTTTCTGCATCACTTTTTGAGCTGAAGTCTTGTCATTTCTTTTCTTCTAGGAACAGGCAGCAATGTTTGCTACATGGAGGACATGAAAAACATAGAAATAGTGGAAGGGAATGAAGGAAAAATGTGCATTAATACCGAATGGGGAGCATTTGGTGACAATGGCTGCATTGACCACATCAGGACAAAATATGATAGAGAAGTAGATGAAGGCTCACTAAACCCAGGGAAACAGAGGTAAACGTGATGGTCCTGATGCCAAGAGCCTGGTGAAGTCAGTCTTCGAGAGACACTGGCTGCTTTTTAAAATGTGCTTAATGAATGAATAATCAGAAAGGAAATTTTAATATTGCATTTCTTTTGTTGCTTGGTAAGTAACCTAGATATCAAAAACAACCCCAAAAAAACAAATGAAAGAAAAAAAAAAATGTACATTGTTACCACAGCACTGTTCTCATATTCTCAAGTGTTACCAAACTCTGCAGCTTTTAATACTTCCCTGCAAAGTCTAGGCTATGCTTTGTTCCTCCTCTTAGGGTGATTTTTCAAAGAATCAACTCAATACAACTCAAGCAAGACCATAGGCTGAACTTAACTGTTCCTTGTTGGGCTAAGACAGTATTGATTAGGTGTGACACACTGGTGAATGCATGCGGGGACAGGGAGTAGTTTCACTTCACTGCTGAGTCTGGCTCGAACACTATATTCTATTATTTAATATTGCAAGGGGATTTTTTTCTACTTCTGCTCCCATTTGGCATAGGCAAATATATTGTAATGAATGTTTGCACTTGAAGTCACTGCCAACAGAGTTTTGATGATTGAAAAATGGAGTTTAATGGCTATTGCCTTGCAAGCTTGGACTGCTTTTTGGGGAGTTCACGGGGCATGTACATACCATTCACGTTAAACAGAGCAGAGCCATCTCCTTAAATGAACATTTTTATTTCTCTTTTGACCCAACAGGTATGAAAAAATGACCAGTGGAATGTACCTAGGTGAAATAGTAAGGCAAATTTTGATTGACTTAACCAAACAAGGGCTGCTGTTCAGAGGACACATTTCGGAATCACTCAGGAAAAGAGGCATATTTGAAACAAAATTCCTGTCTCAGATTGAGAGGTAAAGTTGTTAGATTTACATGGTTTAAATCCTTAAACTCTTCTCTAGGGACACCTAGAAAACAGTCTTTTGCAAGTGTGTGGAGCCCTTTCCTTCAAGAAGTCGATTAAGTCAGTTACAGTTTTCTCCTTTGCACACCCCCCACCTCCAGAATAAAAGTTAAAAATGAGAAACCGGGGAAGTTACAGAATTATTTTTGTAATTATAGGAATTATCATTTCCTGTCCACACAAATGGGTTCTCTTGGATGCCTTAGCCATCAAGCTAAGTGTTTCTTGTGAGACTTAAAATAGTATTTATTTAGGAAAGTAAGAAGTCATTGATAGATGAGTATGTGCTTACCTATGTGTCTGTGCATGATTGCACAGATGGTCTCTAGGCTATTTGAAACTCTCTCTGCTGTGGAAAGCCTTGAAAGGTGTGTCTCACCCTTGAGATCTAAAGTAAGAGTCAGGTGGCTGATGTGGCTCTGTTCCCTTGTGTGGGCCTGAGAGATTTTAGCCTGCTAGCTGCTGCTAAAATCTCTCAGACCCAGAAATACCAGGCCCACGCCCTCGTGGCTTTGGGAGTGAGATGAACGACTGCCGCCCATGCCTTCTGGAGATGCAGCCCAACGTGGCAAAGGGCACGGCAGGAGCAACTTTCCCAGCTGAATTCAGACAGAAAGCTGCCTTATAAAAGGACTGGAGAGCCTTAGAGCTGAGGTTTCCTTTGAGTGCCACGTTGTCTGAGCTGCTGGAGCTCCCCTAACGCCTGCCTGCTCCGTGTGCTCCCCGTGCAGTGACCGGCTGGCCCTGCTCCAGGTGCGGCGCGCGCTGCGGCAGCTGGGCCTGGACAGCACCTGTGACGACAGCCTCATCGTCAAGGAGGTCTGTGGGGTGGTCTCAACAAGAGCTGCCCGGCTCTGTGGGGCAGGCCTGGCTGCTGTTCTGGAGAAGAAGAGGGAGAACCAAGGTGTGGAGCGCTTGCAAATCACTGTTGGAGTAGACGGGACTCTGTACAAGCTCCATCCACAGTGAGTACCTCGGCACCGCTCCCCTTTGCTGTTTGCTCGTTTGCACTGGGAGCACACACTGAGCTGCAGCAGCTTTTTGCTGGCGTGACTAAAAACCTGAGGGGGGCGAGGGTCTAACACACTTCCCTGCGTTTTGTCATTTCCCTTTCCTAGCCATGGGATCAAAATTTGTAAAGTCAACTCCAGTTACCACTGGGAGGCTTTTTTTGTCTGGGAATTTGAGTGAATCTCATACTGACTTTCCAGCATTCTGGCAGATTTCTGTAATGTCTGAGTCTCCCAGATGGAAAGCTGTCTTGAGTTTTTGGAGCTGGGTCACTATTCTGTGAGCAAGGCCTACAAATAGATGCATTAGCTTTTGAGTTGGGAGAAGAGAACCTCCTTCATGGTCTCTGAAGGTGTGGGCAGATGTCTGACATCATGCTGAAAAAAACTCAAGCGGAGAAATAAAAATTAGAATCTGGTTGTCTGCAGGAATTTGTGTCCTTCACGAACAGGAGAAAAAAAAGCGAAAGAAAGCAGTGGCTGAGGTTATGGCTCCTTGCTTATAGGTGAATACAAAGATCCCAGATCAGAAAGCAGCTGCTGAAATGTTCTGTTCTTCTCTCCCTTCCCTTTCAGTTTTTCTAGGGTCCTGCAGGAAACTGTGAAGGAACTGGCACCTCAGTGTGACGTGACTTTCATGCTTTCTGAAGATGGAAGTGGGAAGGGAGCTGCCCTCATTACTGCAGTTGCAAAAAGATTGCACAATGTTGGACAGAAGTAGAAATGAGCGGTCAAGTAATTTCAGCACTGCCAGGCATGAGCAGTAGGGGTTTGCTGAGTGGTGATTCAAGATAGCTTTGCCAAGCACCACTACAAAGGTACCTTTTTTCGGGGAGCAGCTGGTTTTGACCAGCCAGGATTGAGGATTTTTGTCCTTTGGTAACTTGGATTCGGTGTTTCTGCTCCCCACTGGCCTTATGTCTTGGCATACCACAGTCTACTCAGTTCTGTACTTCCTGCAATGCATCTCTAATGCACGTGGGAGAGTCAAAACAAAACAAAACCAACCCAAATGTGTCTTTTTACAACATCTTAATTAAGCTGCTGCACCACAGCTGAGTTCATCACCAGTTCCTTAGGGTTCGCCTGCTTAGTTTTGTCTTGGCCTGGCTCAAAGATGATTGAGATTCTGCTCTTGCATCTTATCTAGTGGGCATCTTTGCTCAGTGCTTCACAGGTTTTACAATAAATTTGCAGGTGAAATAAATTCATGGACTTTGGTCAGTGATGCTCCCCCCGCTGCTGCACTGTTGCAAGTGTAACGTAATACTTCCCTGAGTACAGGAGGCACATCAAATAGACAAATGTGATTCCACAGAATATCAGTTTGTGTCAAAATATGTCAGTGCATCTGAGTCACATGAAGCTAAAGCAATGCTGGATAGATTCTGACTGCGACTGATTCTTTTGATACTGAAGGTCTGCTGAGGTGAGAGAAGGAGAGAAATAAGGCAGATATCTTCTTTGTCCCAGCGCTGAATCCGCTCTGTAAAACTGATGTAAAACTGATGTGGAAAGCAAGATATAAAACCACCAAAATGGGAGAATGTAGAAGGAGCTACAGAGTCTGCAATGTCAGGGCTACATAGAGGGCATCAAACAGGCCACCAAAATAGAGGGGAAAAAAATCAACTGAATTTCTGAAAGTTTCCTCTTTGTTTTCCCTCTGTTATCTTCTTGCATGTTCCTGAGAGAGTTGTTTCCATTTTTTGCAAAGGAGTTTATCCTTGGTTTTCATTTTCTGTTGCCTGCTGCTCTGCCTGTTTCTAGTCTGTTTGTAAATAAATCTGTGCTGTTGTGAGCCTTTGCTTCTCTGTCCAGTGCATGTTCTGAGTCGTGGGAAGAACGTGCCAGGTAAGTGGGAACTTTCTTAAAAACCTAAATCTTTAAACCTAAATCTTTCTTTGGAGCTAAATCCAAAGAGCACTCAGCAGCACTTCAGTGATTGTATAGGTGATTTTGGATAGAGCTCATGGCCTTGGTGTGACCAAATGTCCCTCACCTGATTTACCCAGAACAAACCAAAACAATAATACGCTAGAGAGAAGAGGCAAATCTGTGTCCTGCCTGTCTTTGCTCTCAAGTATTCCTGTATCTTTTAATCCTCTCTTTGTGGGTATTTGCTTCCTTGTGGGCTGACAGCAGGAAGTGGGGCCAAGAAATGGGCTTGAAGCCTAGTTAGGTCAAAAAGTAACTGTGGTGCAGGGGGATAAGCAGTTGGGTTTATGTAATAATCTGTAACAAGGCCGCCGCTGGGTTTAAATTTAGCAATCACAAATTCAAAATTGGAAGCTACAGACTTTTTCTGTTTTCTAGTTTTTTTTTAAAAAAACCAACAGAATGTGTCAACAGCTCTGTGTCTGTGTTGGAGTTACTGGATGGGTAGAAGATACTTGCAAATAATTTTCACTCCTGAAGGAATTCCTCATGGTGCTGAGCTCACTGTACCGAGCAGCTGGGAAGAGACAAGTTGTGAACTCATACTACATTTAATGTTTTTCTCCTTTCATCAAGAAACTCAGTATTTTACTTTTTCTTTATATTTCAGAATCCACAGAGCTGCAGAAACCAAATCTTCCTATGTAGTAAGGGCAGTTAACTGGAATGGAAGTTTGTTGCTGGTGACAAACAGGTTAAATTTGGAGGGACTGGGTGTAGAAGAAAAAAAAAAAAACAGATATTGAGTCTGTGTGGGGCATAGAACAGCTCTTCTAGGCTGTTTTAGGCTCCAAAGGGAGAAACAGGGATTTCAGCACCTGAAATCTTGTACTGTCTGTGTGGTTTTGGGCATTTTTGGGGGAGACTGGATTTTGTTCATCTGCAAAAGTGCACCTGTGAATGAAGTATGTCCCTGTACATCTGGAATGAGGTGATGCAGACTTGCCCCAGGATGGCCACGAGAGTATGGTGCAGAACACCTTTTGCACTTTGATTCTAAAACCTGTTCTGCACAACTGGAATGCAAATCAGTAAACCTGAGTGGTTTACTGAAAAACAAGTGCAAAACAGGGTAAACCCCTCGCGTTTTAAAAGAAATCTTATCTTGCTTTGATTTTTCTTTTCAGTCTTTTTGGGAAATGAAATACTCATACCACGTCAGTTTACACCTCAGTTGCAGTTATTCCTTTTGCTGCAGCAGATTAGGGCCACACAATAATATTTTTTGGCGTGGGCAGTTTTGTTTTTTTTTTCAGTGAGTCTGTGGGTGTCATGGAACCCGATGACATGGACCTGAAACTGCTCCCAAAGTGCTCAGCAGCTCTTGCTGAGGTCCCTGAGGCCCAGGGCACGTGTGCTCCTGCCTTTGCTGCAGGCAGCTGCCTTGCTCTGGAGCCAGGCAGCTCCCACATGGCTCGATACACATCTCCTGAGCAAGGAGATGGCATCTGAGCTGGGGGGGCAGCTGCTGTCTGAAAGGGAGTGAGCAAAGCATCGCTGGGCAGCCCTGGAGAAGGGCAGGATTGGCCACTGTGGGATTTTACCAGGGATACAACCTTCACTTGTGGGTTCTCAGACATCCCATAAACACTCAGTGCCTTCTCTAAACCAGAGCATTCTCCATCTGGGTACTGATGCAGCATCGAGTTCCTGATTATGTCAACATGTGGAAACTCAGCGACTGGTGCAAACTGGCAACCTCCCTTGTGCAGATACTGAACTGCTGAAGCAAAACACTTCCCTGCCATCTGGACCATCATCATGTGTGGTGATTCACTTTAAAGCCCTAGCCCACAATAAAAGCAGAGGCCTTCTATTAAATGTGACACAGCATGTCCTGTGCTGAACAGTACGTGCGGCACTTCGTCGCGTGACATTGTTAATCAATATAAAATAAAATGGGATTCTTCCAGTTTCACATCTTAGATTTCTACTTTTCTACTGCTCCTTGGATGGCTTGGTGTGCTTCATTCCTGCCTGCTTTCCCTCCAGTTAGTACATTTCGTGCTTGAATTTATCAATTTTGTTTTGATGCTTCTTGAAGACACGAACATCTTTTTTCACATCTAGGTCACACATGTAATTTGGAAAGTTGAAAGATCTTTAAATCACAGGTGTGTCAGAAGTATTACCGAGGGAAGGAAATTAGGTTTGTGCCTTTCAGAAATTCCCAGTAGATGGTTGCAGTTACCTTTTCATCCCTGAGGAAAAAAAAATCCTAAATATGTTGTTTTGCCAGCTAGAGACACATTTTGGTGGCTGTAGATTTGAACAGCACTGGCCCTTGACTCATAACCCGGAGAAAAGGCAGTAGCAGCTCAGTGGTGACATATTCCCTTTGTCACTCTGACAAAGTTTAAAAGCAAATATAGGATCACATAGAAATCCTTCAGAAATCCTGATTAGCATGATCTCCCTTCTCGAGAAGTCAGTTTTATATAGGATTAGCAGATTAGTGTAAAGGAGTTTGAGGCTGAAATATAGTATTGTTTTGAAATGAAGTATTGTTTCTTTCTTTCTTTCTTTCTTGGTTTGTTTCTTTGTGCTTGATGAAATGAGCTGGCTTGGGTTTGAGGTCACCAGAGGAATTGTGTGGAGGGGAGAGCAGGAGATGTGGTGAATGTTGCAGGTAAACTTAGTCTCTGTCTAGGAAGAACCACCACTGCCTTGAACTGTCAATGCAGGCTTATCCAGAGCGTTTCTCAGACTTGCAAAGTCAGTAGCTTGTCAAGTGATAAATAGATATAAAATAATAATGTAAGGGACCTACTCCTGTACACAGGTGGCCTGCTGAGGTGAGAGAAGGAGGAGAAATAAGGCAGATATCTTCTTTGTCCCAGCGCTGAATCCACTCTGTAAAGCTGATGTGGAAAGCAAGATATAAAACCACCAAAATTTTAATTAATGTTTTCCTTTCTCTCATCGATACTATCACCTTGCAGGTGCACACTGAAGGTGCTGTAAACGTGATGGGTCATGTCTGTCTGAAAGGGGAATGCCAAAATAATTTTGATCCTGTGTGCTTTTTTCCTGTGTGCTCCAGATGCAGCCCCATCCCTTGCTCAGCATTACACTTCATCTGCCCTCTGTGTCTGGGGGCCTTGCCCAGCCCAGGCACCTCTAGAGCCAGTAAAAGCTGTGTTCTGTGAAGAGAGAACAGATTTGGTAACAAACCTGCTAAACATGGATTCCTCCAGAAAGCCCTTCCCACTGGCATGAGGAATTGACTACAGGAAAATGGACAAAGGGCTCCAGTTGGGAGGATTCTTGTGCAGGAGTTGAAGACCCAAATGTTGGGGAATCCTGGCAAGCAGGAGCTTGCTGGGAGGAGTGGAAGGAGGTCCTTTCAGTCTTGATCCTTCTTGACTTAAAAATCCCAAACCTAAGACAATCCAACCTTCCCAAAACAACTCAAATTCATATTTTTATCTAGAAAAGCCTAAGTTAAAAACCAAATAAAAGCTATATTAAAAAAAAAAAAAAAAACACAACCAAACCCAAGAAATGAGGGGGAGACTGAGTCCATTTCACTGCCACTACATTTTATTTTCTTCTTTTTCTTCTAAAACAGCTTTTTCTTCTTTGGAAAGGAGAAAGGCTGTTTGGAGAAGAGGGGAGAGATGTGTGAAGAGTGTGGCACATCAAGAGTTAAAGCTTCCCTATAAATTCCTTACTGCATATCAGAACAACTTTAGTAACAAGAACAACAGTAAGTCTTAGTAGTGGAGAAAAGGGATGACAGCAATGCAAGGTGTGAAATGTGAAGAGCTGTTAATTACAAGGACTATTCAAGGGACTTAACTGAGTTAAGAGGTTGATGTATTTATTGTTAATGGGGGGAGGCAGTGGGGTTGTTACCTTATTGGCATCCCTTCTGTTTGGACTTGGAGGTGGGAGAGCTGAGAGCTGTTTTTAGTCTCCTCAATTTGCTGCTTGGATGTTCGGCTTGCCAAGGCTTCTGTGCACCTGGGAAGTCCCTGTTCCCATAGGGCTGCCTTGGCCAGGGATGCTGGGCCATCTGTTCAGCTGTGACACTGGGACTGCTGGCAACCCAGCCACTGGAGAGCACCGTGCTCATCGTGTCAGCCTTGTCCCCCACTGGCAGCTAAAAAAGGCTGCTCTGTGTTGCCACCAGAGTGGAGAGCAGGGAGGTGTGGAGGGGATGAGACCCATGGGGCTGAGCTTAGCCCAGGCATTCCCCTCAGTGCTCACCTGTGGGGTGAGCTGAGATCCTGGGGCAGCAGGGCCGTGGTTGCAGGGAAGCACAAATAAAGCAGGACTGGGACTGGGATGGAAGTGGTTAACGGAGCAGACCAGCTGGTGATGGACAACTTGGTCCTGGAGGGGAGCTCTCAGCAGGAGGAGAAAATGGATGGTGGAAAGGCACGGAGGGAAAGCCTGCGAGGGTCTGAGCAGGTAAACAAGGAAGGTGCTTTCCCAGCCGGCACGTCCTGAGCACTTCAAAGCGGAAAGTTACGGACGCTGATTTGGGAGCAGCAGCTGATTCTGGAAACAAATGGGATAAATACTGGCATGAGAGAAAAAAAAAAAAAAGTTGAAATGCCTGAAGGGCACATCCGCTGCGGCCAGCAATTCTGCAGGAAATGCACTGGAACCAGAGAGAGTCGAGGAAACTGGACATGAGCACAGTTCCCAGGGAAGCCAAATGAAAGCCAAGGGCCTGGGAAGTGCCTGTGATGGTGTGCTGAGAATTTGGCTTTCTTTCCCTGGCTCTCCAGTGAAATAGCTGTGTTTAACGTGGGCTCGAGCCTGGCTGTGCTGAAGGCATTGTAAAGGTGTTTTGTGTTCTGATCTCAGAAATCCTGCTCCAGAGCCTTTTCTGTTGCTTTCAAGTGCGTGTTTTCGGAGCTGTAGGTCTAAAGCTCAGTCTGTTAGTCTGAAATTTGAATAATTGCATGGTCATTAAATTTTGCACAAAAAGGAATTGACTCTAAAAGCAGCTGATATGTTATCACGATTAGAGCAATAGCAATGCCTTCATTCATCACAATGAAGTTACATTGTTAGAGAGCATAATTGACATTTTTTATTGAAAGATTAAGAAGAATTTGTTTACAGCTTGCAAACAAAGAGGTTTTAATTCAACAAACTGCAGCAGGAATAAGCAGTAAGTGGCATTTTCATCTGCTGGCCGGCTAGAGCTTTAGCTGCAGAATGCTGTGGATAGAGAAGTATGAAGGAATTTGCAGCTCAATATCTGCCCAGTAAAGCGTGCACCACGCTGGCAAATGCCAGAAAGCTGACGGGGAGAAACCTTGAGTGCAAAGAAACAAAGGGCTATAGATCATATTAGCACCTTTTGGGAAGACCCCACGGCTTTTGGAGACCAGCTTCATGCTGCCCGCTGTGCAAAGGTCAAGGTATGGCATTTCTGAGGATGCTTTTGCCATGGAGCCCTCGGGATAACACCTGTCTACTCAACTGGCTGCTAAAGTAGGTATCTGGGTTATTTTTGTTTCTCTGGGTTTATTGCTTCATGGTCTAATAGGCTCAGGAGCTAAGTGGTACTGGCATTTCAAAGTGGCATGTTGTGATTGGAAGGGGGTGCTGTGGAAGTGTTTGGAAAGCAGATCCAAATGAAGCACCATTGTCATTCGACTGCAGAGAGGCTCTTTTGCTTTCCAAATATATTTGGGATCCTGTTTGTGCTGGTGGTTGTGTCTTACTGTCCAGACTGCTCTCCAGATAAAGCCAAGGGTATGTGAAAAATTCGGGGTTTTTTTAAAGCAAATTCCTCTCGTGCAGTTGGAAGTCATTTGGATTTCTTGTCCCAGCTCTGGTCAAAGTGTAAGAGCCCAAGCCAAACAGCCCTGCTGCTCTGAATATGCAGTGCTGCAGGGTGAGGAAAAAGCCCTCTTGGGGCACTTGGGGTGCTGACAAATCTCTGCAAGGAGGGTGCTCATCCCACCAGCCAGGGGAGCATCTGTTGAGCCACGTGCAGTGCCACTGCTGTGAGGGGAGGGAAGGGGCTGACCAGGCTGATACTGTAAAACATGAGAGCTCCTCACCTGTGCCACACCTGCAACCTGGCAGCTTCATGCTGGAAACCTGAACCTGCAGCACCTGATATGGAGGGCAGGTGATAAAACAGCTGAGGGTATTTTCTGGGTCTGAATGTGGACTGATAGCCACAGGCTATTGTTGCTGTTATCTGTCCAAAACAGGTTATAGATAAAACTTGTGATGAAAACATTTGTTTGTTTCCATGTCAAATGCCAGAGTAGAAATATCCTGCTGGCAGACAGGGATGCCCGTGGGTCTGTCAGTGCTGGGTCAGGTCCCAGACGAGACTGGTGAACTCAGCAGCTGTCAAAGGAGCCAGGAGGGATGAGCTGCAGTGGCCTAAGATCGAGGGGCTCCTGTGAGGAACCTTCTGCTTTCCTAAAAAATTGTGTCTTCTTCAAGAGAGGAAGGGAAAGACAGGCAGGATGGGGTTATCTCTTGCTGCAGCACACACTGGGACCGCAGCTGAAGTCTGGGGGCAGAGCTGTTGACCAGGAAGTCAGTAGGGCTGGGTTGCCCATTTAAAGCACTGAGAGGACAGGCAAAGCTTATTTTCTATATCACAAAAAAAGGAGTCTCTATCACCTGTCTTTCGTAGCTATGCAGGGGAGGCCAGACTCTCAGGTTTCCTACCAGGAATGGGTCAGGGGGATGGAGAAACCTGTTCAATTAAAACAAGAACTTGCTTTCTGACACATACAGGAGCTTCTGTTTGTTGAAAACTGTTTATTCCACCTCTACTTTTCTCTTTTTGGCCTGAAAAAATCTGAGAGTGAAGATACGGATCCAGAACCTCTTCTGGATTTGTATTTGACCTGGTGTGGCTACCTGCCACCCAGCCAGCCTGCCTGCAGTCTCTTCCTGAGCGAGACAGGGGACAAAAGGGGAGGAGGAAGGGTAGATGTAAGGATGGGAGATGGGTCACCAACCTTCACCATGGGAAAAAGTGATTCCACTTGGGGAATATTAATTAAAACAGATTCAGGTGGTGAGAAACAAAGACAAAATTAAATTAACGCAAGACCTTCCCCAGTGTAGAAATGTTATTGGTGTGCACCAGTACCCCCCACTATGGATACCTGTGCCACCACAGTCTTACCATGGAATTCCAGCAGCAGAAGAGTCCAGCCAGAGACAGTCCCCACTTTTCCTCACAGAGAGCCTTCAGTACCACTGCCACCCCCAAAAACCTGAGAACCAGAGTGGCTTGAGGGAAGAAATGTTGGGGTGGGGAGAAAGGACAACCCCAAACACACCACGTAGATGCCCAAGGACCTGGCTGGGGCTGACCCCACCGAGTTTCTGATTCCACTCTAAAATGTCTCATGACAGCAGCCTGTAAAGTTGAAGAAGCCAAAATTTTGCTCAGTGGTGCTGTTTGCATCTGCCTCCAGCCTCTGTTAAAACAGCTCTGGACCTCAACAACAACAACAACCAAAAAAAAAATGTATCACAAGGCAGCTCCAAGTCTGCAGTTGCTCCTGGATGATGCTTAGCTGCAAGCCCAGCAGCTATGACTGTCTTCCTGTACTGGTTTTTAATGTGAATATTTTGGTTTTTCCAAGGTTTTGTGGGTTCTTTAAATTAGAATAACAAACTGTTAACAGGACTCAGGTGTTTTATTGCACATTTGCTTGCTGAGCCCTCCTTCCCTGTGTGCAGCAGGAATCTCAGGGCACCACTGTACCTTGGGGCTATGTGAGGGCCAGTGCCTAGCTGACATGCTCCCTATTCCCACCATTCTTCTGGGTCACACTTGTGGCCCACAGTCTGTAGGTCCCCACTTTCCCCTCTCTTTTGGGGTGAGTGTGCATCTGCTGTATCCCAGCTGCTGGGGGGGGTTTTAAGATAGCACCTGTCTGTGGGGTGCATGGCTTTCAGAGACACCTTGAGGCTGTGGAGGGAGATGTGAAAACCTAAAATTCTGCCTCTTTTTTTTTGTTGCCAGTGCCCTGTGATGACCATGTGAGGTAGCAAGTGGTGCTCCTGCTATGGCCACACGGAAGGAGCTGAATGCTGTGGACCTCCCTGGCTCCTGCTGCTCCCCATTGTGCCAAGTAAGTCCCTGCTTTACCCCCCCTCTGGGCTAAAGGCTGCAGGGTCATGAGGGAGAATATTTCAATATTGTGAGAATATTGACTGACCTTGGAGGAGAGTCCCTTACACTGGGTCTTGCTGGACAAGGAGCACAAACCTGAGGCCTCAGCAACCAAGGCTGGCACCTCTGTGGGTCTGGGACTTGTGATTCAATCTGATTTTCCCTAGCATCAAATGCTGGATTGAGGAGAAATGTGTATCCTTAGTGGAAACTCCTCTCTTAGCCTGGTTGAGAGGTGTCACCTTGTTTGGTGTTAGTGGAAAGCCAAAAAGAGGGGTAGGCTTTGTTCCCTATGCTGAAAGTACGAGCTCTTGGTTATGGATTTACTGCTCACATAGCAAAGGTGCACTGTCATTAAAGGGCACAGGTTTGGGCTCTGCCATTCAAACCTTCTCCGGGTGGTGCACAGAAAGCAGCCATCTGCTGAGGGAGGTTAACTGCTTTTTGCAGGGCTGAAGGACTGGCTTTGTTTTTTGAAAGTCTTCCCACACAGAGGGTGTGTTAGAGCTAAACTTTGACAAACGAGCTCAATGATCTGTGAGGAGCTGAAAGCAGATTTAGGAAAACTGTCTCCATATAGTACAGTAAATTAGGTTATATTTTCCTTTGTTTAAATAATTGTAACTGCCTTATCACTTCAGCGAGTTGCTGCTTCTGCAGGCATCCTTCAACTGGTATTATTGAACTGCCTCTTCTGAAAACCACATTTGAATCAAACAACTTTAAACTTAGCTCTTTTGAAATTTCAAGCCAGTTTGCACTCTGTATTTTGTCCCTTTTCAGCATCTCTTTCAGCATTTCTTCTAACGTCATTTACCAGCACTGGACATTTTGTAGATAAAAGAAATCTGCATTTTGTGCTCATTTCAGTTTGCTGGAGTCAAGAGAGGTTTTATGAAATGATACAGAAGTTTCACCTTCTGGTCTGGAAAGGCAGTTCATTGACATTGGGTTCATCCCCCTAACACCAACGCCCTTGCATTGCCTTACAAACTGAGTTTGTTGATATATTTCTGTGTGCATATAAATATGTGTGTGTATGGTCTGCTTTATGGTTATATGAGCTGCAATAATGACCTGCTACCAATGCACTGTGAAAATGCTTGCAGCAGTTCTCACCATAATGGAAAAAAATGTTTAACTAGTGCAGGGCCCAAGCTGAGTCAGAAAACTGGAATTGTTATTGCCTTCCTTTGCAGAGATGTAAAATCAGTTGTATTTCTGACACTGGAGAGAAAGAAGGTGCAGCACTGAATATTTTGTGCTTTGAGATATTTCCTTTGCTTTGAGAACTGAATATCCAGGCTGGGAAGGGAAACAAAGAGATGAGTTTGGTTGGATTACACTTGTGTTTCACTTTTGGTGTGTAAGGGAAGAGCAAAGTGAGTGGACTCACATGCAAAATGCCAAGGGATGTCAGCAGGCTGGACCTGTGTTGGAAAACCTCAGTGGGTTGGAAAGCAGCACAGAGCAGCCCTGCTGAGCTAGAGGTTAAGTTTTGCTGTGGTGTGACTCCAGGGAGCAGTTTCCTCTTCTCCCCACACATGTGCAGGTGTGGGGAGTCCTTTGCAGGATTGTTCAAGTAGCCCAGAGCTTTTGGAAGTAGCAGTTAACTAAAGATGGAGTAATTTGGTTTGTCCCCAGCTTAATGAACCTTGCAATCACTAAGAGGCTGAGAAATAAATCATCATCCAGGCCTTCCAAATAATGGGGCTTAATTGTAAGCCATGAGTCTGGGGCTTGTGTTTATCTGCTTTCTGATTTTCTTAGTTTTTTTGTGGGGATCATGTTCTTTGCATCCCTCTGATACTGAAGAACAACAACTGGTTTAAAGAAATAAAAGCCAACACAGCTGACTGATGCTCAAGTGTGGGGAGTGGAGGTATGGAGCATCTCCATCTGCCCCAGGAAGTGTCTGTTCCCATGTGAATCAGTAGATAACACCCCTCTTTTGCTGGATAGGTTTCCTTCTCCTCTGTCCTCTCATCATGGCCAGAGTCTAGTTATGGCTGTTTGTGATCCTTAATTGCTTAGTTCACACCTTACAGGGATACTGCCTTGTCTTTGGAGGGATTTAAGTCTTGAAACCTGTGTAGTGTCTTTAGCCCTCAAATGCTCAGTGTGGTGAGTGGTGCTAAAACCTTTCCAAAGGTTCCCAAAGGGACTTCATTGAAAAGTAGCTCATCCTTCCCCTGGAGCATCTCCAGAATAGGTCAAACCCCTTGCTAGCCTTCGTGCCTAAAACATCTTTTGGAAACATGGAATGCTGTACCAGGAGCATAAAAACCACTTTCTAAGTGTACAGTGCTCTGTCCACACGTGGAGTGGCCTTTCCTGGGCATGGAATGAGCTCCCCTCAAGGCATCCCTGGCTAATTTGTTTTTTTCATAGGGAAAGCATGAGAGAAAGCATCCTGGCTGGCTGTGGTAGGGCCTGCTTGCTGTGCCCCCTGGCAAGGTGAAATTGCATAGAATGTGGTTAAACTTGTTCAACTGAATTGCTCATCAAACTGATATATCTGCTGCTTTTAGGTCTTCTTAGTAGCTTCCACACCAAGTTCAGCACAAAGGAATGGTGATTTCTTCTGTTCAAGCACTTGGTTTCCTACCCTGGAATGGGAGCTTTCCCTCCTTAGTCAGAGCTGCTGTCTGGGAACTGGGTGTTGTTGGAGAAACTGCTTTCTTTCCCTTTGCTTTGAGAACTGTGAAAGGAAAATGCAATGTGGGAGAAAAGAGGATCGAGCATTTTCCACACACCTGAAAAAAACTCCAACAAACATGACCATAACTTCATTTTTCCCTTACAGAAGTAGGAAGCATCTATCAGCTTTGTACAGCAAAACTATGTGATGAGATTTAAACAAAAATATCCCCCCACAGTATAGTTCAATTGGAATGCAGACTTGTATAAAGCAGTGAACATTTAATGAAGAAATAGGCAAAAGAGTGGAAAAAAAATCTTACCCAGAGCCAGGAGAGCTGATTCACAGAACTACTTCAGCCAGCTGAAACACTCGGGTAGCCTTAAATGGGGCCAATAAGATTAGAGTTCAATCAAAATAGCTGCAAGTCATCAGGTGTCACGTTCAGCCTCCAGTCATTTGTCTTAAAGGACAGTGGCTTTCAAAATAGCCTGCTGGATGCCTGGCAGAGCACGTGAGGTGCTGGTAATTAATTGGCTGCTGAATTGATCCCTTCCAGTAAAGCAGAAGGGAAAACCCAGGGCTGGATGCTATGGCAGTACAGACTCACGGAGGCACAGGTGAGGAGCTGCTGCTTCTGCCTGGCAGGCTGTGCACAGCTCCTCCCAGGCCCCCCAAAATAACACCTGTGCCTCACTGCTGGCCTGACAGGGCAGGGAGGGCTTGCCAAGGGTTGGGGTGCCCACAGGGATATTTGGCTCCCCCTCCAGCTCTCTGGCAGGGGGGAAGCTCATTCATCCCAGTGCTGCTTACAGCATCAAAGCTGGTCATGCGCTCTTACCCCTGCATGGAGCAGTTTAAAAATACCACACATTTAAATATTGCAGCTGTTTTGCCTTGGATGGACTGTTTTCTCTAGTGGCTTTTACTCTGTCAAGTTCATTTTACCAACTGAAGACAAACCCAACTATTTGCAATGCGTGTTTAACCATCCTTTAATTGCTTTTGACTTTGGCACATGAACCCCTTCCTGCTCCAGTGTAGGCTTAATTATTTAATTTATTTGGGGGGTTGTGACGTGTGCAGGTTTTGTTTTCATTACAACAGGGCCTGTCCAGTGATGTTTTGAACATTTTGCTTCCTGTAGCTTAAAGGAAACCTGAGGCTGTTGTTTCTGAGTTGGGAAATATGTTATAGTAAAATGATCAGGGAGCCAAAGGCCACTTTAGTGATCTGTGACATTCTCAATTCACTTCCAAGACACAATTTTGGCAGACAAAAGAAAAACAAACGTCCTCCTCTCGCATGTTCTTACAACAGGTGTCATCTCAAAGAGAAGACCCCTGTGAGTATTTTAGCTGTCTGATTCAAATTCCTTGAGAGCCAGAGGGAATGCTTTGAATTCCTTTCATTTGGTCAAAGATTAGTTGAAAACAACTCGAGCTTGTGCCCAAGTGTTTTAAATGAACAAGCATCCCTGCAGCAAGGTAACTGAGGGGAGACTTGTGTGTGTAGGTGGTGTGCAGGGTGTCTGAGCCAGAGGAGATAGATAGTAGCGTTTGTAAACCTCATCTGGAGGCAGCACCACTAACACAAAACCTGTAGGAATCGAGCAGTATCAGGCAGCATCCAGACCAAAAAGAGCTAAGTCTGTCTTACCTAGTGAAGCAAAAGCTGTGAACGGGTAGGCTTACTTCCACAGTATTTATAGCAAGCGAACACCCGAGAGTGAGGAGAGTGATTTCAGATGAAAGATAAGGCTTAACAGATGACAGATGGATTGAAAACAGGAGCAAGCCTGGCTGGGAATTAAAGATAGCTCCTGACCAGCAGAAGAGGAGGAGCGTGACTGAGCAGTGAATTACGTCTGAGGGAGAGCTTGGTCAGTCTGTGCAAGGGATTGGGTGACGTTGCTGGACTCTGGGATGATTCAGCTCAGCCCCAGGTCCCTGTGCCACCCGTGAGCTCCAGCTGTGCTGGTGGCAGGGCGCTGCTGCCCCTGTGCCTGCAGCCAGGCCGGGGAGCACAGCTGGCTTTGGGCTCAGCTTGCCAAGCAAACGAGCAGGAGTAACTCTGTGGAGCTGCAAAACGCTTGATGAAAACCTCTCTGAGCTCGGAGCCAGAGGAGGAAATCCTGCCCACCCTGCCTGCAGTGACTAGGGCAGTCTGAAGGAGGATGTCTCTGCCAAAGTAGCTCTTGATTTTGGCCAGTGAAGCCATTTAATTAAAGCAGCACTGAAAAGGAAGCCGGAAATCCAAGAAGCAGATTTTTAATCATTTAGACTGTGATAGACAATCTGTATGCAAATCACACCTCCAGCATCACCACCCTTTGCATGGGTGTGTGCTCCTGTCCCTGTGCATGGACAGGGTACAGGCGAGAGCCCCAGGGGCTGCTGACGTGTGTCACTTGACATCTGCATTTGGCCTTTAACTTCAGGAGGGGCCCTGTGTCACTTTGCTTACGTGTGTGTGGGGCCCCAGAGCCCTCATGGCAGTGGATGTCTCCTTGGGGTGCTGGGGAATGTGCTCCAATGAATGATGCAAAACTGTGGGGAGGAGAAGCCCTCTCCAGCAGCACGTTATCACAGAATCATAGGATATCCTGAGTTGGAAGTGACCCACGAGGATCATTAAAGTCTGATTCCTGGCCCTGCACAGGATCGCTGCAGGAATCACATCCTAACCCCACCATGTCCACTGAACCACGGCATGAAGTGCCACATCCAACCTGTCCTTAGACGTCTCCAGGGAAGGTGACTCCACCACCTCCCTGGGCAGCCCATTCCAATGTCTAATCACCCCTTCCCTGAAGAAATGCCTCCTAATGCCCAACCTGAGCCTCCCCTGGCACAGCTGAAAGCTATGTCCTCTCGGCCTGTGGCCCGATCCCCACGTGGCCACAGTCTCCTGTCAGGGAGCTGGAGACAGTGAGGAGGTTCCCCTGAGCCCCCTGTTCTCCAGGCTCAACACCCCAACTCCCCCAGCAGATTTGTGCTTCAGACCCCTCCCCAGCTCAGCTGCCTTTCTCTGGGCACGCTCCAGCACCCCAATGTCCTTCCCGAATTCAGGGGCCCAGAACCGGGCACAGCCCTTGAAGTGTGGCCCCACCAGTGCTGAGCACAGGGGCAGAATCCCTTTCCCACTCCTGCGACCCACACTATCCCTGGCACCGGCCAGGATGCCACGGGCCTTGGCCACCAGGAAGGGGTTTTGTTTCTTTTTTCCCTTTCCCCCCGCTCCCCTCAGGGCAGCCCTCAGCAGCCCTCTCCACGGCTGCTGCAGAGCCCCTCCGGGTTCGGCGGGGCGCTGCCCCTTCCTCCTCCTCCTCCTCCTCCTCCCCGCCGGCCCAGCCCCGCGNTGCCCGGGGAGGGGGGAGCCGAGCACAGCGCACCCCATCTAGTGGCTTGGCCTCACACTGCCGGCGGCAAGGAAATGCGGCAGCAGCAGCGGCAGCAGGAGGAGGAGGAGGAGGAGGAGGAGGAGGAGGAGGAGGAAGGGGCGGCGCTCGGCTCGGCTCGGCTCGGCTCGGCTCGGCGCGGCCATCCCCGGGCCCCGCATCGCTGCGTGCGCGGAGCCGCCGCTGCAGCCGGCAGGATGATCGCCGCCCAGCTCCTGGCCTACTACTTCACGGAGCTGAAGGAGGACCAGGTCAAAAAGGTCAGATGGACATCCCCCGGCGGCAGAGGGCCGCCCCCCGCCCACGCCGCTTGATTTTTTTTTAAATTGTTTTAAAAAATATTTTAATTTTTTTTTTTTCTCCGCTCCGTTGGTTTCGTTGCTTTGTCCCCAGAGCCGGCCAGCTGCGGGAGAAAGGAGGGATAAGCCCGGGTTTAAACCCTCCAGAGCATCGCCGGTGGAGATGGGAGTGGGGTGTGGGGTGATGGATGCACAGCGGCCGGTCAAGCAGGACCTGGGGGGCTTTGGCAGTGAGGGGTGGCGGTGATGGCTTTTCCTGGTGTTCATTGGCACCAGCATCCCCGGAAAGGGGATTTCCCCTTCTCTCCAAGGCTGCCTGTGAGCATCCCCACTCCAGCAGGCGAGGAGCAGGTAGTTTTTGAATTCTGTGCCGCTGCAGGAGCGGAATTTACAGGAAATGGTTGTCAGTTGTGCTTAAAAAGAAGCATTTCCATAGGCTTCTTTTCCTTCAGCATTAGGTGGTTGCTGCTGTGTGGTTGGTACAGCCCTGGGATCGAGCACTGCCACAAGGAAAAGGGTGCGGAGCGCAGGATAAATAAAAACATGGCAGTTGGGTCCTGGCTGAGCATATTGCAGAGCCGTAGGGAGCGGGGAGCCTGGGGCTCGGATGTGGGGACACAAATGGGGAAAATAACTGCAAATGTCGATGAGTCGGGCTGACGTCAGGAAACAGAGGCTTCCCCTCTGCCACCTCCTCAGGCGGTGCCGTGTGACCCACCTGGGTGCGTGGCTGAAGGCAGCCCTAAAATATTTCGGGAAAGCCTCAATGACAGCATTGGTAGTACTGATCTGTAGCGTTCTTGGGGCTTGAGAACCCCGCCGGCAGGAGGAGAGCACCTCATCCCTTTGGGATTCTGGGGAGACCTCAGCTCCAGCGTGTGGGTGACCCACCCTGCCCCACTCCAGACACGCTCACCCGTGCCCACGCCTCCCTCGGAGAAAACCCCCGGCAGCTTCCCATGCTTTCCACGTCTCCTTCCCTGCTTTAGCCCTTTTGCTGCTCAGCCCAGCGGCTCTGGCTGGGGAGGAGCCGGGGGCTGTGCTGTGCTCAGCCGGCAGCGTTCCGCACCTCCTGGCCCCAGGTCGGTGGCTCTCCCCGCTGCCCAGGCCCGCCAGGCTCCTTTTCCTGCGGGATCTGTGAGTGCTGCTGCGTGCATGCCTGGCTAAGGCCTTCTCTGTCTCGCTGTGTGTGTTATATTTAGAAGGCCAAGATAAGCACGGGTGAGTGTGGTGGCCAAGGAGCGGCAGAGAGGCGGTGGGGCAGGCACGGGGGAGCGGGCAGGCACGGGGGAACTGCGGTGTTCTGGGGGTTATTTATTGCGGGCTGGTTTGGCACCGTGGGGCTGCTATTGTCTGACAGCATGGGAAACCGTTTGGCCAGGGAGCCGTAAAGCATTCTTATGGATCATCAATCTGGTTTTGTCTGGAAAAGTGAAGAAAAAAAAAAAAATAAAGCCCATTTGAAAAGTCGAATCAAAAAAAAAAAAAAAAAAAAGAAGGTGTCTTTTTGANAAAAAAAAAAAAAAAAAAGCAGGCTGCTGTTTTGAGAGGATGTAAGACATCTTTTCCTGTTTGTATCCTTTTGGAACGGATATTGAACCTCCTCGGGTTTGGCTGTCCTGTGGGGAGGATGTCTGTGGCAGCCAGAGGCTCCGCTGCCCCGCAGCTGCTGGGAGCTGGTGGGCTCCATTCCCTGCTCCCCTGTGGGGCAAAAGTGCTCTTACTCCATCTCAGCGTGCTGCTTGTGAGGTTTGTGCTCCGTCAGTGTGCTGCTCCTGGGGATACGTGCCTGCACGGCTTCGTTTCAGGTCCCTCCCTCTCCTCCCCGCTTCCGGGGGAGCAGCACTTTCTGCTGGTACGTGCCAGGGGCTGAGGGCTGCCAACCAAGGCGTTGTCCCTGCTCTCCGTGCTGCCCCGTGGGGCTCCTGGATGCTGTGGCTGCTCCTCTGCCTCCCTGGTCCGTCACAGCCATCGGCTCAGCGTTTGGTGGCACAGCTGGCAGGTCACCTCCAGGATGCTGCTGTGGGTCACAGGAGGGGTGTGATCAGGTTAAAAGTACTGACGAGCCAATGCTGAGCATTCTTCTTCTTCTCTTGTGGCCTTCTTTTCCTCCTTTTTTTTTTTTTTTTTGAATTCCCATCTCTGTGTAGCACTGATGCTCTGCAGTTGCCTTTCCACATGGGAAGCCTGTCAAGGGGCATGGACGGGGCTGGTGGTGTCAGGCCCTGGGGATAACCTGCATCTAAGAACTAGTGCTTCTGTACTGGTTCTGCTGGATTTGTGTGTACCCTCTTAGCTCTCAGTGTGGTTTCAGTTTCTCAAATTTGTCATTTTTGGACCGGTGTTCAAGATGAGTCGTGGCAGGCGGGAGGAGTAGGCAGGGTGGAGGTGAGGGCAGGGGTTGTGCATGGCCTGACCCCTGCAAGGGAGCATTTTGCAGTGGAACCACTCATGATGGCACTTCCCTGTCACCTTAGTGTGCAGCAGCAAGCTGGCAGTGTGTGTGTGATGCCCTGCACTGTGTGAATACACGTGGTCCAAGCAGCTTAAATTATCCAGATGTTTTTGCAGAACATTCATGTTCCCTGAACAAAGTTGACTTCCAGGGACAGCAGCAGGAGTTCGGTGTCCCCCCAGCTCAGACAGGGGACTTGGCACAAACTCAGCTGTGGCCCCCACTTCTCCAAAGAGCTGACTGCCATCCTGAGGGGTGAGGGAGTCACGGAGTGTCCCTGGCGTGCGTGCCACTGGCCTGTCTTGGGGAGAGCTTTGTAAAACTGCCTTTTGTTTCCAACAGGCTTGTACCTGCCATAGCTGGCCCCAGCGAAGGCAGCCTCTAGGTGTTGCCTGGTTTCTGTCTGTCAGGGGAACAATATGTTTTTGTTGTCTTACCTGAGTGAAGAAAAAGATCTTGCAATCCAGGAGTGACATGTAGATGTTTAACCTTGGAAGAACACGCGATGGAATGGAGTATAAAATATAACAACTGTTAACAAGAAGAGCCCTGTATTGGTGACCCACCCCTATAAAGGCTTTTTAGGAACCAATCTGATAAATCATAAGTAAGCAAAACAATTTCAAAATGTCTAAACTGCTTGTTTCAACATGCTTTGGCTCCTGATGAATCTTCCTCATGCTGAAAAGGAGTATGATTAGCTCTGCAGAAAAATGTTTTCGTGGTGAAGGGTTTTGGTATGAAGGCTGTGTCAGTAAAATAGGTGCTAATGATTTCTGAAGTTGTTGTGGGAGAGCTCTGTTCTTGGATACCACTGGCTGTTGTCAGTGTCCAGGGAATGAGGCATGTGTTTAAGGAATGGCCCTTAGGTTTAAGCCTTTAGTTAGTTTAGCTGCCTGTTTCGTGTATAATTATTCACAACTGCTGCCATGGCTGGATTTTCAGAAACTTCTTTTCCCCAAGTACAAACTGTATCTTTCCTATGTGACCAGGAAAAATTATGTGAATGTGGTTCAGATGATGAAATCCTATTTTTAAAAAATTGCTCACAGATTCTGCCTCTAGTTTGCTTTGTTTTGGTTTCTTTTAAGAAAAAGGGGAAAAAAAAAAAAGTGATTGAGCTCTCAGAGGACTCCCATAGTGACAAACTGGGAAGATGCCCTTCCTGGGAGGGTGACTCTGAGGTGGCAGCTAAATAAAGGAGTGTTTTCTGCTCCTTGCCCACACAAGTGTCTGCCTGAAATTATTCCTGCCCTCTGCCATTCCCTGGGAAGGGCTGGCACCTGTCTCCCATGGGAGCCTCGGTGGGGCTGCTTGGGTGCTGCTGGCAGCTCCTGTCTGTCCTGGGCAGCCTTTCCACAGCTTCCCTCTGCATACGGCTGAGATTTGCTTTGTGATCGGCTTTTATTGCCGGCAGGGAGTTATTAAACGGCCATCCCATAATCCAGCCTCCTGCTCCCCCCGCCTCAAGTTATTTATGGCTGTTTGCTGGGAGTTTCCCCGTGGAGGGCTGCACTTACTCCCTTGCTGCCACACTGCTGGAATGACTAACCCTCTTCCCGACTGGGAGG
>VWYO01009929.1:66160-85953 GCA_013400275.1 Rhadina sibilatrix
TAGTTTTTCGTGGTTTTGGGAGGTGTAACACATAGGAGTGACTTTTTTTTTTCAAGCGGAGGCCGGGTGTCCCCGCCCCGGGAATCTCGGCGGTGGCGATGGATGGCCTGGGTGCCACGAAACGCGATGCTCCCTGCGTGCAGGAGGGTCCAGCCCAATTATGTAAGGGCGCTGGCCGCGCTCATTGGTCTTTCACGGCAGCAGAAAGAGCCCTCCCTCCCGTTCTCCCTCGCTGCTGAGGGCAGCACAGGGGCAGAGGTGGGGAGAATGGGCTCGTCAGTCCTGACTGTGCAAACGCCACAACCTGCGCTCACAACAGGGCTTTCGGTGAGCGGGAATCCCTCCGCCCTGGTTTTGGGAGGAGGATGCAGCAGTGGGGCTTTGTAGAGGGGTGTATTAATTGCACGGTAGAGGTCTGACTGTGATTGATGTTTACTGTAGCTTTCACTGGGAGATCCGGGGAATCATCCCTCTGAGCGGCAGCGTGGGCTGCTGAAAGCTCAGCCTGGAAAAGAGGTTGGTTCCCCTCCTCCTTTTAAAGGGAGTGTTCTCATGCTCTGACATCATGGCTTTACACACTCTGCTAAAGAAAAAACATGGCAGGGTTTGCCATGAAGGAGAGGCCTTGCTTAGCCAGACTCCAGCCTCTGCATCCATCCCCAAAGCGTTTGGGGCTGCAGAGAGGGCACATCCCATCCAGGTTTTTATTCTCGGAGTGAAATGATGCCAGCGACTGGCTATGGTTGTTGCTGTGAAGAGGCTGTCAGCCCATGAGGGCAGCACAGGACACAGCAGGGATGTGGGGATGCTGCCCTGGGATCTTGCATTTGGCCTCTGTTGCAAGAGAACCTGAGCTCAGCTCTTCTACCCTTCAGCTGTACGCCTGCACCGTCACGTCACCGGTTCATGGGGAAAATGCACGGTCTCATTTCATCGTGGTGTTATCAATCATGGTATTGTTCCTCTGCAAGCAGTGACATTGAAGAGTTCACAGCTTGTGCAGCCTCTGGCTGTGTCCCCTGTGTCCGGGCTTGCCTGGCCCCCAGCCCTGTGGTTCGGGCTCAGGCTGGGTAGCTGTGCCCAGCAGCACTCTCCATGCCCTCCGCCTGCTCTGTGTCAATAACTGCTGGGTCATGGCAGCTGTGTGTCTGGCTCAGGGAGATGCTGTCTTTGGGGAGACCTTGAGTAGGGTGGGCAGGAGTACTTTCTGTACGAGCAATTAAATTGCTGCCGGTTTTATGGTCACTTTAGGGTTTAATGACATTTTGATTGCATTTCCTTTGTGAAGGGCATTATTCATCGCTTCCCGTCTCAAAGTCCCCGGTACGCGCAGCGCTTGTGTACGTGTGTTTCACATGCAGTGTTTTGTTGTGGCCTTGTTCTCCTAAGACATAATGCCAGCTTGGAGATGAGCTGCTCTCAAGGCTTCCAGAGCAGCCAAGGAGACACATGGAGCCTTGGCACAGAGCTGGCCTGGGGTTTAAAATGAGGTGGCTTTTCCAGTTTTGCCGAGGACAGAAAACATGGGCAGGGCTTCATTTTTTCAGTCTTGCTGAGCTGCGAGCAAAAGTGATCCCAAAGGTGTGGCTTCGATCTGAGCCCTTTGTGGAACCAAATTTCCAAGGCAGGTAAAGAAGCAAGGCAAGAATAGACTGGCAGCTGGGGTAAAAAAGGGTGGGAAGTGTGTTTGGCAAGAACCCCTCAAGGCCATGTTGTGTTTTTTTTTTAGGCATCAAAGCATCTCTCATTCTTCCTGACAGTGAGGGAGGTTGTAATATTATGGAAAGCAATATTGTTGGAAAACTGCCTCCTTCTGCCAAGGAGGTAAAGAAAGTTCATGTCATTGGAAGCCACAAGAGAGAAGTCAACAGCTTTTGGTTTGATGGTTTGTCTGGAGAAGGAAGGTGCCACTTGCTCACAGTGAAGTTCTGTCTTTCCAGACCCTCTGGCGGTTATAGCTTTGGAGTGAGATAGGGAAAGTGGTCTGCTACACGAAAATAATTTCTCAGCCTCTGATGTAGCCCCAAAATTACTGTGGCCAGTCCTTCCCAATGTGAGGCTTTGAACACAGAGCACCTCTGACACCCACATCACCACATCACTTTTGGACAAGGTGCCAAAAGAGGGATTTTTTGCTCCAGCTGTTTAGCTCATGGACAATCAGGAGGGCTGAGGAGTGGGACAAGGGCTGGAGGTGGTGGTCTGAGGCTGTGGGCAGGTAGTTTTGTGTGGAAGAGGAGGCAGAGTGGTGTGGGACTGGGTTGTGCCTTGGGAAGACAGTAGGATGGAGCTCACCTCAGCAGGCCCTAAACTTGTACGTTTTCCGCAGTTTTGGGTCAGAAGATACGGCATGAAGCGTGTGGCTGTGTTGTCAGCTTGGCCAGAGCCCTGGTGCCATGCTGGGGGGGCTGCACACTGTCCTTGCAGTTAAAGAGAGGTGCAGCCCCAGTGGGACAGCTCAGGGCAGCCTTTCACCCCGGGCTGCTGTGTGTCCTCCCCAGATTGATAAGTACCTGTACGCCATGCGGCTCTCCGACGAAACGCTGCTGGACGTCATGGCTCGCTTCAGGAGGGAGATGAAGAACGGCCTCTCCAGGGATTTTAACCCAACTGCTGCAGTGAAGATGCTCCCCACCTTCGTAAGGTCCATTCCTGACGGTTCAGGTAAGGAGCTGAGTGTTTGCTTTCCATATTAAACATGGTGTGTGCTTTGTGGAAGCCTGTTAGAAATATTCGATGTCCTACCAAGAACAAGAGGGATTTACTTCCTGGCAAGCCCAGACAACATTTCGAAGGCAGCTTCCCCTCTGTGTGCAGGTCTGTTCCCGCAGATGCTGGAAGATTTTGTGATTCCTTTGTCAAAGCCATTTTGATGCCAGTGGAAGGGCCCTTCCTAGCAGTCAGTTTATTATCTGTCAATACATTTACTCTGAGACCTGTCTGCCAGCAATCAATACTTCACATAGAATGATTTTTGATTCATGCAGTTCACACTCATATGACCTAGAGTCTTAAATACGGTGGCTTTTAGTAATTTGCTGTTTCCTTTAACATCTCTTCTCCTTACTTTTTCCCCAGTGGGAGTGGGAACCATTACAGGCTGAATTTGAGTTTCCTGGCATTTGTTTTGCATTTTGTAGCTTCATCTTCCAGACTGTCTGGGGGGAAAACTCCCAGAACTCCAGGAGGATGTAGTGTGTGGCTCCAAAGCTGCTGCTCTGGTGTGCTAAGCTTTTTCCATCTGGATGCAGGGCTCGTTTTTTCCATGCCCACTCTACCAGATCAAAGTGGCACAAGCTGCTCTCAGACACCAAAAAGGTCTTGGTAATTCAGACCGAGATTGCCTCTATTACTTATTACTTAAAAATTACTATGTGTTTGTAAAAAATACCATATATAGAGTAACTAAATGTATTTATAAACATTATATAACAGTGTTTATTATTTAGTAGTAACACTGGGTTTTTCTCTCATGTAGCATGAGCTGGTTAACTAGTGTGGTGCCTACCTGTGTGCAGCAATTGCAAGAACTACATAACAGAGTTATTACCTATTTTGAGGCTTTTTTTTTTTTTTTTTTAGTTAAAATTGAGGATTTATTGGTGAAAGAACATGAGGCCAGGTGCTTCGTGTAACTTGGTGCTGCTGTTTGGCAGGTGGAATTCTTTGATAGCTTTGCTTTGCTGTTGCTTTCTGTCATCTCAAGCTTTTTAGTTGAGATGTGATTTGCTGTCTGGAAAGAACCAAAGGGTGAATGTTTTTGAATCCTGTGTTTCCCTTAATTTAGCATTGCTGGCTGTTATGTTGAAATGCTGTGTTGAAATTTGCAGCCTATTGAGAAAGCCAGGAGCTGCCCCACACAGCTGGGTCACAGGCAGAGAGGTTGCTCTAAGGGTTTGTACATGAGGTGACTTGAGGGCTTTTGTGTGGAATCCCTGTTTTTTCATTCATGTTTATTTTGAGTCCCTTTGACTTGTCCCCAGTTCCCTGCTTTGTCAGGCACTGCACAGTGTCAAATCTGAGCTGCTTGCAGTGAGTCAAATAACTTTAAAAATTGCTCGGTTGTACAAACTGGGAAGACTTAGGGATGGCCCAGGAGAAAGGGGATCTGTACAGGGCCAGGAGAGGTGTGAGAGATTGCTGAACACTGCTGGGACCGAGGATGAGCCGGAGCAGTGAGCGGCCCTGGTTGTGTGTAGGCGTGTCTGTACGCAGGGCAGTAATTTCGGATCATTCATTGCACACCTACTCAGAAAAGAACCTCGTGCATTGTGTACAGGGTGCTCAGTTCCTGGTCCTGTGCCTGCCTGGCTCCTGCCAGCCTCTCCAGGCTGGGCACACGGCTGGCAGTGCTTTGGAGCAGGGATTGGAGCCAGGCAGCACTTTGCCCTGGACAATTTCTGTAGAATTCAGTGATGATCTGTACGTGTAGGTGGCGAGAGCCTCTTTGGCTGGGTGTTAGAAAAGCAGGCAGTTCCATTCTTTCCCTGGAAGGGCATGTTCTGACCCCAGGTATGAGCAATGTTTGCTGTGGGGGTGTTGTGGCTGCTCTTTGCCTGACTCACCTGTGTGTGCCTGTCACCTGTGTGCACCAGACAGGCCCAGAGCCCCCTTCCCTCTTCCTCCAAAAGGCTCCGGGGGCCCTCGCGGATGTGGCTGTGTGGATGTGCCCAAAGATGGCAATTTCTGCCTTCAGCTGGCCCTCCGTAAAAGCCAGAGGCTGAAAGCCTGCCCTTTTCTCTGGCCTGTCTCTGATTACTGCCCTGTAAGCTCTTTCCTCTGAGTCCAATTATTATTATGGGAGCTGACTATTCAGAAAAATACTGTTGTTTAGTTTCAGATCAGTGCTTGTGTTCTTCTTCAACAAGGAGTTTGTGAGCAATAATTCCAAAGACTCTGGAGGTGTTGGTGTTAGCAGTTTTTTCCCCTCCTTCATTCAGAGTTGTTTAATTTACAAAAGCCATGAGGTTTTTCTGTCCACAGGGTCCAGAATGGTACCTCAAGTTAATTCAAAATGCTTTCAAAGGCCAAATAAATTCACAGCAGGTTTGATTGCACCTTGGTGTTACAAAGCACAGATTAAATGCTGCTGCTTGGGTTTAATTCCTCAAGTACATGAAAAGTAAACTCTAGTTGCATGCAGAAAGCTTTACACTCTAGTTCAGAGATCTTTTAAAGCGTGAAGGATGATTCGTAATAATTTTTTACCTTGCGATGAGCTTGATGGTGCTGGAAATCAAACACCCTGACCTGTTAATTTATTTGCAGGAAAGGTATTTCTGAAGTGTACTGTTTGTTTGAGGTGTGCACTTAGGCTTGGAAAAGGGCCATCTGGTCCAATGTTGATTTTCCCATTAGTTATTGGAGGTAATGGCTTGCACTCAACAGATGATACCCATAAGATAAAGCTTATTTGGGTATTTGGCTTAATGAGAAACTTGTGGCCAGTGTTTGACTTCCGGACTTTCCGTGGTGAAGTGGGTTATGAATTTTTTATGCTGAGCCAAATAAAGGGAACTGCATCTCCAGATTGCATATGCTCATGTTTTAAATGACATTTGTGCTGGTGCAAAGCAGTGTTTAAAGCCACACTGCTCAGAAATGGGTAGGGAAGCACTGCAAGATCTGTGTTTTTGGCAAACTGAGTTTGCCCATGTCATGAGCAGCAAGAAGTTGTTGCAGTGTAAAACAGTAAAATTAGGAGGTGTGTTAGAAGTTGTGGGCTCCCACTAATTCTGCTGTGTTTTTCTGTATGGAGTTTATTGTTCTTTGTGGTTTCTCACATGACAGTGTTTTGTTCCTGTATTACACTGCAACCTTGGAAATCGAAAAGGACATTTACAGTGTGTTTTTGCCTCTCTTGGTCTGTTTCTGTTAAAGATCCTGTCCTGAGGGACACCTTGTCCAGTTTGTCAGCTTTTCTGGGTGGAATGAAGCTCCCAGAGGTGCATGGGGTGATGAGGAGGAGCAGCTCACTAGGTCAGATTTTAGGAGTTTTGATATGAGATGGAACAGAGTAATCTCAGAGGCAAGTATGGCTCTGGAAATCCTCGTGGATAAATTGCATACCCGGAATTTTGGTGACAGTCTGGGGTCAGAAGTCTCTGGGAACTGAGTGTGTTTGAGGTAACATGTCAGAACAATCTTCCCAGCTGCTGGAGGTTTTTCCACTTCGAATTGAAGTAGAAGTGGAAAAATGGTGATGGTAGGAATGGCCTTCTGAAGGTCACAGCTGATGAGGAAGCGGGATGAGAAAACACCTCGTGCCTTTGCTCTGCTGCCCTCTGAGCAGCCTCGGTGAGCCCGGGCACAAACAGAAATGCTTGCAAAGAGCCCTGGTAATTATCTGCAGCCTGGGCACAGACTCCTGTGTGAGGAAGTTGTGCACAC
Organism: Rhadina sibilatrix; assembly: GCA_013400275.1. Classification (NCBI taxonomy): domain Eukaryota; kingdom Metazoa; phylum Chordata; class Aves; order Passeriformes; family Phylloscopidae; genus Rhadina; species Rhadina sibilatrix. The sequence goes on from VWYO01009929.1 coordinate 72,551, forward strand.
TGCTTCCCTAAATATTACCTTTTTGCAGACTTTGACAATGGGCTGTCTTTGCTCCCTCTTTGATAAGGCATGAGATAGCACCAGCAGGTCACTCAAATATGTTTGCCTTGCTCTCCAGGGGTGCCGAAGGTGTCGTTCCTCAGACAGCCAGGCCACGTGCCTGGAGTCTGTGGAGATTGGAGGGTACTGGGCTGGCTTCAGCTCTTTCCAGCATAGAGGGAGATGGAGGTACCCCAACTCTTTCCCTGGCTTCTGGGCAGATATTGGGAGCTCTGTGCAAGGCATCATCACTTCTGAGTAACTCCTGCAGCAGTACAGGGCTGTTTTTTTAGGCGGTTGTTTCTCTGACTTCTCTTATCTGTCTGCAGTTTGCAGTGAGTCTCAGCCTTTCTGGACATGAGATGAGGGGTTTTTCCTACTTTAATTACATCTGAGTGTAATTTGTTGATTTTAGAGCAGCCACCAAGCACTGTTATTTGCCAAAATGCCACAGGTTTATTTACAGCAAAAGGCTGCTTGTCAGTGGTCTGGCATCCCTTCATTTTACTATCTCTGTTTCCAACATCTCTTTTGGCTTTCTCCTGAGATCCTTGCTCTGCCAGCTTCATCATGAGATCCGGATACAGGCTGTCCAGTGGTTTGAGTTCTTTTTGGGTAAACCTTCATTGCAGTTGCCTGTGTATCAGTGGTGGTTGGCATTGCCATTGCACCAACTTCATGCTGAATTGTAGGGAATCAGATGGAATCAGGTTCACGTGGATGCCCTGTGGCTGGAACTTCTTTGCTGTAGGGACCGGACATCTGCTTCAGTGCTGCACTTAACCAAGCTTGATGTTTCCCAGATCTGTGTTGCACACGATTTTTAATCTCTTGTGTCTTGTTTTCCACGTAGAGAAAGGAGATTTCATCGCGCTGGATCTTGGTGGTTCTTACTTCCGAATTCTTCGGGTCAAGGTGTCGCACGAGAAAAAGCAGACGGTGCAGATGGAAAGTGAGATTTACAACACCCCAGAAGACATCATGCACGGGAGTGGGACACGGGTAAGCACCCCTTCCTTGGCACGTCCCTCTGGAGATTTAACTGCTTAGATTTTAGAGAACCCCCACATAAATGGTGTTAAATGTTAGCGTCTTAACAGCTGTACCTACAGCATGCAGACTGCACTTCAGTGCCAGTGCTGAAAGTGAATAAGCATGCTCAGTGTAACAGAGCATGCATGGGTGCTGCAAACCTGCTGTCTGCATGTGGGAGGCTTCTGGATAAGTTAGGGAAAAAGTGGCTTGGAAATAAAAATTCTGGCTTTTATAGTGAACTTACTTTCCATGAGTACAAATGGAGAGCAGGAAAACAACTTAGTCTTTGTAAGCAATGAACATGACCAGCCCTGCAATTGTAGTGTTAGATGAGGGATAGAAATCCCCATGACAGCCACATCTCTGTGCTGGCAGTCTGAGCAACTCAGCATTCATGAAAAGTACAAGTACATTAGAAAAATTACGGGAAGCTGATAGAATGTTTTGGCACAGCTTCAACTTAAGTTTTGCTGAGTAATTGAAAGGTGTTTTTTTTTTTTTTTAGTCTTCCCTGTTCCAAGAGTAGAAAATATTTGTATCCATTCACTTGGATTTCAAATGGAATTCTTTGAATGATTTTTTTTTTTTTTAATGATCAGGAGGTGGGTTACACTGGCCGATTTGTCTCCGTGTCAGCATAAGGCAAAACAAGTAATTTTCGTTGTTGGAAACAGCAAGGTTTTTACACTTTTTATTAGAATGAGGTGCTGTTCAGGAGTGTGAGACCTGCAGGAAGCTTGAAGTTTGTTTCAGAAGAATAAGGAAAGGAGGAGAAAAAGAAAAATTATAAGAACAGCATTTCTACCTTTAATATATTTTCTGTAGTCACCTTAGCACCTTTATTGTCTGTATGTAGTAAGTGCTTCTGCGTTCTATGCAGCAGTGAGTGTAAGATGGCAACCGTGGCTTGTCAGTAGAACAAAAGCATTGCTGTGAAATCTGAACCACAGCAGTAAAACAGCCTTCTTGTAAGGACTTCTCCTAAGCTAATGGCTTTGGTTTTGGGCCAAAAGGTGGCCCCAGAATGGTTTTGGAGGGGAGCTGAGCTGCCTGTGGCTGGCGGAGGCAGGGAAGTTAGGGGGGCTGCTCAGAGGCAGGTTGGGAGCAGGGGGTTACTTGTCCCTGGATGGGTGTCAGGAGCTGGAGGCTGACAGGCAGCAGGGCTGTCTGCACACCCAAGTGTCTGTCCTGGGGAGGCAAAGGCAGGCTGGCTTTAGGGGATTCTAGATGGAGACATGATAAGGCTGGTAAGGAAAAACCAGGAAGGGAGACATCGAGTCTGCTTTCTTTCCATGTCTTTGTCATATCTGTGCTTTTAATTTTTCAATATCCGAAGGCCATTTGGCTGTTGGGAAGCAGCAGTGTGGAGCTTAGGCTGAAAGGCTTTGTCATGGCTTTTAAGCTGAGAGAAGGGCGAGCAAGGCTTCTGCTGGCCCCATGGGCACAGTATGTAAGTACCAGGAAAATAAGAGCAGGACTTGGAAGCGTTATCGGAATAGCACCCGGGTTGGAGGTTGTTCCTGACAATACCCAGTGCTTGCTGTGTGCCTTCAGAGGGAGGCAGGGGGGTTGCCCAGGAGGCAGGCAGGCAGCTGATGATTTGGTGCTTATGACTGATCTCCGTGCTTGAGGTTTTCTGAAACGTCCGAGCCAGATTTGTGGAATACTTGGACTGAGCTGCCTGTGTAGGGTAGGCTACTAATGATTTCCAGCAAGCTGTGTCACTAACTTTGCTGAGTTACACTCCTAAAGCTTAGTGCATAATCAGCTTATTGAAGGATTGTGATTTATGGCTTCATGTCTCACTACCGTGGTTTGTTTTGGTATTTCCTACTTTGTGGCATTCGAACATCCATTTTTGTCCATCTGTCAGGCATGGGCTGACAGCTTTGCCAGTCAGAGACAGGTCCCTATTGAGGTGAAGGGCAAAACTCTCATTGACTTCAGCAGTGTAATAGCAGGGCTAAAATTTGTAAGAAGCCTGTTTCCTGTGTCAGCTCAGTGAGTGGGAATGTGCCTGAGGATTTGATTTTGGTGTTGCTTTTTGTGTTCTGCCACCACTGAGGTAGGTTATGGATTTGTGGCTGGTCTCTCGATCTGAAACCGTGGTTTCCTTGCTCCTTAAATCATCCCCATTGAGGAGCTTGAGCCTGAGCTGGGATCTTCATTTGCTTGTCCAAGTCTCCTGTCTTCCAGCCAAATGCTTCATTGTGGAGACCTCTTGGAGCCCAACTTGAGCAGGCAGCTTCATGGTCAGGGGAACTAAGCCTGATCTGTTGCTCAGGGTCCCAGGCTGTATTGCTTCAGGTCTGTAAATCAGACTGGTCCTTTCCTCTTGGCTGTGGCATTTGCTCTGTCCATCTCTTTGACATATGATAAAATATTTGGCTCACACCGTTCCCTACTGCAAATCCGTGGGTAAAAGAAGATTTTGATTTTTCTTCAGCACACCTTCCTTACTTTAATGAAATTCTGCTGGAACTTTCTAATATTGCCTGTACTATCCAGTCAGTCATTTGGCACTGGTTGGGTTTGAATATTAATATGGGCATGGGCACACACAGATGCTTCCTTGAGCATCCTTAGGAAAAATCTTAGGAGCATCAGTGGTAGCAAAAGGAATAAATGCCTGTCTTTTTTCTGCTTTTGAGCTGTCCCTTCCCTCTGTGGTTTGTGAGCAACAGCAGCACAGCCAGAGAGCTCATCACTGATGGCTAATAGTGAACTGCATTTGCCTGCCCTCCCAGTGTACTGCTAGCTCACATAGGTGGGCTTCAGCAGGTCCTGCCAGGACTGTGTGGGCAAACACAACAGGTGCGTGGACTTTTTGGAGACTATTGGGAATGCCCAGGAATTTTTTGCATTTAGACTTACAAAGCAGATCCCGTCTTTTCTCTATGCATTGGTAGTTCGTTGCATGAGAGGGATTTTTGTGACAACATACACAGTCAACATTTCTGCTTCCTGCTCTCTGAACTCCCCAGGGGTTTGAGGTTGGCCCCTGGTTTTTGTTTGTAATCCTGGAAGCAGCTGAAAGTTTAGTAGGACTGAGTATTCAGCAAGATACTTTCAGATGGAAAACATAATCAAAACACATGCTCCTGCTGTTTCTATGTTCCTCCTGGAGAAGTTGGCATATTTTATTATGTAACTGTAGCTCTTTTCATAACTCCTCTGTCCCTTGTCTGGACAGCTGAAAATTGTCTTCCAGAAGCACAGCAGTGTGCATTGCATTCCATGTTGTTTCTCTGTGTGGGCTCAGAAAAATGTCCTCGATTTGCCCAGGGCAATGAATGGCAACCTTCTCCCCAGGAAACCACTGTACTTTTCCTTAATCAAATCTGACCTCATTTAAGGCATGAGTTTAAGGTGTTCAGTTTAATTGTAACACTGCTTCTTGACCTGCTTTGAAGGACAAAATATTCCTGATCATCATTTGTAATTGCTGCAGTCTGTCTGTAGTACATTCCTGTCTCTCCTGGACTCTAAATTGTTCTTAATAAAGCTGTGTGGGCTAATTGGAGCCAACAGATGTCTTTGTGTACTCCCTCCCAGTTATCCCCAGTCTTCTAGGCAGATTACCTGCTCTCATCCCACCAATGCTGCAGATAGGATTGGGTTTATTTTGTTTGGGTTTTTGTTTTTCAGGGAGTTAAAACGTGAGGCACAGTTACATCCTGGGGCAGGCAGTGACTTGTTAATAGCTTGCCATCCATTTGTGGTATGGGTCAGTTGAAGGCACGTCTGGCTTTCTGGTGCTGGTAAATACAAACGTGTATTTCTGTTGCTTCAGTTGCTCAGGCTTGATTTCAGCTTTGAGCGTTGCAGTCTGACTGAGGGGCTTTCCAAAAGGCTCAGTGTGAGATGCCTTTGTGCCTCCCTGGTTCCTGGCCTGGCTGACAGGGACACGTAGTGCCATGGTCACAGGTGCCATCGAGGCATCTGGGTGGGAATTGGTACCCACAAGACTGCTGCAGGCTGCCTGCACAGTTCAACCTTTAAAAAACGCAGAAAATATCCCCATTTTGGGTTGTTTCTCAGACCATGGAAAATATTCAGATGAATCCCTTGGGTTTCCTTTTTGTTTGTTTGTTGTGTGCTTTAGGAATAGATTTGAGATGATGTTCTTTTGGGTGGCTCCTGCAAAGTGCTGGGTTCTCTGGTCTCAGCAATCCTTGAGGGAAGCAGATGTTGTCTTCTCTACATCACCATAAAAGTGCTCAACCTCCTGTGGGACTGGATCCCGAATGTTCTTTTGATTTGCTCCTTCCTGTTATAGAAAGGTTAAAAGAACATTCTTGTTCTTGTCAAATGTTAAGTGGAAGGGTTACAGCAGGCTGGAGAGCCACAAGCCTCTTGTTTCAGGAAGTGTTTTTATATGTGTGTAAAAGATGCCTGCAGAATTAGGTGTGTAAAAGGATAGTGCATTTCATAATCTATTAGTTATTAACCTGTTACTATACCCTGCTTGAGAGTATTTTCATAGCTATGCCATTTATGCATCTTTTAAAATCTGGGGAGCTATTTTCCCCTTCCCCCTCACTCAGAGCAGTTTTCTTATGGAGTTTGAAACATTTTCTCCCTGAAGCTGTGTCTCTAATCACGGTGGTTTTATATTTTTCTTACAGCTTTTTGATCATGTTGCTGAATGCCTGGGAGACTTTATGGAGAAACAACAAATCAAAGACAAGAAACTGCCAGTTGGGTTTACGTTTTCCTTCCCCTGTCGACAATCCAAGCTAGATGAGGTAAGAAGGTTTCACAATTTTCTTAATACACAGAAGAGCTGCCATGTTATTAAAACATTGCCATGAAAGCAGTATCCCAGACAGGTCCCATTTTGGGGATAAATGAGTATTATATTTCACTCTCAGACTGTGTTTGTGTTTATATTTCTGCCTGGAAGAGCTGGGTAACAAAAGGGGAGGAGACAGCTGATGTTTTGTGCTGAGCTCTTCAGTGTTACGGTTTACCCTCTATAAGCAGGGCAGTGGTTTTCCCTGCCTCCTGTGCAGCCTTTTTCACCTCTCCAGGGGTGTGTTTGGGAAGGAGCCAGCCCAGCAGGGTGTTTTGCTGCCCCTCACAAGTGCACAGGGATCCGGGCATCCCTGCCGAGCGGTGATCCTGAGCCCTGCAGCCGGACAGCTGAGCTGGAACCAGGCTGCTTTCCCAAGGGCTGGGCACAGCCAGCCCTGTGCTGTGCCTGATGAGATTCCCACCGCAGGGATGTTCTGCTGGTGTTTTCCTCCTTTTGCTCCTTGTGCCACCAGTGACTCAGCAGCCGCCCGGTACAGCATTGCCGTGGCAACGGTGTGGCAGATGAATGCAGGGAAGTTAAATCTACACAAAACTCACAGAGTTAAAGCACGACCTGCTTTTCCAGCTTGCAGGTCTCTAGGTTAGCCTGGTGCAGCAGCCCCCCAGATGCTGGTGCTGAGGAGGGCCAGGTGAGGCATGATTTTCTCTACATTTCATACTTGTTGAGCAGTGCTGGGAGCTGAGCCCAAGGGCGCTGACTGACTCAGGGTCTGAAAGCAGTTCAGAGCAGAGAGCTGCCTCTGGCTTTGCCAGGGACCACTCTTCAAGTTGTCTTGGGGCAGCTCTCCCATCTGGCCGAGGTGCATGGTGAGGCTCAGGCTGCTGAGCACAGCAGAGCCGTGCTGGGGATGTGGTTGTGAAGTTGAGTCGCCCTTGGGAAGGTTTTGCTTAGCTGCATGATGGAAGGTGCTTGCTTGTGGGCTGGTTTGATCCAACCTGCTGGGATGGAATTGTGCCTGTGGGGCAGGGGCAGGCAGCATGTGGGGTGCCGTGGGGACACCTGAGCAGTGGCAGAGGTCAGTGGAATAGTAAAGAAACAAGGGAGGGTGTCTCTTGAAGAGAAAAGCCGACAACAAAAAAGTTACTGACAGTTTCGCCAATGTGTTTTTAGTGTTTGAAAAGTGTGGTTTTTCTGGGTTCTGTGGGCCAGGTTTGTTCTTGGATTGCTGCTTCTGTGAGGCTCTGCTTGCCTGGGTGCTATTTTCTTGTGCTTGGTGAGCAGAAGGAGGCAAGGTGGTCCCTGTTTGCTCCAAGGGTGAGAAGATGGGCACCGCATGGTTGGGCCCCGCTCAACCCTGCTGCATTCCAAGGGCTCCTTCCTGCTGCCAAGGCTTTGCTGGTGAAGGAAAAATTCCTTCCAGCACAGTGGCCAGGCACACTGAGAGGAGCTGCTCTTTGCCAGTGTGGTTTGACCAGTTTCTTACAAAAGTTTTGTGAAACAAGGTGCCCTTTCTGCCCATGAAAGCTGTGCCAGCAGAGCGGGCTTTGCCCACGGTTTCCCTGCACAGCAGCACGGGGCTTTGCTGGGTTTCTAAATGATGCCCACGAGGGCAGCACATTGGCAAAGCTTAGACAAATGGAGTTTGTGGTCTAGGGGAGTATCTCTGGGTCTGGAAAGAGCTGCCCTGACCCTCTGTCCCCTGTAGCTATCTCAGTTTGGAGGGAAAATTTGATTTTTAAGCTGAGATATGGGCAAACATACACCTGGGCAATGGCTGCTTGTGCCTACAGGCTTCAGCTTTTCTGGTTTTTGGCTTCTTGGACTCCTGTTGTGACAGATGTGGGTACTGTGGTGGGTATGGAAAGCTGAGCTGGTTTGAGTTTTCTTTCTGTCAGCTGATTACTGTCAGTGCTCTTTTCTTTCTTTTATTATTATTTACCTGTACACTGAATGCTCTGATTTAGCCAGGCATTATGTAAATAGCAAAATCTCAGCATAGTCATTACCTTGGGGGATTTTGCAGGCTCTTCATGATGGTTTGCAGACAAGGAATTCAATACCAGGATTTCCTTTTTGATCTGTGCCTTAAAACAGGGACATGCATTGTTGCATCTCCAGTATTTTCATTTGCCTCAACCCATCAACATGATCCCACAGTGAAACAAGCCCCGACAGATGGGACTCCAGGCAGTAAAAGTGCAGCAGCCTGATCCCCAGTGCAGCTGAATCCTGGACATGCTAATGTTGTGTCCCCTGCTCTGTAGTCAGTCCTGTACAGTCAGCTTTTTCTGAAAGCAGTCTATTTCCATGGCCCAAAAGGATTAAATGGTTTTCCAAGAAAAGCTGTCGAGGAGTAGCAGGGAGAAGAGTAGGCTGAAAATACAAAATGCAGACACACCATTTTCTAGCAAGGGAGGGGAGAAGAATTTCCCATCTTTCAGCCCACTGTAATTAGGCTCTAAGACCACCGGTTGTCTCAGGTTGGGTTGTTAGAGGTCATGTGAGAAAAGAGACCTGAAGATTCATTTGAAGTATAAAACCTTGTTTTGGAAGAAAAAAAGGATCAGCGTGTGCCTTATGGTTCCATCCTGTTGAGTGCTGCTGTCTTGTTTTGTCAGGGTTTTCTGATAACCTGGACAAAGCGCTTCAAGGCGAGCGGAGTGGAGGGAGCAGATGTGGTGAGGCTGCTTAACAAGGCCATCAAGAAACGTGGGGTAAGTGGCACTGCTTCCTCTTTTCTGGCTTTGCCAGGGACCACTCTTCATGTCACTCGCTTGAGCAGGTGGTCTGAGTGGCAGTGGAGCTCTGCTTTCTTGCATGAAGACGGGTGGGTTTGCGGGGAAACCCTGTGATTTTCCTGTCAGAACGGGGTTGCTGTGTCGTGGCTTTTCCCTGGCAACCTCCAGTGATTTTACCACTCTTCAAAAGCTGAAGAAGTGCTGTGTGGCAGTGCTGTGGCTTTTCAGTGATACCAACATGTCCCATTCCTGAGAAAGTTGTTTCTTATGCACTGGACTCAGCCGTGCACCTGCTGTGTGTGGGAGCAGGAGAGGGAGGAGCTGAGCAGAAGGGAAGGGGAATTCAGGCTCGGCGAGCTGCTGCTCCTTGCAGTTTCTCAGTGTTGACTTTACAGAGAGTGAAGGTGACCAGGTTGCTGATTTAAACATATAAAAAGGCACTGGACGTGAGAGGGAATGAATTTGGGTTTGCTTAATGCTTGCAGCCGGGTCATATGTTGATTACTCAGCATCCAAAAATTCATTGGTAACTGTGAAGTATTTGCTTTCTTTGGGCAGTTTTGGACTCAAGCAAACCTGAGTTTTTCCATCACCAAACAGCATTACTGGAGTCAATTGCTATCATTAGACTTGGTAGAATCACACAGTGAAGAACCTGGAAAGGAATGGCTGCATGTCATTTATTTAACTGCATTATTTTTCTATTAAAATCTTCACTTGAAGCGAAACACGCTGATGGTTTAAGTGAATCTATGAGAAATATTTTCTAGATTGACTCCTCAAGCAACTGCTTCAAATCATTCCTTGACAGTGCTTCAGTGCAAAGTTCCTTCTCCCTCGTGTATAGGCCTTTTCTTTCCTGCCTAAGTGTGTTTTAGTGGCAGCAGGCCTGTACTCTCTAGAGTGATCCGAGTGCTGTTTCACTGCTTGCATTAGTCTGCTCTCGCTGCCTTCTTGGGTACGTGGGATGGGGAACTGGCAGACAGAACAGGGAATATTTTAAAAGATGAGCTGTGGTACTCAGACAGATGATTTTGTCTCCTGTTCCTTGTGAAACTGTTTGCTGAAAGCAGGCGGGCGAGGAACAGGAGCAGCGTTTTCCAGAGGAGCCCAAGTAACGCTTTGTTGCCCCCCAGGACTACGATGCAGATATCATGGCTGTGGTCAACGACACCGTGGGGACCATGATGACCTGTGGCTTTGACGACCAGCGCTGCGAAGTCGGCCTGATCATTGGTAACACTGGCTGCTGTGGGGAGCACAGGGCAGCTCTGCCTCTGCCTCTGCCTGGCCGGCAAGCTCAGCACCTCCTGCTGTCCTGTCCCCCCAGGCACGGGCACCAACGCCTGCTACATGGAAGAGATGCGGCACATCGACCTGGTGGAGGGGGACGAGGGCAGGATGTGCATCAACACGGAGTGGGGCGCCTTCGGGGACGACGGCTCGCTGGAGGACATCAGGACCGAGTTTGATCGAGAGATCGACCGCGGATCCCTGAATCCTGGGAAGCAGCTGTGAGTGAGGCACTCCCTTGTCACAGCATTTGTTGTTTTCTGTTCCATGCCCCATTGCCCGCTTGAGTTAGGAGTTCTGTAGTTCAGTAAAGCTTTGCCTGTGGTGAGGCAAACCTCTGGCTGGGCCAGGTCTGACAGTTGCACAGCTGGGCTCTCCTTCCCAGTGGTGCCCGTGGTGACTGCTGTCCTCTCCTGCAGGTTTGAGAAGATGGTCAGCGGGCTGTACATGGGGGAGCTGGTACGGCTCATCCTGGTGAAGATGGCCAAGGAGGGGCTGCTCTTTGAGGGGAGAATCACCCCTGAGCTTCTCACCAAAGGGAAGTTTGAGACAAAGCATGTTTCTGCCATTGAAAAGTGAGTAATCTGTCCCTTTTCACTCCTTGGGCTTCACAGTGACTCTGAATGTTAATTTTCCTGTTCTTTTTGCTTTGTGAGGAAACGTGCTGCATTGGGGGTGGCTGCCATTCTCAGCTGCCTGTGCAGAGCTGGCACGTGGGGACCCCCCAGCAGACAGTCTGTGCCCTCCTCCTCAGGATTTCTCCCTTCTTCTGTGTTGGGAGGAGCAATAAAGTCTGCCAGTCCACGCAGCTTTCAGGGTACAAGCTGTAGTACCTCTTTCACTGCTCACAGAGTTGCTACCCTGCAGCTAAACATGGGAGTGATTTGGCTTAGTGCCTCCTAGCAAATACTTGTGTTGGTCCTTGCTGTATCCCTGGGATTGCTGGGCAGAGGGAAAACAAGTGTGACAAGGCAGAGCATTCAGTCTCATAGGCAGTGCCGGGTGCTGCACAGTAACCTCTGAGCTATGTGCCAGTTGGTTTCTTAGAGTGTCATCACCCCTTTGGTCAGTACTTACAGGCTCTTTCCCCTCTGTTTTTAAAATTCACATCACTGGGATAGTTTGTACCGTAGTCATTGGGCTGGATTTTCTTTTTGGAATGGTGAATATGACACCAAGGGAACAGCCAGGAACTCCTCTGATGCCTGTTCCTCCTGCCATGGTTTACTCCTGTCCCTGCAGACCATGCTCTCTGGACAGCTTTCCATGAAATGTCTGTGTTCATTTGTCTTAACCACAGAGGTCTGTGTTGCGGACCAGGGTAATGTTGAACAGTAGTGCAAAAAATGCAATTATTGAGAAATTATTCAGTTATTAGGAGGAAAAAATTTGCCCTGAAATCCCACCTTGCTTTGGTTATAAGTAGAGGGCACATCCCCGTGCAGCTTCAAATTTCTAGCTGGTGCTAGCAAGAGGCAAGGGTCCTTAAAAAGATGTATGGAGTGCAGTTAGAGATGACAAGACATGTACCCCTTGTATTTTTGTCTGGGAAATGACCGAGCTACACAAGGAGAGGTTTTGCCAGATTTGCTCTCAGGCTGGATGCTAATGAGGGGAAAAAAACAATGCAAGAGGCAGAGATTCAGTGGGGTTGTAAAAGCCTGAAAAGAGACCCGTTAGGATGAAATTGCTTAGGCAACCTTTGCTCAGGGTTTTGTTTTTTCACACCGGGCTTAATTTATCAAGACACGTGAGGGAATGAGTGTGGGATTAGGTGTGTGCTCAGGCCTGTGCTGAATTGTGGCGCTGGTGCCTCATGCCCTGGAGAAGCCGTTTGCAGGTTAAACCATCACTCTAATGAAACAGCATTTTAATTCCTCCAGGACCTCCCCATGGTGTGGCTGCTGTAGTACCTGGGCTTGCATTGTTTGTAGGTGGCACGTTTGCACCAGGCTTTAATGGAAAGCTTCTTCCATCTGTGAATGAATGCACGTTCAGAGCCGTTTATTCCAGGCCTCGTGGAGCTTTCTAGTCCAGACCTCTAAGAAATGTTCATTCGAACTTCCTCGAAGCCGAGGCAGGTGCAGCCGTGTCTGGGTGTGCCTCAGGCCTGCAGTGCCCACAGCGCTGAGGCGTGCCCTTCCCTTCTCAGGAGCAAAGAAGGTTTGAACAAAGCCAAAGAGATCCTGACCCGGCTGGGGGTGGAGCCGTCCCACGAGGACTGCATCGCCGTCCAGCACGTCTGCACCATCGTCTCCTTCCGCTCGGCCAACCTGGTGGCCTCCACCCTGGGCGCCATCCTCAACCAGCTGCGGGACAACAAGGGCGTGGGCCGCCTCCGCACCACCGTGGGCGTGGATGGCTCCCTCTACAAGATGCACCCGCAGTGAGTACCCCTGCTCCTGTCCCTGCTGTGGGCTCTGCTTGGCGCGGGGGTGAGCGTGGTGGGCCTGTCATCCCAGCACATCACCCAGGCAGGCCGGGAGGTGATCAGCCCAAAGCGTGGGCATGGGGGTTTAGGTCTGAGCTGGAGGGCTTGGGGGAAAGGAGAGATGTCTTTTGAGCGGAGAAAGGAACCAAAACCCCGAGTAGCTGGATACTGGAATGTCAGGGTACTTATGGTGGTCTGAGTAGATACCTTAAGGTATCACCGAGAGAGCTCTTGGAAGGAGGGTTTCTTTGTACAAAATACTACTCTGTGCCCTTTGATTGGGCTGCATTAATTCACCTTCATCTCCATTTCCAGTTTAATGCCCGTGCCTAGCCCTGTTTTTGCCAGTCTCTTCTGAAGATACACTTGGAAACCAAGGGGGTGTGGGAAATAGTGCTTAGATTTCTGTGGCCTTTATAAAAACGGCTTTGTCTTGTTTTTCCCCATCTTGAAAGTTACATTTTTAGTGAAACAGCTGTATAGATTTATGCAGAAATCAGAAAATTATGTTTATGGGGGAACTTCTGAAAGGAGAAGTATGCTTAATGTTTCATTTTCAGTTTCTCGTTACTTGTTGAAAAAGATATTTTCCTCTGTTAAAGAAAACCATAGAATTTCAACAAACAAAAACGTTTCCAAGAATGCTGTTCTGGCTAGTGCTTTTCCAGATTGGGCAAGGTCTGGAGATTGTTAAGATAATAAATGTGGGCAATTTTAGTTTCTTAACTGTTTCCCACACCATCTAAACCAGCGAGTTCAGGAGAGGACCCCAGGAGAGGGAATTGGAGCAGCATTGCAGCCAGGGAGTTTCTCCCATCCACGAGCAGACTGAGGGGATGAGACTGATGCTCTCCCCTGCTTTTTGCTGGCTTTGCTTAGAAATTCAGGAGGAAGGAGGCTGTGGGGAAGAACTGCTCTTCCCTGGCAGTTCTCCTGCTTGGGAGGCTGTAGCTGGTTTGAGCATGGAGAGTTTGCCCGCTGCCCTTGCATTGAGTTGGTGTCGGCAGCGCAGGTTTTGGGGAGAAGGGCAGTGCAGGTTTTGGGGCATGGGCAGCGCAGGTTTTGGGGGGGGATGCAGTGCAGATTTTGGGGGGGGATGCAGGGCAGA
>VWYO01009929.1:85976-117013 GCA_013400275.1 Rhadina sibilatrix
AGTGCAGATTTTGGGGAGAAGGGCAGTGCAGGTTTGGGGGGGGATGCAGTGCAGATTTTGGGGGGGATGCAGTGCAGGTTTTGGGGGGAAGGGTAGTGCAGGTTTTGGGGGGGATGTAGTACAGATTTTGGGGGCATGCAGTGCAGGTTTTGGGGTGTGGGCAGTGCAGATTTTGGCAGGATGTAATGCAGATTTTGAGGTGTGGGCAGCGCAGATTTTGGGGTGTGAGCAGCGCAGATTTTGGGGGGGATGCAGTGCAGATTTTGGGGCAGGGGCAGTGCAGGGGCCGGGCTTGCATCCTCCCCTCCCTTCCCCTCCCCGCAGGTACGTTTTGCGCTTGCACAAAACCACGCGGCGCCTGGTGCCCGACTCGGAGGTGCGGTTCCTGCTGTCGGAGAGCGGCAGCGGCAAGGGCGCGGCCATGGTGACGGCCGTGGCCTACCGGCTGTCCGAGCAGCACCGCCTCATCGACGAGACCCTGGCCGAGTTCAAGCTCACCCACGAGCAGCTGCTGCAGGTGAAGAAGAGGATGAGGGCGGAGATGGAGGCGGGGCTGAAGAAGAAGACTCACGAGACGGCCAAAGTGAAAATGCTGCCCACCTTCGTCCGCAGCACGCCGGATGGGACAGGTAGAGTGGATGGGAGAGGTAGAGCGGATGGGACAGGTAGAGTGGATGGGACAGGTGGAGTGGATGGGACAGGTAGAGTCAATGGGACAGGTAGAGTGGATGGGACAGGTAGAGCGGATGGGACAGGTAGAGTGGATGGGACAGGTAGAGCGGATGGGACAGGTAGAACAGATGGGACAGGTAGAACAGATGGGACAGGTAGAGCATGCCCTCGCTGCAGGGGGGGCACTGGCTCGGCTGCAGGGCGCCCAAAACGAGCTCCCAGTGTGGGGTTTGCTGAGGCCGAGCGGATCTGGTGCAACCAAAGAGGAACCTGAGATCTCAGCACTGGCCCTGTGCTAGTTGCTGGTGGCCTGGTCTTGTGTCCTTGCCTCAGGGTGCAATCAAAGTCACAGCTTGAGGGGAGAAACCCTCAGCTGGGATCATAAACCCACAGCTGGGGTCATAAACCCACAGCTGGGGTCATAAACCCAAACCCATACGAAGCCTGTTGGCATTACTTGGGTACTTTGCATTTCAGCATGGCTGGCCAAATTTCAGCTCTCTCTCTCTCTCAGGGAACAGTTGTGTGGGTCCTTTTCCCCTTGTTGATTTAAAGGAAAACAAANTGGGACAGGTAGAGCGGATGGGACAGGTAGAGTGGATGGGACAGGTAGAGCGGATGGGACAGGTAGAACAGATGGGACAGGTAGAACAGATGGGACAGGTAGAGCATGCCCTCGCTGCAGGGGGGGCACTGGCTCGGCTGCAGGGCGCCCAAAACGAGCTCCCAGTGTGGGGTTTGCTGAGGCCGAGCGGATCTGGTGCAACCAAAGAGGAACCTGAGATCTCAGCACTGGCCCTGTGCTAGTTGCTGGTGGCCTGGTCTTGTGTCCTTGCCTCAGGGTGCAATCAAAGTCACAGCTTGAGGGGAGAAACCCTCAGCTGGGATCATAAACCCACAGCTGGGGTCATAAACCCACAGCTGGGGTCATAAACCCAAACCCATACGAAGCCTGTTGGCATTACTTGGGTACTTTGCATTTCAGCATGGCTGGCCAAATTTCAGCTCTCTCTCTCTCTCAGGGAACAGTTGTGTGGGTCCTTTTCCCCTTGTTGATTTAAAGGAAAACAAAATAATCAGAGCAGCATCTAAAATCTTCCTTTGATGAAGATCTTCCCAACTGAGTTTTTTTGGAGATTTTCTGTCAAAATACTTTGAGAGAAGCATTTCTTCAGATTTTACTTATGGTTCTTCAAATACACGTGCATATTCTTTTACAGAGAATGGAGACTTTCTGGCACTTGACCTTGGAGGGACAAACTTTAGAGTTTTGCTGGTGAAAATCCGCAGTGGTAAAAGGAGAACAGTTGAGATGCACAACAAGATCTATGCCATTCCCATAGAGGTGATGCAGGGAACAGGAGAAGAGGTATTTGTGTCTCTCTTTGGCTGCTCTGCTGCTTTTTAAATAACTCCTTAAGAGCATGTAACGTGGACAACTTCACATATGATGACTTTTCTCTTTAAAGCTGTTTGATCACATCGTTACCTGCATTTCTGACTTCCTGGATTATATGGGGATAAAAGGCGCCCGTCTTCCTCTTGGCTTCACCTTTTCCTTCCCTTGCAAGCAGACCAGTCTGGATGCTGTAAGTCCCTTAGTGTCTTCCGAGTCTGCTCAAAATGTGCTTATGCCAGGCCTGGTTTCTCTGCCTTCCTGTCATCCACGTGACACTTACAGGAAGGTCGTGCAAGGGGAAGGTTCGTGTGCTGACCCTGAGCAGAACAGCTGCTCCTATAAATAGTTCCTTTAAGGGTAGTAATGCAAATGCTGCTCAGCCCGTGGCTGTGACAGATAAGAGCATTTAAATTTTCCGTGGTGATCATACCCCTTTTTTAAGGCACTGTGTTTTTTTCCAACTGTGTAAACCTGCTGGTGACACTTGCCTGGTTTTGCGGGCAGTAAGGCAGAAGTCCATCTCTGCTGCCAGTGCCTATTCCCAGCTGATCTTGTCTCACTGGATGGAGTGGTTGCAACAGAGTCTGTGGGCTGTGTCACCTTAAGGGTGACAGTGTGGCCTGCAGCACATCCCTGACAAATGGACTTGTGTTCTTTGCACTCAGGTGTTCAACTTCTTCACTGCCATGTACTTGCACCAACCTCTGCAGCTGTGAATAGTTTCCTGTGTACTTAGCTGGGGTTTCTTTTAAGAAAGGCACATTTTCTGTAACACTTCTCTGGAGTTTTGGAGTTTGTTGTTCTTGTCACACCTTTTTTTTTTTTTTTTTTTTTTTTTTAATTTGTTGCATTGCTCTGGAAATTCAGAGCCCAATCGCAATTGGTTGTTTGGGATGCAAATTCAACATACTTGAGGAGGATATTCCTTTTCACAGAGACTCTTCTGGAAAACATCACACTAAAGTATTTGAAATGTTAAGTGTACGGAATAACACCTGAGTCCTAGCAACTTGATAACCTATTTTCTTGCTTTATAGGGTATTCTTCTCAATTGGACAAAAGGCTTCAAAGCTACAGACTGTGAAGGAGAAGATGTGGTATATTTACTTAGAGAAGGAATTAAAAGAAGAGAGGTGATTTTTCTTTCTTTTTTTTTTTTTTCCTCATTCTACTTCTCTTTAGACTTGACAGACCTTGTGGGTCAGGCTGGCTCCCTCTCACAGGATTTGTGTGCCTTGTAGGCAGAGGCTGTGCTTCCTGTCTTGCACGGGAAGCACAGGGTTGTTTCTCCCCTGAAGCTTCTAACTTGCCACATCTGCCAGAACTTTCAAGGCTTCCTTCAAACTCTGTGGCAATTTCTACATGCATGCAGAAAGCAGGAGTTTTCAAAATGGTGATTGTAGAAATGCACCTCAGTGCACCTTAAAGGGCAGTTTTCTTCTCCTTGATCTTGGAAAAGCCAAAACCAGCTTACCCAAAACTTTCTAGGAAGGGAAGAAAAATAGCCTGAGAAGGGTGTTAATTTTGCACAGTTTTTATCAGCCATTGAAAAGGAAGTCTTAAAAACTTTGTTACTGGAATTGCTACACTACTGCTGTGATACTGAACCTTTATACCGTGTGCCTATGTAAAAGAGAGGTGCTTGGACATACCTAAGCCAAGGAGAGCAGCCAGGGATGCACTTCACTCTGAAGACAGTCTGTCATAGGTAGAGCATATACCTTAGCTGCCTGCTGGTAGATTGGGTTCCTGTTTCTGCATGTGTGAAATTAGGCTGGTAATTTCAGTTGTGTGTTTCCAGTGGGTTTCTACAGCATCCCCTTGAGGAGGTGAGGGACTGCCCCTAGCCCAGAGTTCTCACTACTGTTTTCTCTCTCCCAAAGGAATTTGACTTGGATGTGGTGGCTGTGGTGAATGATACAGTGGGCACCATGATGACTTGTGCTTATGAAGATCCAAACTGTGAAATTGGGCTCATTGTGGGTACGTGTTAGAGCTGCTTTTTGTTAAGCAGCACATCCACACATCTGTCTGTATTCTCATGGAGGCATCCCTGTGGTTAACTGAAGATTAACCTAGGAGAAGCCTAGGATACCTGGGAGTAAAAGGGAGCAAAATTCAACAGCCAGCTTTGTTCTGTCCACAGTCAGAGGCTGTGGTGCACAGTAATTCCTGCCTGTTTTATCTGGTACAGGCACGGTGCTGCCTGGGAGGAGAGCAAATGTGGCCTCAGGGAGCCTCACCAGCTCCTGGAGTTCTGTTAGTTTAGCCTGTAGAGTTTCCCTGCTGGGGTGTTCAGTGGCCCACAGCTTTCCTCAAGTGTGTGTTCCCTCAGAATAAAGTTGAGAAGTGCAGCCAGAGTTGCCAAAAGGCAGCCTGTGGTGGAGAGCTCTGCTGGGCTGAGTGCAGTGACGTGCAGCTCCCTGCCCAGCAGTGAGGCAGCTGCAGTGACTCCACGGGATGCCTTTGCAAAGGGAGCCTGAGTCACGGGGCAGTGTGATTTCCCAGAGCTCTCCAGAGAAATGAGGTTTCTGTGGGAGAGAAGGGGACAAGGCACCTGCAAGCTTTAAGAACGCTTTCGGTTGCGAGGTGGCTTGTAGGAAAATAAAACCACCAAGTTTTCCTCCAGACAGCTGGAAAATGTCCAGGATGAGTCAGCAGAGTGCAGCGTGGGTAGGAAGCCGTGTCTGCACAGCTCCATCGGTGCTGTGTTTTCAGAGTCCCCTGCAGGAAGGACAGTGTGTCCTTGGGGTGCTGAGAACATCCCCTGGGGACCATCCACTGCGGCCCTGCCAGATCTGCTGTGCAGCCAGCGTGTCTGTGTGCAGAGCAGGGGGTCAGAGGGGGCCTGGGTACCTCTGGCATAATGGGAATGAAAGCCCCAGGGCTCTGACAGCTCCCTCTGCCCTGCCTGGCTTGCCTGGCTGATGGCACCTGAGGGAGGCTGGGCACTGCTGGCGATCCGCAGTTGGATTTGGTCTGGTTTGGTCCTGCAAGCCTGGCTCTCAGCCTGCAAACCCAGACATTCCCCCCACCAAACCCTGTGCTCTGGCTCAGCTCTCCTGCAGCAGGGGAGTACTGTGGGAGGATCTATTTTAGCTCAGACTGTATTGATTTGATTCCCTAGAAAAATGGCAAAGGAAAACAGACCTGCTGCAGCAACTGGTGCATGGTCTGGGATGCAGGATTAAATGGGAGTTTGTTAAGTAACTTCAAGAGAACTTTTGCCCTGGTAGCAGCTAAAGCTGCCTCTCTTTGCTAATAAAGCTTTACTCCCTAAAGACCTCTGCGTACATGGAGCACTTTGCCACACTCCTTAGGATCCTCTTTAAGAAATATCAGATATGGCCTCAACTCAACATGCAAGTAACCTTCCTGCCAGAGAAAATAAGCAAGTCAAATCAGAAAATCCCCCCAAGCAATCAGCTGGTAAAACCCCTGCTGCCTCTGAACTTGCTGAGGCTTTCAGTTCAACACATTTTCCCCTGAATTCTGTGGGTCCATGGGCTTTGTGGAAGGTGGTTCCCAACTGCAAAATCCAGCTGTCTGCTTCCTGCAGTTTTGGGGTCAGAAGCATGTGAGGTTTTGTGTGCTGAAAGTGCTGCCCTGCTCTTCCTCCCTGCAGCCTGGGACCCTCAGCCTGGCTGGCCTGGGTGAGCTTCCTCTCTGAGCTGCCCTGAGCAATGCACCACAGGAGTAATGTTCTCCTTCAGTTCAGGACTGTTGGAGAGTCAGGGTTTGGGGGTTTTTGTGACGTCTCAAATGATGATTCAACTACTTCTTTCAGAAAGAAACACATTCAGGAATCCCCCAGAAGGTTTGTCAGGGCGGTGGCGCTGGCTTTAGTGCTGTTTTGTTCCAGCCAAAGAGTAACTTCAGTGCTTGTTTCTTTCAGGAACGGGCAGCAATGCCTGTTACATGGAGGAGATGAGAAACATAGAGATGGTGGATGGTGAGCAGGGGAGGATGTGTGTGAACACGGAGTGGGGGGCGTTCGGGGACAACGGGTGCCTGGACGACATCAGGACAATATACGACAAGGCAGTGGATGACTTCTCACTGAATGCTGGAAAGCAAAGGTACTGCAGGGTGGATGGTGTGCTGTGCATATAAGCCAGGCTGCCTTAAGTGCTTTTAAGAGAAAACCGGATTTCTCCCAGTTGAGAAGGAAAGTGACTGCAGTCCTGCAGGATCCCTGTGGGATCTCCCCTTTCTGTGCTTTTTTGTGACTTACTTGTTGCCATGGGACTCCACAGCAGGGCTTTTGGTGAAGACTTAGAAAGTCTTGAAATTAGGAAGAGACCCTTTTTTCTCACCCCCCCTTACTGAGGGGGATAAGATGGATAGCCATTCTTTTACTCTGGGTCTTAGATTAACCTCTTTTAGCAGAACTCTTTGTAGAGGGCTGTGCCTGTGGAAGTCCTGAACTTACACCTACTGGTGTGGTTAGAGCTTGGAGCTGCTCACTGTAAAGCAGTCAGGAGCCCTCTAGCAGTTGCAGCCAACTCTTATTTCAGACAATTTTCTGGATGGGATAGGTCATGTTAGAGGACCTGCCTTTCTTGCTCCTGGAGTTTGGTCCCCTCTTTGGGGCTCAGCTTTTGTTTGGGCAAGTGCTTCCCTGTCCCGTTCAAGAAAAAGTTGACGAGGACTTGTGTACTGGGCTGAGACTGTTGCTTGCTAGGGCTGCAGTTTTTCGTTGGTTCTTTGCAGCAGTGCTTTGATGCCAGGAGCTTTTAAAAAGATTTTGTGACTAGAGTAAATGTGCCCACAGAAACCTGAGGAATACAGACAAGTTGGCAGGTTCCATGGGAAGCTCATTAGAAGCTGAGGCTCAAACAGACCCAGAGGGGCAGACATGGAGTGAGCCTGATGCAGCAGCAGAGTTGGCATGGAATAAAGAGCCAAAGGCAGTAGTAGAGGCTGCCAGAGGAATAATTTATTCCAGAGATAGTTAGGCACTCAGGAGGGAGGACACTTGCTGGGTACAAGTTTGAGAGAGTTCATGGTATTAAATGGACTGCGTGGCCTGCTTCCAGCGGGATGGCGTGCTGGGCTTTGCTCAGTCCAGGGCACAAACCCTGCTGCAGAGCTTCAGGAGGTGAAATAAAGGATGCATCACTGAATGCCCTTCCTAAGAAATGGGACTGTTCAGTTCTTGTTGGTAAGGACACCACTCACAGACCCCAAAATGCTCCATTGGAACCACAATGATGCTGGAAGGGAGGGAGTGCAGGACACGGCTGAGACCTCCAAACAGGAAAAGCTCAGTGGCTCCATGCAGCAAAATTAAAGGGAAACCACAAAGTACAGTCACTGCAAATGCAGTGTTTTTAAGGGAGTCCTGTGCTTCAAAACCAACCCTGTGCAAGGTGAAGGATGGGAAAACCCCTGTCCAGCCTGTTCACAGGAACACTGACCTGCAAGTTGGCAAGCTGGTGGTCCAGGGTTGGTTTATGCTCTTCAGTTGGAAGAATGCTTTCCAGCAGGGAACCAGTTGTCCCAAAACCCCAGGGAGGAACAGAACCCCTCTCAGCCCCTAACTTTGCACACAGGACCCAAGTTTCCCACTTGTAGTCTTCTTGCCTCAAGCTAGAGGGAATATCTTCCACCTGCGCAGCTCTGTCTAGCACAGGATAAGGAGTGTCCCAGGAGTGATGCTTAGCACTGGTACCTGCAGCCCTGTGTGGCTGCTGGCACACCTGTGATGCTGCCTTTGCAAACATGGGCAGGTTCCCTCTGAGCTGAGCTGCTGTCTTTCCTTGCAGGTATGAGAAAATGATCAGCGGGATGTACCTGGGGGAGATTGTCCGCAATATTTTGATCGACTTCACCAAACGGGGCTTCCTGTTCCGAGGCCAGATTTCAGAGACACTGAAGACCAGACATATCTTTGAAACCAAGTTCCTTTCTCAGATTGAGAGGTAAGAGCACTGCAGGGGAGGCTGCTTAGAGTGAGTAGTGTTCATCCAGGGACTCTGCTAGACGGGAGGGACGGCTGGAGAGCATTGCTTGCTTCTCTGGAGGGAGTTTGGGTTTCAGTCTGTGTGTGTGCAGGAGGGTTCTTTACAGTATCAGCTGAGCTTCTAGCAATGCTCACTTCTAAACCCTGGGAAGGGCTGTCAAGGATTCCCTCGCTCTATCATTTTATTTCTTTGTTTGGAAATCAAGCCATTTTCCTGGGCCCCTTGTGTCTGTTTAGCTGCAGTTGTGGAATTGAATGAGCACTAGCTGAGTGAGCACTGCTTACTGGGTGTTTTTGTGCTTTTATTGCTTGGACTCTGTATTTTAAAGCAATCTCTGAGGCTTCACGGGGGAAAAAAAACCCCAAGGTCATCGTTAGAAATATTTTCCTGGAATGCCTCGTGGTGAGAAGAGAGAACTTGGAGCTCTGTTGCTGCTTGCACACCCCTCCTGCACTGCAGGACAGTGCAGGGGTGACTGAGTTTGCACTCGCCGAGGTCACTTGTGCTGTCAGGAGAGGCTGCTGCCTGGTGTGGGTGCACGGCTGCAGCCACCAGTGCTGTGGGGTTCATGGCTGGACTGAGGGGAGCCTGTAACACCGTGTTTTCCTCCTACAGTGACAGGTTAGCCTTGCTGCAGGTGAGAACCATCCTCCAGCAGCTGGGGCTCAACAGCACCTGCGACGACAGTATCATTGTCAAGACAGTCTGCGGGGCGGTGTCGAGGCGAGCAGCGCAGCTGTGTGGCGCTGGAATGGCTGCCATTGTAGATAAAATTAGGGAGAACAGAGGCTTAGAGCGCCTGGAGATCACGGTTGGTGTGGATGGCACCCTCTACAAACTCCACCCACAGTGAGTATTTGCCCTTCCCAGCATCTGTTTGTGTGTTGTGTGTATGTCCTTCCTCCTGACGCTCCCAGCTGGACTCTCTCATTTGCTGGGATAAGAGACGAGAAAAGAAAAATCTTAATCAGGGGACTCAGGGCTTTCTGAAGGGACAAGAAGATCAAGAATGACTTGTGAAGGATTCTTGGGGTGGTGACAAACTGAAGGGGACACAGCTTGCAGAGTGAGTTGGAAGCTGTATAGCAAGGGAAGGATCTTTTGGCTCTGGACAGGCAATGACAGAGCAGTGCTGAAATGCCTGGTGGCTCTTTGGAGTGTGTTTCTGTTCAGTGTCCAGTGGAAAAGAGCTGCTGCTAGAACCATCCAGGTGAGGGCAGGAGTCTAAAAGAGCTGGAGGCAGGAGGAGAAGAGAACCTCTAGTGTGCATGGAGAGGGAGATGAGTGGGAAGGAGGGGACTTATGTGGTTGGTCCTTTTCCCTTTGCTGTGGATTAGTGATCCCAGTTAACCTCACACAGGTGGGGCTGGGATGCAAGTGCTTTTTTCCTTTTACACCTGCTGCTCCCAGGCTTCAAATCCACCCTGGTTTCCAGCCATTTTACTTCTTAACCCAGATGAAAGGGGGTGCAGTGCCAATGCCCGTGGCAGTGCTCCACTCCACAGTTGCTGCAGGAGCTTCCTTACCCACTGCCCTTGTTTCCTTTCACAGCTTCTCGAGGATCATGCACCAAACAGTCAAAGACCTGGCACCCAACTGCGACGTGACCTTCCTGCTGTCGGAGGATGGCAGTGGGAAAGGGGCAGCGCTCATCACAGCGGTGGGATGCAGGCTTCGTGAGGCTGAGCAGAACTGAACTCCACAATCTTGGCCTCAATTCTGTCTTGTGTTTCTCATAAAGCAGCGACTGCATAGTCAGAACTGGTAAAAAAAACCCCAGAACTCACTGCTTTATCGGGGAAAAAAAAAAAAATACAACTAATGACATAAAAAATAGGATACAAGATAGAATGTGTGCTGTTAATAATATCTCCTGTTTCTGGACCCCAATCTGCATGTTTCTTACTCACCTTGTTGGTACCTTCCCCATCTGTAGGTCATGGAAGAAAAACCAGTCTATAATTTCTGCAGTTGTCAAAAATCAGTTGTTGTCTGAGACGAAACTGCCCCCAAGTGATGTGCGTTGAGAGCTCCCGTTGCATCGTACCAAACGTGTTCTTTGCAGCATCCCTGTTAAGCACACTGCCAGCACGCTGACCACCAGACCTGGGTGTCGATGCTTTTAAGTGAAGGGGAAGCAACAGTTCCCTCCTGCATTATCTACCTGCTGTTGTTTCGTCCAAAGCGGTTGTGACAAGGTGACGGTGTGTCAGCACTGTGCACACGCGTAACTCTGTAGTGGGACTTGACACCGCGACTTACTCGCTTCCTTGATGCCTCTTGTCATGGTGAAAGTAAACACCCTTGTCCCACAGATCTGGTTCCACTGGTATTCCCCATTGCTTCTGTGAGTGGTGTCGTGTTACTGGGCGAAATCTGTCACGTTTTGGCGAGAAATCCCTAAAGAGTAAAAGCCAAGCGGTTGGCGACTGGGGTAATCCAAATCTCCAGACCTGCGAGATCAGTAGATCTGTGGTCCCCACGTGGCTGTGCTGTATTCTTCTGTCCAAGGGTTCCTGTAGCAAGTAGTTCCTATCTCTTCTTGTCAGTCTGGGTCAGGGCGCTGCAGCTGCCCTTCCACCAAACCTGCAGCTCGGCCGCGTCCCCTGGATGCGCCTACTTCCGTCTCTCGCCTTAAATGGGTACTTGCTTCCACGCAGAGCTTTAATCTTTAATGCTGTGCAGCAGTCACTGGGAACACAAACACTCGGCCAGAGTTAGCGTGCAGAAAGAAAGGGGAGAGTTGCGTTTTGATTTTGCCTCTGAGGACCCGGGTGTGTAAACAACCCACAAAGGCAAAATTGGGTGCAGCTTATTCCGAGGGCGAAAGCAACAGCAGATCGTTTACACGTGGTGTACCCTGTCCTCTGTCCAGTCGATGCCATTCTTATATTTGCATACCGGTTGCATCACTTAAATTTGAGAAGCAGTTAGGAAGGTACATGTCAAGTAACATTTGTAAGTCACACCGCTTTCTGCAAAGAGGGAGACCACACGGTAGTCCTTAATTCTCACTCTTCTACCAAAAACGAATCTGAGATGTCCGCATGGTTTTCCTGATGCCTTTTCTGGCAGAAAGGAGATGGAAATTTGCAGGCTACTCTTCTCTGTTCTCGTTCCACTCCCTAAGATTTGGATTGCCCTACCTATCGATAACATTTCAATATGCATTATGGTGCACTGTGAGTGAATGTTGTAAAGTAACCTGTAAGTCACAAACGGTCATTGCAGCTTTAAGTGTGTGTGTCTACCTGAAAAATTGCATGCCTAAATGGTTTTGCAAAGGTAGAGGGTCTTTTTACTTTGCACACTAGTAGCTCTGGTACTAGTGTTACGTGATACTTGTGAAAATATTAAACTTTTTTGATGTGCGTTAACTGGTGTTTAGTGGTTCTTTCTGGAAGAGGTGCTGTTGGCTGGTGGCTTAGTGCTTTGGGAAGAGCTATTGTGTAGGGAGAGCTGCAACCTAATCCCAGTGGTGCCTGCGTTTTGTGTGTGTTTTTATTCCCGGGCATTCGGGGTCAGATTCACACAGGTCCCTGTGCCTCGTGTTCCCCTAACGTAGTTCAGCAGAGGCACAGCGCTGACAGCGCCCAAATCTTCGGGGCTGTGTTGGCTTGTCTGGGTGCACCTCATGCCCTGGCTTGTGCAGGGGGATCTGCACTGCAGGAGAGCCTCGGGGCGCTGCAGCCTAAAGGCTGCTTTAGGCTTGTGGTGGATCCAGCGTGTCCGTGAGCTCCCTGTGTGCCCAGGGTGAGCGGGATCCCGCTGTCAGGTGCTCCTGCACCGCTGGTTGGCACAGCCTGTGGTGGAGTTGTGGTAGATGAAAGCCCCTTTTGTGTACACGAAAGCTGTGCCTCTCTAATAACCCGTTTTACGTTACAGCTTGAATAGTCTCTGACAGCCTTGATGTGCAGCTATGACCCCAAACAGGAGACAGAAGAAGGTGAGAAACTTTTTGGGCGCAGGGGACACGTTGCATTTGAATTGATTGAAGGTTTGCAAATCTTGTGCCTGCCGTCAGCAGTGCTGTAGGGGTGGTGTGAGCCGTGCCTGGGGACTTGGGTTTGGAGCTCTTTGCCGTCTGTGGGCCAGGCTCAGTGCAGGATAGAGGGTGAACGAGCAGTGGAAGTTAAACTTGGTCTCAGGGTGACTGTGAATTTTGGAGATGCTGGCATAGGTCGTTTTGTTTATTGGATCCAGCTCATAACAAATACGGAGTGAGTTTGTGTTTCTAACTTTTCCTACTGTGGGCCATAGTTGATGTACTTGATAAGACACGGCAGTTCTTTTCCAAAGGGAGACATGGCGGGATTTTCATTTCCAGACTACTTCTTATCCCTAGGAAACTGTTCCAAGTCAATCACAAGCTATAACTGTCTGAAGAAATGTCTCCAATGTTACCCAAGCAATGACTGAGATGTCTTTCTTAAAGCTTTTAGGCTTGGTGAATAAAATCACAGTCCTCTTAACTGTTAAGCTGTAATTACTGCAATATGAACACAAAAAAAATCTTATATTTCCTGGGGAAAAGATCATTTGCATACCACTGTTGTAATGTCATCTGCTCCTTACTCCTCTGGGGTTCTCTCAGAAACCTTTTGAATGGGTTTTAAAAACAAGCAGACCTTGTTTTGTTTTGTTTTCTTAAGAAAATAGCAGAAGGCAAAATAAAAGTGTTTCTGAACTTCTGAACCCCGTTCTGTGCTTTTTGTTCGTTCCTTTGCCATAAAAAATGAGATTCTTCAAGTGTTTTTCTTTACTGACTGCAGGGACTGCCTTACTACTTAAAGCACAAATAAACGTGCAGGGGAGGGATTTGTTGCTGGCCTGGATGTCTTTACTGCTCTGTGGTATTTAATCCTGTCTATATTTATATGAAGAATTGCATGTACTTACCATGGAGCGTGGTGTTCCTGTTGCCTCATGTATCACAGGAATAATGTAGCCTGCCCTGGGCTGCCTTCCATATAGCAAGGGCTTGGAGCATCTCTGCTTCCTTAGCTATTGCTGTTTCTGTGGGATGAAACCTCAGGATCTGCACTCTGAGTCTGCCAGAGCACAGAGAATTCCTTTTGCAATGTGAAGAAATCATTCCTCTGCTTGCTGCTCCCAAAAGGAGAAGGAAAAGCCTTGAGCTGTCAGAATTCATTGGTGCCAGTCAGGGACTGCACAGGGGAGGCACTGGTGGCATGTGTGTGACACTGGGGGTCTGGAGTTGGCTCTGGCTGGCTGTTCAGGTGTGATGCAGGAGGGAGGAGAAAGGTGGGATGATCAAGATGGGCCTGTTTGGTTAAAAAGCGCTGCATTAGAAAGCTGCAGAGTTTAAAGGCCTTAGACTCACACCAGCTGGGCAGGGGGAGTATAACTCACATAAATCAAACACTGAACTCTGAGTAGGTGCCCTTCAGTTCCTCAGAGCAAGGGTCTCTGCCATGTATAGCCTGGTCCCAGCTATGTGTGCCTGGCAGAGTATCCCTCCCAAATGGTTTTCAGTCCCTCTGGCAGAATGACTTGGTGGCTGAGGCTGTCTGTAAATGTCTCTTGCTGGTCTCCCTCTGCCCAGCACACACGTCAGCAGTGCAGTGCTGGGAAAAGCAGCCTGGCCTGGGTAGAGGGCTGGCCAGGTAACATCTGGACTAGAAACTATCAGCTGGAGTGATTTAAAATTGTGAACCTTGTCAGAGGGGCCTGGCCTCTCTTGTCCCAATAGGGGGACAAGGCTGTTGCATAACATAATTGTTCTCCACAGAGCCAGGGAGGTGGAGAAGTGGAGAAGGAACATACATCTCTTTCCTTCCTGTGTATCTCGTTATAACATATATGTTATATAACATATATCTTCTTCCTACCCTGTATTGAAACAGCCTTGGGAAAATCTTATCCCTGGGTACTCTTTCAGTTCAAGCCACAAACGTTTCCTCTGGATTTACTGCAGAATTTAAGCCTGGCAGCACTTTGTAGTTTGGCTTTGAAAGAGCTGAGAAGAATATTTCAAATAACTGCATCTTGTCAACATTACAGGAGCTTTTTAATTGATAAGGTATGGCTCTGTGATATTATTTAGAAACTTGCCATGAGAGGTGAAGGTGACTGTGAGGTGCTAGCTTATCACACCACTAATAAATGCTGTATTACTTTTACACAATGCTTCTGTTTCAGCTTCTCCTGTTTTGTGTGCCTGCACATAATGCCCTGGCTGGGAAGATGACATTTCAGAGCCATTATTTTCATATCTGGGAAGGGCAGTGAGGATAAGCCTGGAAAGGGAAGGTGAAGGGACTATCTGGGAAAAGACAGCGGTGGGCCGCTGCTGTTGGGACTAAAAGGATGTAAAGAAGGTGGATTCTGATTAGATCCATGAGCCCTGACCAAGCCAGTGGGCATCCCTGGCTACTGACACTTCTGAGAGCCTCACTCTCCAAATCAGGCACCACAATTAACATGGAGGAGAAATCACTTGAGCACGCTTGAACAGGAAGACAGCATCATATTTTGGGACAAGGTTAAAAATCCATGCGATGACAACATCTTAAGGAACTGTTTCTACTGGTGAAACTGCAGGCATGAAAATCCCAGAGTTCAGAAAATGTTGAGGGCAGGCTGGATTCTTCAGTCTGGATGTGTTAGTGTTTGCCTTTGTTGTGAACAGGCTTTGGTCCACGCTGTTATCTGCCTCGTGGCTGCTGAGCTGCGGGACTCAGCTGCCCAGGCAGCCCCGGGGTCCATCCCAGCTGGGCCACGAGCCCCAGCCTTTCTGCTCCATCCAGCCTTCTCTGAATTTAGGTGTCTTGGTGGAACAAAAATCAGGAGATCACAATGTAGAGTAAAATAATTTATGTGCTACTGATTGGCACTGCCTCAGGTCTGCTCCACTGATTTTCTGACCTCCTGGGCCTGATGGATGTTCTGTATCACAGTTGTTGATGTAAGGATGTATGGCATCCATAGCTGGGTGATTTTTGCACCTACATGGATATAAGTGTTGTCAACACGCTGCCTTCAATGCTGATGGCATCTGAAGAAGTCCTGTAAGAAACAGTTGCTCCAGAGAAAAAGACCTGCCTGGGGCTTCTACAGATCGGCCTTGGCATGGCCTGTGGGGATAGAGCCAGAACCAGGACATCAAAGGGTTAATCGGGTGAGGGTAAACGATGTCTTCTCTTTGTCATTCAGCTGAGTTTCTGTGTTGAAACTTGCTGTTCTTGACTTCCTTTGGGTGGCCTGGTAAGAGGATGGGGACATAAGTTTAAGTTTGTCTTTTTCTGTTGCTTTTATGCACGGACACCACCGGAAGGCCAGCTTGAAGCCAGAGCGAAACCTGGAAAAGTGAGAACAGCAATTAAATGCTGAAATGATCTTTCTAATTGCACAGGGAATGAACAAGCTCATGACTTGGCGTGTGAATGACTACGGGAATAAATATTTCTACTGAAATCAAGGGAATGAGGTGAAAAGCTAAAGGCGTAAAACCGTGGAGGGAGGTGCATTAGGAGTTTTTGATCAGATTTCCCTGTATTTTAAGTAAACATGTAAGATCAGTGAAGAGGGAGGGTATTTGATGTGCTCAGGGGATGGTGCTGCCCATGCTGGTAACTGCATTTGTCAGACACACAGAACATCTGAGGAAAATGCATTTACCCACTAGGAGCTTTTTTTTTTTAAAAAAATGAATAATTAAATGAGGAAGCTGTCTGCTTTCCGTGTTTGTGTGTTTCGTGTTAAACGCAGTTTGGGTGAATGGGCTGCAAAACTCTTCCTTTTGCAAGCTCGCAGGAGGATGGATGCTGCTTTGGAGCCAGCCTTGCAGCATCGCTCTGGAGTTAAACCTTGGGCTGGGTGCACTCCCAGTGACACTGCAAAGGAAATGTGCTGCTAGGCTTTCATTACCTTTGAAGCTCACTTCACGCAGCGAGGCTGAAGGGAGAAGGGGGCTATGGATGCAGGATTTGGCAGGGAGACCCGCGGAGCAGCTCCCCGCGCTCTGCAGCCCTCCCAGCGCAGAGCAAGAGGGACATCTCTTGGCACGCCGGGGTTGTGCTCCCCCAGCTGCTCCCTCGTGGTGGCACCTTCACAGGTCACCCGTGGGCTGCTCCTGCTTCCCACCCGTGGGGTGAGCCCAGGACTGCGGGGGAGGCTCAGGATTGTGCTGGGGGGCTGGCCTGGGGACAGCAGGTGGCTGAGCCTGCCCGGCGTTAGCTCAGCAGATGCAGGGCAGGGATTACAGAGCACATGCAAAAAGAAATTTTTGTCTTGTAGCTTTACTACTTTGCTGCAAAGTTAACCTGTCACCAGAACAAAAATCCTCCGGGGTTAAGGTTCTTTCACCCTTGGAAAGAGGGTGGTCTGCAGGTGGAAATGGGTGCAAATGTGGCTGTGCTGTGATCCTATGCCTGCTGCCTGCACTTTATTCAGGGACAGAAGAGGGCTAAGGGCTGAGTTAAAAATCTCAGAGTGTATCCCATCTCACGTTACTAGCACAGGGTCAGTTAAGTTGTCTAGTTAGCCTAGGGACTGCAGTTGAAAATCACAGCTGCTCTTACCTCCAGAGATTTGTGTTTTTTTCAGGCTGAGAGTTTTCTCTGTGCACACGTGTTCACACTACTCACCTCTGGTTCAGGCAGCAGTATATGATGGGGTTGTACATGGTCGAGCTCATGGCAAGGAGGAAGACTGCAAGGTACACCTGCTGAATGTACTTCTGCTGGTAGATGTCTTCCTTGAAGCTCCCCAGGATGAAGTATATGTGATAGGGCAGCCAGCAGACAGCAAAAATGATCACCACGACCACCATTGTCTTCACAAACTAGGAGAACAAAACCAAGGGGTTATTCCTGGGCTTGCTGGGGCAGTGGCAAGTGCTGGTTTCACTTTGACGCTGGTTTGCCCTCCCTGAGTGCAGTGTATGGAATGTAGAAACCTGGACTGCTGTGGCAAAGAAACCTGGTGATGAAAACTGGGAGCAGGGAGGGAGTGATCTGGCGATGGGAACTGGAACAGGGAGGGAGTGCCCTGGTGATGGGAACAGGGTGAGGGTTAAAGCAAATGTTTCCCAGAGCACTGAGTGGACTCTGCAGAGGAACTGCTTGTAGCTACAGCAGAGAGATGTGCAGGGAAACGAGACTGCTGCTGTTACGCTGAGAGTGCTCTGCTGTGTCCACAGTTTTACTCTGGTTTATCCTGTGGGTACAAACCTGTGGGTTCTCTGGACATAAGGCTTTGCTCTCCAAGGGCTGCTGGCAGCCAGCCTGCTGCTGTGAGTCTTTGTTCCTTGAAGGCTGTCTGGTGCATGCAATCACCATTCTTTATAAACCTGCAGGCTGATGCCCTTTACCCTGGACCCAAATTATTTTGTTAGCCTTTCAAGGCAAATCCCGCAGGATTTTGTATCACACAAGCTCCATTTTGGAACTGGAGGCAGCAGGGCCTCCAGTGTGTGGGATGTGCTGGGGTTAATTAGGTTAAGTTTCACTTCTGACCTTTTTTTTGGCATTAACTTGGTGCTGATAGCAGACTCTGTTCAGGTGGTTGCCTGGAGCCGCGCTGTTCCACAGAGTAATTCCTATGATGCTGTATGCAACAAACATCACCATCAAAGGCAGTAAATAAATCAGCACAATCACGGCAATGTGATACCTGAAAGAGAAGAACAAGCAGTTTTTCACAGTCAGTATGGCTCTTGGAGAGCTCTCTCAGAAGTTGTCTTTTGGATATCTATGCTGGCTCCCATTAGCAAAACCACCAAGAAGAAATTCTGCCTACAGTTATTGTTACAGGGGCTTCTGTAAACAGCAAAATCTCATTTCTCTTGTGGTGTGAGGAGGGGTCCTTGGGCTGGATTCCCTGCTCTTTCAAGACAGACTAACATCATTTATCCTTTAGCAGAGAGTTGCAGTCCAGGGCCACCTGCACTGAGCTTTGCTATCCCACTGCAGACAGGAGAGAGGGTGGTAAAAGTACAAGCCCTTTAAAATCACAGGTATGGGAAAAGAATAGCCCAAAAACTATGGAGTAACTTGATGAATGCAGTAGTGGCAACAGTGGAAAAAAGTCAGATCAGGGACTGCAAAAGGTATCTGGCTGCTAACAGGGTGCCCAAAGATGCAGATGGTGAGGAAGGGATGTTGCCTGAACTTGTGTAGCTGGCTGTTTTTATTTCTGTGAGCACACACAGTTAATGTACCACCAACAGGCTGCTTGGTTGCTGCTCCAGCTGAAAGCACTGGCATCCCCTTAGCTGTATTTTAACCTCAGCCCTTTCTAGTTTTCTGTGTCACCCCACAAACCTCTGCTGGTTCCCTCATGCTGGGGGCTGATTAGTTTAAAGCAACCACCATTTATGGGAAGGGAACAACCTGCTCACTTCTTTACAGCAGCTGTCAAAATAACATAAACAGTGAAAAGTAGGAGTGGGCAGGAGGGCTCTGGCACACGCTGCTGGCAGTGACCCCAAAAGGCTGGGTGAGTGCAAATGGCCTTTCTCAGTCTGACAAGGCTCTGGGGTTACTCCTCACATTAGTGCTTTGCAGAGTGCCCTTGAAATGCTTGTTGGGGCCCTCAGTGGTGCTTGTTCCTTGGGGTGGCTGCAAATAGCAGTCTGGTGGCTGCATAAACAAAAATATAATGTTTGTGGAATGTGGGGAGTTTGTCCCTGCCTGTCCTGCGCTTTTTCCTATTGTGCTGAGAGTGGTTCCTCTTTTGAAGGTCTAATGCTGTGTGTGGAGTGCAGAAAAGCCCTTTTAGGGTCTCCATCCTGGGAGGAGGAAGGGAGGATGGGAGCCTGAGTTTGAGCACATACATTGTCTTG
Organism: Rhadina sibilatrix; assembly: GCA_013400275.1. Taxonomy (NCBI): domain Eukaryota; kingdom Metazoa; phylum Chordata; class Aves; order Passeriformes; family Phylloscopidae; genus Rhadina; species Rhadina sibilatrix. The sequence continues at coordinate 104,821 of VWYO01009929.1, forward strand.
TAGCTTTACTACTTTGCTGCAAAGTTAACCTGTCACCAGAACAAAAATCCTCTGGGGTTAAGGTTCTTTACTCTGGTTAAATTTCTGTATCCTTTATATCCAATATTTTTCAGGCACTGGCAGTCCATAATGCATTGTTTGGGGTTAAAAAAAAATTATTATTATTATTATTATTATTAAACTTCTTTCTGTCATAATAATACACTTCTTTCCTGCAGAAAAGGATTTTCCTTCATTCTGAAGTCTAGAGGTCTTGAAAGATGGGTTTACTCAACTGCAAAGGATCCAGAGGAAACAAAGGCAACATAGGAACCCAGCCCTCAATTTTTGTTTTTGTTTTTCTTTAGGTTTCTTAGTATTTCTTTTCCTTGTTATTTGGACTAGTGTATGAATGGCTGCACATGGCTTTTCCTCCATGGTCTCTGTTGCAAGCATCTGTCCTAACAAACCCATCACTCAGTGTGATTTCTGGGGAGTCAATATTCCCAACTTCCTTTCTAAGAGAGACACCAGAACCTGCGGCTCTGATGCTGCTCAGGGAGACAGAGCTGGTGAGTGATGCTTTGTGGTCAGGAGCTGCTGCTCTCTGGAGATCCCAGCAAGGACCTGCCCTGCTATTTGCCACATTCAGGACCAGCCTTTCCAGCCCACAAGGATTCTGTCAGCATGCTGGGGAATTCCTGTGAATCCTTTCCATGCCATGGATGTGGGAGAAATAAACCTCACCTCAGCTTTCCATCTGAGCTAAACAGTCATCAGTGACTCATCTGTAAGTGCTTATCTATTCTCCCTCCTCCATAATCGACAGGAGCCTGGCACCCTCTGTTCCCCAGCAAGTACCAAAGGGTACCAAAGGTACAAAAAGAAAAAGGAGCCCTCAGGAGGAGCATCACCCAGAATGAGAGCTTTGAGCCCGATTTTACTCTTTGCTCAACTGGGAATAACTGGAAACCACTGTCTGAATATGCTGCAGCTTGGCCAAAATTACTTGGCACATATTAGTGTGAAAATCAATTACTTTGGTAATAGCTAAGTTGAGGAGGCATCCAGCTGTCTGCCAGAAATGAAGAGTGAGCAGGGAAAATGTCCCACATGCATGGAGCCAGGCAAAATCCTTCACAGTGGGTTTTAGGTTTGAAAAATTGCTTGCACTTTGTGAATCGATTTGTTCCTTTTCCTCAGTTCTTCCATTGTTACTTTGTATAAATATGTTTTGCTTGATAAATTTCTCAAAGGTGCATCAGGTGCTTTGCAGGATGAGTAATCACAGCAGATCCCCTAAGCACAGGGAAGGGCTTGTTTCATCTGTTTGAACAATCTTGCTTTCAAGCAGGAGGAAATCGCTGTGAGGCTGAGGGACTTTCGGGAGCGCAGATGTGTGCCCAGATAAATATGTCTATAAAACCTTAGGATGTTTGAAACATGCTGCTCTGGGGTTTTACTTTCCTTTTACCCACCCCCCAACAAAGAGCAGCATAATTTTTAACTAATGACGTGGCTTCTCAGCATTAAAGATACCTGGTTTCCTCCTGCCTGACGGAGGAAGAAAATCCAGAGTCTTTGAAGCCAGGATTTATTGGTTAGAGCTTTATAACTTACAACTAGAGCTATATATTTATAAGCTTAGAGACTTTTTGCACTGGTTTCTCTTAAATTCCCCAGGCCCTGTATGTAGGGTTTCTAGACATTATAGACATTATAGACATCTAGACATTATAACCAGTTTTCCAAGCAGGGGAGGATGGCAGGTTCAGGATCACCTGGCAGCTTTTCCCACAGCTGGCATAAATTGAGTTTAGATGGGCTGCCCTGTTGGGGAGGATGAAGCAAGAAGGCCCTGCAGAGAAGATTTATTAGTAAAAGACTCTAAGGGTATAAAACCTGTGAGAGATATACAATTAAAAGCAAGGTTTGAACTGTAAGATGCTGGGCAGGAAGAGAGTAATTAAGCTAGCTAAAAGACAGGGCTGGGTGATTCAGTGACAACCTCTGTCAAGACAAAAGGATGAATAAGGGGTTGGACCCTCTCAGGTATCAGGGAAAAGGTGGTTTTTCAGGTTCTTAGTATGTAGATTTGTATGGTAATATAGTAGTCCCCATAGGCTGTATGTAAATTCTGTAGGTTTTTGTATCCTAAGGTGATTGGTTGGTGCTATTNGCCCCAGCCCCAGAGACTCCTGCTCTCTCTCCCAGAGCTCTCCATAGCCAACAGTTTGGAGATGGAATTACTTTCCTGGTTAACTTTTGCCCGAATTGGGAGCTCAATGGTGTCTCTTACGCCAGCTGGTGCTTGGATCCCACGTCATCAGGCCAGACCACGATGCATTTCAGGGCCCCGTTGTCCATGGTGATCTCGGCGTAGAAGCACTGAGGGAAGGCCAGCCCAAACGCCACCAGCCAGATCATCCCAATGATGACCCTGGTGCTCCCAGCAGAGAGCCTGGGCTTGAAGGGGTGAATTATGGCCACGTACCTGTGAGAGACAGGCAGTGCTTTTACAGAGAAACACAGGCAGTGCTTTTACAGTGGCACTGGCAGGCTATACAACAAACAGAGAAAGTGTCAACACTCACCAGGACAGCGCTGTGGGCTTTAGTAATACAGACATTTTGACAGGTTCCGGGCCATAAATAATAAGGAACTAAATCCTTTCTGAAGAGAATGATTGCAAGTCTTAGGGCAGGAGATACTAAACCCACCTGGATGGATGCTTCTGGTGTGAGGAGGAAGCAGTCCTTTATGTCTTCTGTGTATAGTCTTTGCAGGCATTCCCCTTATGGAATTTTTCATAGAATCCCAGAATGGTTTGTGTTGGAAGGGACCTTAAAGACTACCTAGTTCCAATCCCCAGCCATGGGCAGGGACACCTTGCACTCTCTCAGATTGCTCCAAGCCCTGTCCAACCTGACACTTCCAGGGATCCAGGGGCAGCCACAGCTTCTCTGGGCACCCTGTGCCAGGGCCTCACCTCCCTCACAGGGGAAGAATTTCTTCCTAATATCCCATCTAACCCTGCCCTCCATCAGCCTGAAGCCATTCCCCCTTGTCCTGTCACTCCAGGCCCTTGTAAAAAGTATTCTTGCTCTTTTTTTTTTTTTTTTCTAAGTTACTTTTGCAAGTGCCTTACTAAAAAAAGCCCAGCCAAGCACACTTTCCCCTCCTAATTATGTCAATCTCTGATGCTTCGTATTAACACAAGAGCAGACTGGGCTCCTGAGTATCCTTTACCCTGATTTTTTTTTCCCCACTGATTTTTAGCCGTGGAAAACACTAAAAATAGTGGTTTTTACCTCTGTCTGTGACTGCCTGAGCAGTTGTGCTTGCAGTGGAGGGAAGGGCTGACCCTTTCATGCCACACCTGCTCGGGGCCCTCACAGCACATCTGACTATTGGATTACTCACGAGCCCGGGGCGCTCTCTGGTTTTAAGTTCCCAGTGTGGAAATGCACGGTGTTGTAATGAGTACATAATCAATTATGCATTTCTTGTCATGCTTTCCCTATTCTTTGTCATGGTCGTTCCAAAGGCAAAATGGAGTGGAAAATGCCCATTGCTGCCGAGTTTTCATAGCAAAAATCTGACAAATTGTGCTGCCTCTTGGCCAGGCTGTTGGTAGGGAGCTCTGCCCAGCTGCTGCTTCAGGACAGGCAGCACGGAGAGCAACCCAAAGCTGCACAGCAGCAGGACCTTATTTAGCTGTAAAATCTTCCTGCCACCTCACTTTTCTTTAGCTTGCCTCAGGCAGTGTTGCACAGTGCTTGAGGGAGGAATCCACCGGTGGATGTTCTCCAGAGCATTTGCCCACAGAAGTGACTGAAACGATGACCTGTGGCCCTCGGTGAATGACAAGTCCTGGGAATAAAAGATGCCAGCCACCGTGCTGGCACTGCAGCCCGTGCTGCAGACATCAGAGGTGTTACAGGGCTGGGTGGAGGCTCTCCCGCTCTGCCAGGGGTGCGCCCCCGAGGCCAGCTGCCATTTTAGGCGAGATCCTGCAAGCTGGGAGATTTACCAGACTTGCTGAGATCTCCTGGCCCCTCTTGCTGTGTGGCCTTGCCCCCCTGCTGCTCGTGCTCCTTGCGCCCTCTCTCAATGCCCCTGTGACATCCCAGGATGCTGGGACCACAATCTCGGCACCCTTCCTCTGGTACATGGAAACAAAACAAGCTGAATTTGGACCCTCCCTCTTGCAGGCTTTCCAAACAGGTCACAGGAGGCTTTGCTAACCGGAGGTGAAACTCGAGCTGATCGATAACGCTGCGTTTCTGCCTCCAGCGCTGCAGTGGCAACAGCTGCTGTGGCGCTGGGGAAACAGAGTGATCCCAAACGCAACGCTGAGCAACACCACCAGGGGCTTTGCCAGGCAAAAATGACTTGGAGCCATCGCTTCTCAGCCTCCTTCCTTAAAATAAACCACTTTGGAAGATGTTGTTTTTATGGAAGTTAAACACCGGAGCTGGAGTGGACGCAAGTTCTCCTAACAATAAATGGAAGCGTCGAGTTTCCAGGAGACCGTGTCAGGATCTATTTTAAGGCTAAGCAAAGAATAGCTAAATATGGTTTGCACTGAGGTGCCAAGTTTTCTTTCTGATCTTCGCCGTGTGACTAAAGAGATCTTGGCTTTATAGGTGCTTTCACCAAAAATCCCCAAGGAACAAGAGTAGGAAGACACGACCACAGGCTGAAACAGCTTTTAAAAAACATTCTTTGGCAGCCAACACGGATAAAATAGCAGTCACCAACAGCCCTTGATTTACAGCCAGGGGCAGCAAAAGAGTATTTGAGTCTAAAACTGAGCTGCCATTGATTCTAAATAGGGATTTGCTTTCATCTGGACAACTGCAGAGTGACAAACACGTCCTATCCTCGTGAGCTGTCCCGTACTGTGCCCTGTCCCCAGCTCCTGCACAGGTTTCAGCGGGCATTGCACGTGTGGAAGAGCCCTCTTCCCTCTCCTAGCCTGTTTATCTGGTATGATGGGTCTGTGATTGCTTCCTGAGGCCGGGCGTGCCGGGGTGATCGCAGCTGCCAGCTGGGGAGGGCAGCTGGGGGAGCGACCCCGATGGCTCAGGCAGCAAAGTTGTCGCTTTCTGATGGCTCCAGGGGGACGCTGGCTCCCCTCCCGAGGGAGCTGCAAAGGTCTTCGTGGATACGGGCGCTTGATAAGGAACACAGGAAACCTGAAGGAAACTGCAAAGTCATCAGCAGGGCGCTGATAAAGGAGCGCCGGCACTTCTGGCCGCCGGGTCAGGCTGCCCCAGGGAACTCCTGCAGCGCCAGGGAGAGTGGAAGTAAGGGAGGGAAGACAGGAAGGATGGAAGGAAGGAGGGTAAGAGCCTAAAGGAAACAACCTCCTCTGCTTCTTGCACACAGCATTGCCTTTAAGAGAGGAAATTCCCACAGACTTCTGGCCACTTTCTAGTGAAAAGGAAAACAGCTTCATGCTATTTAACAATGAGCTGTAAACACAGTCAGACTCCAGAAGTTAAAGCTTAAGTAAAAGTGACTTGGCAGTTGGAAGGGAATTTTTTGAAAATACCAAATTTCCCCAGAAGTCAAGTAGAATCACTGTAATTACTTCCCTCCCTCTTGGAGTAAGTCATTCTAGTGAACCAGGGGAGCATACTCTGCCATTTCTAATCTAATTCCCATTATTTCTGCTGGTTTGCTGGACTCACAGCAGGACTAGGGCTGCTGATAGTTTCAGCAGCCTGCAGCATACGCTCCTTTTTCCAGCTACATCTGTCTCACAGTTTAAAAAAGCCCAACAAAGCCAGGAAAGAGTTTTCAGGATGACAGGGAAACAATTTATGATCAATAATGTGGGAACAACAAAATATCAGCCACTTCCACTCGTTACAGAATTGGGTGTGATTCAGACCAGGGATAAAAACCAGAAGATCATGCCATAATTAGCATCAAACCCTACAGTCTGGCACTCCTTCCACTTTGCTGATAAGGCACCTGACCTGGTGGGGGACCAATTGCAGAAACTCTTGCAATGACTTTTTTATGACTTTTTTATGACTTACAGGGGATCTCTCCGGACCTTCTCCATCTGCCTCTTACCTCTCTGCAGCCACGGCTGTCATGGAGTAAATGCTCACAAACACTGCGGTGATGGGGAACCAGTTCTGAAACCTGCAGAATTCCTCCCCGAAATACCAGACATTGTGGCTGGCGTAGATGAAGTTGAAGATGGTGTTGAAAGCGGACATCAGCAGGTCCGAGAGAGCCAAGTTAACGATGAAGTAGTTGGTGGCTGTCCTCATCCTCCTGTGCGCCAGGATAATCCAGATGACGGTGACGTTGCCAATGATGGAGGTGACAACGATGAAGGAGTAGGTGATGGCCCACAGAGCAATCCTCCATCCTGGCTGGGTGAACTGGGTTGCCTCCGTCCAGTTGCCGCTGTCCTCGAGGGAGCCGGCCTGCGAAACGTTGCTTGCGTTAAAAACGGAAAACACACCCATGGCTTTTCACTCCGTGTGAGGGTAAAGGGAAATCTTCTGACATCTGCTCGGTCTCCTTGCAGCAGATGCTGGTGGTATGAATTTCCAAGCAGTTAACCAAGTCCTGTCAAAAAGACATTGGGATGAGCTGTCTCATGTCCTCTTGTCCCGTTTTCCGAGTGATGCAATGCAGCGCCAGGAGGAGATGAGCGATGCCAAGGGCCTCCTCCTTCTGCCCTGGCATTTTAACCTGCGCATGAAGAGCAAAAACGAAAGAACCACTCTCTTCTTCAAGTCTCTTTTTCCTCTAAAAAGGGATGAAAAAGAGGGAAAAGAAGGTTTTCCAGGCCAGTGGCAAGTGATGTCTTCCTTTAGATTACTTTTAGCCACAAGAAAACATAAATGGAAGCCAAAACGCACTCCAATCCAAGCAGAAATTCTTTGTCAGGGCAGCAGTTTTCTAAAGCACCAGGTGTCTAAGCCCCCTGCAGTGGGACTGAGGACATTTGCTGTTCTTTCCCTGTGTAACTGTTAAGCGCCAGGCAGGAGCTGCACTGGGATGAAATCTCAACAGGCTTTAAGGGGCCTTGGAAAGGAGGTGGAGTCTCTTGCAGGGGAAAACTAAACAACCAATTTGACATCGAATGGAATGTGGCAAAGTGGTATGTGAAGCTTCCCCCCACCCCCCCCTCCACTCAGCTGGTTTTGAAAAACCTCTGCACATTGCTCTACCAGGATTTTACAGGCTCATGTGCAAGGGTAGTTACTTTGCCAGGTTTACCACAATCCTCGTGTTTCCAGGACCCTGCCTGACTGCCTGTGAGCTCTCAGAGCAAGAGAGAAGCTGTATTCGATGCAATTCAGCACGATCCTTCTTTTTAGATGGCTGCATCTCCTTTCCAGTGTGTGCTGTAGGAACCTGGTGGCCTCATGCATGCAGAAGCTTTGGGTTCTCATAGGGAAGAGGAACCCCTGGCCCTGCTGGGAGCACAGCGCTCGCTGCCACCTTTAAAGCAAAGGGTGTAAACATAAACAACACTCTGGGCTGAGATTTCCAAGAGTCCTTGGCACTCGTGCCTGCTTGACTGGAAGCTGAGGGTGTTTCAGGTATGAAAATCTGCCCCCAAGTATCCAGAAGTACCTGTAACACTTCTGTAGTTTTCCAGCTCCTGTGGCTGCTGGAGCTGCAGCTTGTGCCAGGCTCTCCTGTAACAGGGCAGTGTTTATCAGTTCAGGATCCTTTGCACCAGCTCAGCCTGGAGTCTTTCCTTGCTTCATTAATTTCTGGAGGCAGCCTTGAGTTAACCCATCGCGTAACCAAGTCTTTCAAGCAGGTTTTCTCTGTTACAATATTGCCCAAGTGTCTCTTTTAAAGACAGGACCTGCAGTCCTGCATGCAATGTCTCCTTCTCTTCACAACAGACTTCCCTGCAGGTTATCCCTCTCATTTCCCTACCCAGAAACTGAAAAGCTACACTTGTACATATCTTCTAATGTGCACTGCAAAGCTCTTTCCAGGTGCTTCTTCAAAGTCTTATGCTGAGACCTCATTAAACAGCTTAGGGACCTCCCACTTTCTGTACACACTTCAGGAGGGTTGTTCATGACATGCAATATGAGTTCAACAGCTCATAGTGTTCTTCAATTATTTTTTTTTTTTTATATGCTGTCTCAAATCCCTGCAAATTTGAAGGAGAATAGGAGCAAAAACCTCCATACATTGGGCTGGAAATGTGCACTAAGGTGCTTTATCAGTTACAGAATATAGAATGGAAGCAAGTGCTTAGAAAAAGGGCTGCACTTATTGACCCTTCAGTGGTGAAGCTGTAACCTCTCTCGGCTGACTTTGAAGATGGTCAAGGTGCTCAAGTTTCTTAGAACCTTCTTGTGAACCATCTGCCCCAGTCCCTGATCTGTTACTCAGGTGACAATCGAAGAGCAGCCACCCTTTGGCCAACATTTCATCATACGAGTCAGGAGGGATTTGCCTTCCTGTATCCACACCCACACCTTTTATTCGTTTGCTGGTTGTGCATTGACAAGGTTATCATCCTGGAGCCTGGCCAGCGATTTAGTGTGTGCTATCAGCCTTTTGACTGGAAAACTGGAGTTATTTTTGACACAGGCCGGCTCCAGATTCCTCAGGGAAGTTGCATTTGCCTGAGACATTTGCTTCCTCGACAGTGGTTTTGGAGTTATCCCAGAGAAAGGGACTACCTGAGAGCAGGGGGTTTGGGTTTGGCTGGTTTCACTGTTGCTTTTATTATGGGCAGGATTGTCAAGGCCAAACATTACCGTGCTGAGTCACCAACCCCAGGTCTGAGCAAAGGCTGAGAGATGCAAACAAAAGATGTGGGTCTGCAAGGTCAGGAAGGGTGACCTTTCTGACCTTGTGTCACAGGGGTGTTTTGTGTTTTGGAAACATAATACCTGGTAAAATAGGCAGCAGAGGCTGCAATTCTATTGCAAGTTGGACTCTGCTCTTGGAGGAAGAACCTTTGTCCAGGGAACAGCTCTGAGAGCAGGACACAAGGACCGTGAGCATCCACCTTGGGTGGGGCAAAGTGCAGCTGGCCTGCAGCTTCATCAGCCAGATGTGGGCTGGGAGGAAGCAGCAAAAATGCCTCTGGTAGCACTGAAAAGCTTTGGGTCTTTCTGACATGCTTTGGTGCAGGGCTAGCTGCAGTTCACTTCTTTCTGCAGAGCTCCTAAAGCTCTGGAGCAAATGCTCTGCAGTCCATGGCTTTTGGTGTCTTTAGGACAACCCCTGGCAATGACTGAGGACACGTGGAAGTTACTGATCCTTAATATGAACAAAACCACTGCTGGTTGTGCTGTTGGATGGTCCCGGGAGCAGATGCTGTAATGAACAATCTGCCACGCTCTTAGCTGGAAAACTGCAGCCCTGTGCTGCCCAGCAGAGAGCACAATCATGACGGACCCTCAGGCAGCTCGTAACATCTTACTTTAACCACCATTTGCTGCTAAATTAGAACTGTGTCCAGAAATCTTGCCATTTGTATAGGCAAAGCCTGGGATTCAGGAAAAGAAAGGGATTACTTAATTATTGTCGTGCCGTTTCATAACAGGAACTGTTATGCTCATAACTGTTTTGGTACATTGGCTCAGTCCTGAGGGAAAACAACAGGTAAATGGACACTCCTTTACTCAGCTTTCCCATCCAGCAGGATGTGAAATTTTATGTGCAGGAATCAGCACAAAGGACAAGATAAGGTATTTAAAAAGTCCAACCAGAACAATTAATTTAGTTAAATACTCAAACAAGGAAGATGCCCAAGTGACAAGAACATGCTTGGATGTGAACGACACCCATGAGACATGAAGACCATGTGACACTAATTCCCAGCAACTACATGTGGTGGGATTTCCAGCCTGCATGCCATTGCTAAGCGTCAGGGATATTTGCAAATCTCTCTGAAATTTGAAGTTGTTGATATTTTAGAGGATGAATGCTCTAGGACATGGTATTACTGTCAGAAGCATTAGAGGGGAAGAGCTGTTCTGTTGCTGGGAGTGTCCTGGGCTGGATTGTTTTCCAGAAGCAGAGTGTAGAAGCACTGCAGGCGACAGCAAGGGTACTTTTTATAACAGAATTATCCAGGGATATTTTTTAGCCCTTTAGAAACGGGATTTTGGTGTATTGTATGACCTAAAGAAATGATGTGTGACCGAATGTTTACACAGTTCTCGTAGGCAGCTCAGAGCTTTTCCAGTCCCTTTGCTAGGTAACTTAAGAATAAATGCTGCCCGACTTCATCTCCTCTGACACCAGACACTGATTTTCAGTGCCATCTGTCTCTGCTCCGGGCCAGGATGAAACAACCAACTCTGTGACAGTTGTCTGCCACTTTGAATGAGACTTTTTTTTCCCCGGGGTGGGGGTGGGGGGGAGAAATAGCCCTTTGCGGGACAGGAGTGCAGCACTGCAGGCTTGAATGGGCTTATTTCATCTCGGAGGCGTGAATGGCGTTTGCAGTTCATGATGGCTGTGTCAGACCCGACACGGACCCACTGTCACAGCAGCGGGACGGGGACGCAGGCGGTGCAGACACGGGACGTGGCCGGTGCCATATGCCCGGTCGCTGTTGTTATCGGCAGGATGTGACCGCGCAATGGCGTGGGTGACATAAAGAGAGGTAAATGCCCCGGCAACGCTTCCTCCCGCTGCTGTAGGGTGCAGGGATTCTGCTTTGCCGTGCTTTTGGACGCTCCACCAAAAACCCGAGCGCCCACGCAGCGGCTTCCCACGGCCGTATTTTTTTGTCCCGGCCGTTTTGATGGCGATGGCAGAGGTCTGGCGATCCAGACTCCTGTCGGAGCAGGCAGACGCGTGTGTCCTGCGGGGCTAATCCCGACAGAGCGGCCGGGCCGAGGGAATTGNGGCGGCGGGCGACCCGGAGCAGGCGCGGTACTGCGGGCGGCTCTCCTACCTGTGCCTCAAGCTCACCCTCATCACCTACTCCACCACCTTCTGGGTGAGCGGCGCTCCGGGGGCGGGGGGCGCGGCTCGGAGCGGGGGTCTCGCCCGCCGGGCCCTGCGGGGCTCCGGGTTTAGCCATGGATGGATTTTTCCAGCCGTTTCCGCGGCTCAGGGGGCCGCAGCGCCCCGTGCTCGCCGGGGGACTGACCGGCTGGTTTTGGCGGGTGGAAGTTTGGCAGGTGAAAAATCCTCGGTGTGCCTGTTAAAATGCAGCTCAGTCCGGCGGGGGAGCCGGGCAGACGGAGCCTTTGCCCCACAGCGTCACTCCTGGGCGCCTTGGGTTTGTGCTCACCCCGAGCAGGGTGAGGCTGCCAGGCTCTGGAGTTTGCAGGGGTGTGGCGCTTGCCGGCCTCATCCAGGTGTTTGGGAAAGGCAGAGGGAGTCCCAGCTGATGGCTCCGGGCCGCTGAGTTCTGACCTGTGGTAAATCCACAAAGGAGCCCCTGGGGCCCTTTGCAAGTGCTCTTTGTATGCACCGTGATTTTTAAAGTTGCTTTTTTCAGGCTCTGGGATACTGGGAAGATGCTGGCTTCAGGTGGTGCTGATGTCAGAGGTGCTCAGGCAAGGGGTTTTTTTCCTATCTGGCTTTTTCACTTTAAACGCTGCTTAAGTTCTAGTTTGGCTGGTCTGTGTTTGTCTGACACAGTATTTACCAGCTGGGAGCATAAGGCTTTTGCTTTGCTGCGTGGGAGAAGAGGCTTAGATCCACCAGATTTGATAGTGAATGTTGGATTCAACCTGTGATTTAATGAACAAAGATTGGGTGTAATTCAGGCTTTTTGGGGTCTCGGATACCTTTTGTCTGTCTCAGCAGGCGAACCAACCCTTGGGATTAAGCTCCTGATGCTCCCTGTGTTCGTCCACAGCTATTCTGCAGTCGTGAGTTTCGGAGATGGGGGATCCCAGATTTGCTGTGTTATTTTTCAGGCCCCTTTCCTGCAGTGTGTCCTTCGCGAGGGGCCGTGCGCGTTGCCTGCCCTGCCTTTTCTGCCAGGGCCCTTGCTGCTGGGGTGTGAACATTCATCTGGGGGCAGAGAGAGGGCCCTCCTGAAACCATCCTCGCAGCGCCCGCGGAGGACAAAGCCTCTTTCAGGCAGCCCCAGGATTTTATTGACTCTTTGTAGTCGCTGGCTCTGCGTTTGCAACGCTCTGCCCTCGTTTACAAGCGAGAGCTTCCATTTGTTGGCCGTGCCGGGGTGGGGGGGGATGGCGTGCTCTGGGAGGGGGGCTGTGAGAGGGGA
>VWYO01009929.1:117048-130383 GCA_013400275.1 Rhadina sibilatrix
TAAGGTAGTGAGTGGGATGTGTTTTGGGATGGCTGGTCAGCGTCCTGCTGGCGCTGGTGCCGACCACGCGCCTGGTTGTGTGGGCTGCGCCGGCGGAATTCTCTTTTATTCCAGCCTAGCCAAGCAGATCTCATCAGCTGCAAATAAATGTCAGTCGCCCCGGCTCCCTTTCCAGCGCTGCTACTCTTGCTGAGTTTGTTGTTTCGTTTTTCTTCCCTTCAATCGATGTAAATGGCAGTGAAGCTTGGCTGGGGGGGTGTTGGCTGGCTTGAATATGGGCTGGTTTGTGATGTTCTGCTGCTCTCCGGGGCTCTGACCTGCTGGATGCTGAGTTCATTCCCTTCCCTCCCTGCTGCTGCAGTTCCTCTGGTACGAGCGATGAAGTCCCGGATTTGAGTCCCCAGGATGGCTTTAAACCACCAGGAACTAAATCCCAGCCTTATCCAAAGCAGGGAGGAAATTAAAGCATTGCTGGGAGTGTCGGAGGGGGTGTTTGCTCCAGGCCTTGTGGCCTTCCCCTGTTTCCCAGGGCTTTTTTCAAGACTAGCTGTCGCTGTAACTTTTCCAGACAACTCTGTTGCTGGTGAATGGGGCCGTAATGTAATTTTCTTGCCCAGCTGAAACAAAATCTAGCACTTTAAACAGGAAGTGCTGCTGTCGAGCTTTATTTAAGAAAAAGAACTGTAAACACAGGGTCAAAGCTTCTGCTTATAAATAAATAAATGCTTCTCTTTCCTCTTGGGAAAGCAGCTTCTGTGCGTGCAAAAGCCCCAGAGAAATCCCCTGGTATTTGCTGGCGGATGCTCATTTAATGTGAGTCAGGGCAGTTGCTCCTTCCTGTGCACACAGCTGGAATTGCCAAGCTGGGAGCTGTTGTGAGGGGTGCAGGATGTAAAGAGTCTGTAAGGGTTGTGTCTGCCACCCCCCAGGCACAGGAAGGGAGAGCGCAGATGGGAGAAGAGACTGGGGTGGGCTGGCTGCTGCTTGCCATGAGTAAATGCTGCCCTTGGCTTGGCCATATTAAAGGTTGGGAAGATTTTTATTAAATGCTTAAGGAGATAGAAGATAACGAAAGCATAAATCTTGGAGGGTGTGGGGTGAAGACAGGTGTGTATGAAGAAGATGCTGTATGTATTTATAGCTCTTAAGCTCTTAAAGTGGGCAGTATCTTGTGTTTTACTTACAGGCACCTTTTAGTCAAAAACTCCCCAAAATTTAATGCTTTGATGAGAAAGCTATGGTTAAGAAAAAGACATTTCAGTAAAAAAGTTCTAGTCTTGAAACAGCACTCTTCTGAAATTCTTATAGTCTCTATCAAGCTTTAATACCTGTGGTATATGTCCACTGGTTTGGTTTTTTTTGGTGGTTTTTTTTTTTTTTTTTTTTTTTTTTTTTTTTTTTTTTTTTTTTTTTTTTGGTTTTTTGTTTTGTTTTGTTTTGTTTTACTTTTTAAACAAGGGATCTACCAGGCAAGAGTTATTGTTGTTAATGGCAGTTCAGTGTCTGCAGGAGAATCTGGTTTTGGGGTTACTCTCAACTTGGTCAAATTTTAAATTTGCTTTTTAAATAGCTTGAGTATATTTACTTTTTATGGGTGAACCCTTCTGAGAGTTTTCTGTCTTTAAATGACAAACTGGTGGCATTCCCTACATATTGTCCTTTCGTGTCATTATTCATTTCCATAGAAAATCAAGGACTTCCAGTAAGTTGCTATTTATTTTAAGATATCCCATAATTAAGAAAGTTTTTCAGCCATTTGGCTCATGGGCACACTCACGTCGTGTGCCCCTCTGTGCCCTTTGTGTCATATCCAAAATTAAGAAGTGAAATTAAAAATTTAGAAGTATAGTTAAGAAGCATGGGTGTGCAGAGAGCAGACTCGTGTTTCCTGTGGAAATGTCAGGTCAGGGAAGGGGAGTGTTGTTTATCAGGTTGCCAAAATGATTGATTTGGGTCTGGTCTCTTCCCTGACGATGTGTCTGGCTGTTGGAGTCAGCAGCAAAGTTTTTCCACTGCAATTTTTGTAATTAAGTATTGTGGGCTATTTTTTATTTTAGTTAATTCAGCATAATTCAAAGTGATTTGCAGCACACCATAATTTTAATACCAAATGATTTTGACTTAGCTAATTATTTTGATTGAAATATCTTTACCTTGTTAAATGAGGTATGTCCCTTCCTATTTCACTTGTCAGCTTCATCTGGTAGTTGCTCAAGAAAGTGACATAATTTCAAACTCAGTTTGGGGTTTTGTTTTTTTTTTAGTTTTTAATCTGGTTTAATTTAGTTTTTAAGCTTTTCTCCTGATGGCAGGAGGAATGGAGGTATAGGAAATATCTGACTGTCTTCACTGAGCCTAAACACAGTAGGAGTTTATATGAAGGGACAGATAGGGCTGTTTGCAGACCAGCTTGGAAACTGTGTTCTGTTAGAGGCACACAGATATTTCTATATACTTGTACACACAGAGAGGACAGACAGACATGCAAAGGAGGGTCATTATTGCCATGGCAGTAGCTCATATATGTAATGTGTGTGATCTCAGATGGGTAATAAATTACATTTCAGCCAGTGATGTATATTTTGATTAGTTTAACTTCCAGAATGTTAAAACATGATGAAATATATTTTTGAAATGAACAAGCTTCATTCCTTTTCCCATTCAGCTCTTTTTTCCGCTTTAGTCTTTGAGGGTTTTTTAAAGTTTTGTTTTTCCTCAACTTCTGCTTTGGGTGTTTCATTGTTTATAATGAATCCTGAAGTGAGCAGTGACAGGTTCCTGTGTACTCACAACCTGTCATCTCTGTGTTTACTGGGAGGAGGAGTAACACTCTCTGTTTCTCTTCCAGGTGATCGGAGCCCTCGTCCTTGCTGTTGGGATTTATGCAGAAATTGAAAGACAGAAGTACAAAACTTTAGAAAGTGCCTTTCTAGCCCCAGCAATTATTTTAATACTTTTGGGCATTGTCATGTTCCTGGTATCCTTTGTGGGTGTACTGGCTTCTCTAAGAGACAATTTATGCCTTCTGCAAGCAGTAAGTGTTGGAATTTTTCTTCCTAGTTTCTAAGGCTTGTCGCTTTTGCTTTTCGCTGTCCTCTGAATTCACATCCAGAACTTTGTCTGCACTGAAAAATACTTTGATGAAATTGCTTTTTAAAACATTTTAGTTAAATCTGAATTTTGGGGCTGTGGTCCCTCCCTCAGGGAGCAGCAGCATTCAGCCCTGCCCATGACAGGAGCAGCAAGGGTGTGAGCCCAGCGCTGGGAAAAGCAGCTTCCCAGCAGTTGAGATGCTGTGGAAAACGACCAGGAATGTGAGTTATTATCAGTTGCTGTGTATCTTGTGCAAACTCAGCTGCTGACGTACCAGTTGATGCTGGCTGCTGGCTCCAGCCCAGAGGAAGGAAGAGAGAAGCCCTGGCTCAGGCTGATGTCCGGTGTGGCCGGGGTCTGTCTGTCCTCCCCTGGGAAGTGGAAGGTGGAGGGGAGATGGAGAAATGTGTGGTCAAAGTTGGACGTGGAGCTCGGGCCTTTGAGAGGAGGGCCCTGAGGGTGAAAGGAAAGGGACAAGGATTTTTTTTCCCCCAGTGCCTCTGGAAAGGTGAATTTTAGGGAAGTTCCTGGGTAACGCTATGGTTGCAGATGGAAGCTGCACATAGGACTAATTAAAGTGTGCAAACTTTGTTTTTACCTGCACAGAATCACACAGAGTTTGGGCTGCAAGGGACCTTTTAAAGGCCACCTTTAGTCCAACCCCCTTGCAATGAGCAGGGACACCTTCCACTACCCCAGGATGCTCAAAACACGACCCCACCTGGCCTTGTTGTGTCAGTTCAGTCCAACAAAATGCCAAATATGTCATTTGTTATGGAGTGCAAAGCCAGAAATAACCAGGGATTTTGAAGCTGTACTGGAATTTTACTGAGAGCCCCTCCTTAGGCTTCCTCCCCACTGAGTGTGGTGGTGTCTCAGATGCCAGGAACATTTTCTGTTCCTGTTCTGGTAGCAAACCCAGCTGGGTAGTCAACAAAGCAAGTCCCTGATGCCAGCTTCCCAGGCTGACTCCAGATTTAGCAGGAGAAAAGATTCACCTGTCTGGTGAATTCCTGACGCTGACACTGAGTGCACAGAAGTTAGAGCAGCTTTCAGAGGAGAGCATTAGGGATTATTTTCGGACGAGGGATCAGAAAACTTCACTCCTGATGAAATTCATTGTTACACAGCAGACCCAAATTCGCTTCGCACCTGTCTTTTATGCCTGAAGGGTTGGAAAAACATTTCAAGTACTGGCAGGCTGCAGCTCTCTCTCAGTGCAATAGATTTCTTCATGTTTTTTATGTTTTGCACATGCTTTGATGGGCAGTCATGGATGCACACGTGGCTGTGTGCGAGTGCATTTGTGAGCACGTGTTTATACACAGGCAAATGAATGTGGGAAGCAGCACACTAAAAGGTGCCAAGCCTGGAATTCTGCTTTGATTTATCCCTGGCAGTGTAGTTCAAGATGGTTTGGGTTATCTTAAGGTGTGCTGCTTCATCCACTCATTGCAAGCTAACAGGTAAGAGCTGGTTTTGTACATAGGAAGCATAAAAACATGAAGTGTGGTGTGGTTTTTAGCAGTCCCTCAATGTGCTTCTCTGGGATGCTGTTGTGGAAAGGAGTATCTTGGCAGGATAATTACATCTCATGGTTTTGAGTCCGTTCAGAGCAGAAAAAAATTGTGCTTGCCAATTGGACAAAACCCAGAATAATTTAAGTGAGGAGAAAGGGCTTTCTTGTGACATCAACAGTTTTATAAGAACAAACCCATAATTTGAGACTTCCTTTTAAAATGCTGTGTTGAAAGCCAAGTGTATTGGCAATTGAATGCTAGACTTAGGGGCACTAATTGAAAGAGTAATTGGAGTTCTGTCCAATGACTCACTTGCACTTGTTTTCCTGCAGTTCATGTACATCCTTGGTATCTGCTTGCTGATTGAGCTGACAGGTGGAGTGGTGGCCCTGATCTTCAGGAACCAGGTGAGCTGCTTGGGTCAGGTTTGGATATGATTCAGCTCTGCTAAGTAACAGCTGTTGTCACCTGAACACTCATTGATGGAGGTCTGGAGACAGGTCCAGGCTTCCCAGGGTCTTCAGGGTTCAGCAGTGGTGGGGTTTGCCCCCATTCCTGAGGCAAATTCCAGGTTAAAGAACTTGGAGAAAATCTGGTGACTACAAATGTGCAATACAGGCAAAAGGAGCTTCCAGCTCTTCGTGTGTGACAAAATGCTTTCTTCTGTGCTGCCAGCTGGGTCTGACTGCTAATTTGGGAAGTTTCCAGATGGATTTGGAGACTGGTGTTTTTTAGTGGCCCAAATGTTTTGCCTCTGTTAGAGGACAGCTCTTCCCTGCCCACATCCAGAAGCAACATAAAAGGTTTATATAGGAGACTCCATCATTGACAAGCATGCTGCAACTGTATTCAGCCCTTGGTTTTTCTGCATAGAAAGCAGCAGGCTATTTTTTCTTTTTTCCAGGTAGAAATGCTTTAAAACATGCATGTATTCACTATGGCAAGTACTGGATGTCTGTGCTTTAATTTATAGCAGAACAGCTAGGCCTAGGGACAGGTTTCTTCCCTTGTTTTTCAAGGTTAATGGAGAAGTTTGGGTTAGTAAGGGGAGAACAAGAAAGTATTTATGGAAGCTCAGGGTAGTAGCCTCTATTTAAGTCCTATTTGTTTTGCATGTCATGTGCATTTTCCCCATTTCTTTCTCTACTTCCTTTTCAAATCTGTAGAGTCTAAATGAGGTTCTGAACTCATTTAGGAGGGCCCTGTATTATTTCTCATCACTGATGTGATAATTCTTTTTGTTCTAGTCAGTTTGTAGGTGTTGCAGTTGGTCATACTGAGAAGATGAGTGGGTGCATTTCAGGCTTTCTGACCCGTAAGGTTTTAACTTTGTCCATTTCAGCAGCTGGATTGAAAGGAAAGGTTACAAATTTTTACATTCTGGTTGTGATTAGTCCCTGGTTTTGCTGTGCTGAGATTGTGCTGCATCTTGAAAACTAAATACTCTTTTGTTTTATTTTCTCTCATCTTCTGAACTTTAAAAACACTTTGTTGATTTAATTTCTAATATGCCATGCTGAGGAGATACCATTTTATATCTGCCATTGCCTCACTGTCACATTTCTCAAAACAACCACTGTAAAACATACAGATACACCTTTCTTTCCACTCCATGTGGAATAAAGCTCTCTATCTGGCAATTATGGACTCTTTGGAAAATCAAATCAGTGGAAAATGCGTGGAAAATAAAATTCACAGACGATGGTGACACAGTCAAGTCTTGTTGCTGGTGGGGTGGTGCAGACCCTGGTGCCAAGATCCACCACTCAAACCCACTGCTCTGGCATCCAGAAGATGATGAGGGTCCCCAGTGACAGGGATCCTGCCTGGGGATCACGGGACCATCTCTGGGAGATGCTTGGAGAGTCCCAGCAGTGAGAGGTGTTGTACTTCCCAGCCCACACCCAGCAGTGAGGCTGCTTCTGTAGAGGAGAGCAGATGGTTGGGCCCTGCAGGGCTGTGCTAAAATCTGTTTTTAATCAGTGTTTTGTTTTTTTCTCTAAAAAAAAAGCAAAAAAAAAAATAAAGCCTTTTCTTTTGTGCTCATCAGTTACACTTGTCACTTTAACCTGCTCTTGTAATTCTGTTCCAGCCCATGTGCCCACTGTGCAACCCATGAATCTTGTTTTTCTTTTGCTTTTTAGACAATCAAATTTTTGAATGACAACATTAGACGAGGAATTGAGAATTACTATGATGATTTAGACTTCAAGAACATCATGGATTCTGTTCAGAAGCAGGTTTGTCGGGTTTCTTTTCCCCCTTGGACTAACTCAGCAACAGCTTTGAGTTTTTCCAGTGATGTGACAATCAAGTTGTTACAGATGAGGGGGGTGAGATCTCATGTGTCACCTCTTATGGTGTTCCTGCTGAATTCATCCACAATTCCAGCTGGCATTTAAATCCCTCTTCCATCACTGCAAAAAGAGAGGGCCCAAATGCAGCTTTTGCCTTGGCTGGTGCAATTCAAATGCTCAAGGTCAGATCCTACAAACCTGTAGGTCTAGAGTGGCCCCACAGCTGGATTCAGACAAATTCAGCCTAAATTCCACCCATGGCCTTGCACTCAGCATTTCTGCTGGCTGGTGCAAGAGCTTGAGAAGCATCTTGTTAGCAGGAGGCATTGGATAAAGAGGAATGAGGTGGCATTCAGGCTGCTGCAGCCTGGGCTGTTGTGTGGCTGCTCCAGGGCATGCACAGAGCTCCTTACCAAGGTGGGTATTGGAAGGAAACACCAGTGGAAGGGTATCAACCTGTAATTAAAATCCAGAAACTGTGGTGAGCCCAGCTGAGCATTACTTAATGGCACGTGGCCTTGACTCACAGCCTTTTTCTCTTTTTTTTTTTTTAATAAGGCTGGTCTGTTGAAGTGTTTATTGGGTTATTGAAGAGTCCTGCCATGCAGTTCAGAGACTGTAGAAGAAGCAGAAAGTGTTCAGAAATGTGATGTCAGGGCCTCTGTGATGTCCATGACCACGCCAAGTAATGGTTATTAAAAAAATTGACTTAGGAAGTGATACATATATTCTAGGCCATCGTTATGGAGATGGCAGCCTGCTTTGGAAAACAAAGTTAGCATGGAAAGTCTGTCAAAAGCAGACCATCCTGAGGAAATTTTGTCATTAGACTTCATGATGTCTTTAAAGTTTCCATGCACTGCCCAAAATTATGGGTACGGACACGTTAGTGATTAAATGGACAACTGCTTTCCCCTTCGTTTGAATTATAGAATGAGTATTTATATTAAGTCAGTGTAAACTTACAGTATTTGTTTGCCAGCTTTCAGTTCTTCTGAATTACACCCAGAGTGTTTTGGTGAGGTTAATTTATGCCTTAGAGCAATGCTTTTGTCTCTTAGATCCAGTTAGAAATGCAGTTGTAATCCTTTAAACAACTGCAGAGGTAGATTACAGGTCAAGTTAGAGTCAATGTAAAAACACTGCTTAATGATGTCCAGAGCTGGATGAGATAATTCTTCAACTCAGAAAAGGTGGGAGGTGGAACTTAGCACCAAGTACTTTTCTCTGGCACCCTGGTTCAATGAGTGACAGAGGAATGTTAGCTATATCTTTAATTCTTTTAAATTGTATTTCTCATATATGTTCATACGTGCCTTGCTGATGGAATGACAGAATTTTTTGGTAGCTCAGGGCTTTTAAAATAGTTTTATTCTTACTTTGTTTTCTACTTGTTCAAAGGGTTTAAGGTACAAATTTTTTTATTCCTTTTCCTTTTGGAATCGTAGAATGATTTAGGTTGGAGAAAACCTTTAAGATCATCGAGTTTTGTGTCTTTTTTTTTTTTTTTTCCTCTCCAGTTTAAGTGCTGTGGTGGGGAAGATTATAGAGATTGGTCCCAAAATGTGTACCACGACTGTGCAGCTCCAGGACCACTGGCTTGTGGGGTGCCCTACACTTGCTGCATCAGAAATAAGGTAACTCCTGGCCTCTCAGCATCACCTGTGTTCACTTAAAAAGGCACCTGGCTTTAGGAAGTCTGGGGTAAGGAGTGAGGGAAAATGGGTCCTTTCCTCCCCCAATGGATCTGTGGGTCTTGACAGCTTGAAAATAATGGATCAGATGTGTTGGCTGTGGTCCATTTTACTGACCCCTTCCCAGCCCCAGCAGGGATGCTGGGAGCTCCACCAGTCGCATGGCTCATCTGAACCAGAGCTGCTTAAAATTTGGTTTTGCTGCTGTTTTCCCCAGGGTTTGCTGCTCCAGCTTCGCCAGGAAGTCTGGGACCTGGTGGTTTCCATGGGTGGGGGTCAGAGTGATGTGCTCCAGCTGCTGTGTGAATTAAAAACCAAACAGAATGACCTTGTCATCTCCAGAATAGTCCAAAAATGTGGGCAACTGACCTCAGGGTCAGGGCATGCTTGTGGGCACTAGTCTGCCCAAACCTATCCTTGAAAACTACCTGCCTCTAAAATCCTGGTTCAGACTGGAGTCTGAACCAGTTTCTCAGTCTGTGATGAACTGGTGTGACTGGTGCTGACAGCACTTAGGAGCAGGTGTCGATTTTCATGCAAATGTGTTTTAATTAATTCTGTAATTCGCTGCTCTTCATTTGAGGGATACAGGTAATGCTGAATTTGATAGAGCTATTCCTCAGCCACTCCAGTACAGGCAGTCCCTGCCTCACTGGGTTTTGGTCTCTAGTGTGAACATGAGAGATGGGGTGTGTGTAAGAGCAGAGCTCAGGATGGATATCCTGCTGCTGCCTGGTTTGGGCTGCCCTTTCAACATCTGCTTTGAGCATGGCTGTTTAATTAAAAGAAAGGAAAACCAGATGCAATGGTTGTGTCAGTAGTCCTGCTAGGTGTTGCTGAGAAATGTCTGTCATAGGAAGGTGTTTATTACGTGTGCTCACACATTTTTGGTGTGTGGGATTGGGTCTGTTTAAATCTGTGATGAGCTTTGAGTCATTCTCAGAAACCAAAGCTGAACAGTTCTGCTTTGAATCCTCGGTGTTTGAGAGAAGGAATTTGCAGCTGGATGGAGCAGAACATCTCAGGATTTTGCCTCCAGGAAAGGGAAAGCACTGAAATAAAAACTTCTCCAGGGAAAAACGGGGAGTGTATTCTCCTTACGCTTCGCTGACAGCTGGGGAGGGAGGGGATTAGGCTGCTTGTAGCCCATAAAGTGTTAAGCTCAGGGAAGTTAGCTGAAAGGCAGGGAAGAGCCCCAAATGGAAGTGTGGTTCCTCCAGGTGCTGCAGCAGGTGAGGGCAGGTGGCTCTGCAGCAGGGAGATGCTGTTGCTGTGCTCTGTGCAGTCTGGGCACGGTAACACCAGCACCGGGGCTGTGCACGGCTGCCTCGGGGAAAAAAAACAACCAGAAAATGCATCAATCTTGTGTGTTTGACAAATCCTTCCAAATACAGGCTGGTTTCTGTTCTGGAAAGCTGCAGATATGGTTTGTGATTACTCATTGGCTTTGTAGTCATGGAAAACTCCTGCTAATGTTGGTGCCTGGATTCTGAACCTCTGTAAAAGCCTTCTGCTAACACCAGCCAGCTCATCCTGGGGGGGCTCTAAAGGGACTATGTTTAAGTCAAATTATTTATTAGAGACTTACTCTAGTGCAGCAGATAGACATTAGTCCCAAATGCCTTTAATCCTCTGTTTCCAATGCGTTTATCTCCTCTGTGTACATTTGCCTATGCCACGATGTCCCGTCAGCAAATTCTGTTTAAAGTTAAATGAGGGGACTGCTTTCCTTGTGGCCACATATTTTGGGAGTGGCCACGTGTCAGTTGGTCAGGCTTCAGCAGTTTTGGGAACATGAAATCACTCACAGCCAGCACAACACACTGGTGCCTAATATTGATAATATTGATTTCCAATTTATGTGTATTTGTTATTACCTGTGGTTGGCAGGTGGGTTCCCCACACGATTTCCCAACAGCCCTGTGGAACAGTCCCAGCTTTTCCTTCTAGGAATGGGCTGAACCTTGTTTGTCAGACAGTTGTGTGTTCCAGGTGAGAGCCCAACTTTTGAGGGGGCTTTAAAACTTCCCTTTTTCCTCCACGGCTTTGGCTTTGTTTGCTGCTTCCTTTGATGCCAGTGGGTTTTGCATTGGATGATTTTTTAGTGAAGGACACTTCAGTATTTAGTATTTTCAGACTGGCTTTTCCAGGCTTTCAAGGTAGAACCTTGGAAGAACCCACAGAAGGCATGACATAGCTACAGAAAATGTTAGTGATCTGTGGTGAATGCAAGCACTCAGTCTCTTTTAAAATATATGGGTCTATATCCATGGTATTGTATGAGTATTGTAATGAATTGAGTCTTGCAAAAAGCATTCGTAGTGTTGGAAGTTATTTGAAACTGAAGATATTTCTGTGCTTGAAATTGTCACCATCTTGGCATGAAGGCCGTGCTAACCCCTGGTTTTAGTAATGAGGTGTGTTAAATTATTAAGGCTTTAAAAGGAGATCCAGCTGTTTGTTCTGTGGGAGCAGCTGTCACACATCTCTGTCACAGCTCGCGTTGGTTGCTGGTGCCACCCTGGTTTTCTTGGACAGAAATGGTTCAAGTGTCTTGTGACACACTGACAATACTCATTCCTCTAGGATCACAGGGAGCTCTGACTAAATCTGACACTGGGGCTGCTGGGATAAACTGGTGTCGGGCTGGGAAATAACCCTGTCGTTGCTTCTGTGTGAGCACAGTAAAAATTATATTTTTGTGATTTTAGTTTCCTGCTGCAGTTCATACTTGTTGTTTTCTTTTCAGACAGACATCATCAACACAATGTGTGGATACAAAACCATTGACCAAGAGGTAACACAACCAGTGGCCACCCTGTCATGGCAGAGGGTGCTGCTTCTCTGCATTTTTTTTTTTTTTTTTTTTAAAAAGTGTTTTCTGTGTGCTTTAATCTGCCAGGCAGTTAAATTGGCAATTAAAATGGTTTCTTTTTTCCTGGAATAATTTCCATACATGAGAAAAACTAATCTTGTTTGATTTTTGCATCTTCCCTTCTTTGTGCTTTCCACGATTCCTTGCTTGTTGACAACTTCCCCGAGCTAATTGCACAATTAATGCACAAAAAGCTGCTTTCAAAATTTGAAGCAGCGACTTGAGCTGGGGAAAGCTTTTAGTACTTAAAAGCCAAAGTTTCTCACTGAGTAAAACCGGCCTTGATAAAAGCCAACTTAGCTGTTTCTCAGTATTTTATATCCCAGGAGTGGCTGTTTTGTGTTCAAGCCTGTGATAGTATTCCTGGAAGAGCAGTGGGACTTCCCTGGTTATGTTGGCCGCCTTCTCCTCCCTCCAGGAGTGGGATGGGGCCTCCTCCTTCAGCCTTCCCTTTTGGGAACAGCCCCAGTGGCTCCAGAGGAGAGACTGCCGGCTCAAGGCAGTAATTACAGAGTGATTAAGACGGGAAATCGGTAATTGGATCTGCCCTGAGTTCTCCACTCCTGGCTTTGGAGTGCTGGGGCGAGGCAGGGCGGGGGGCTGGTCTGAAAAAGCTCCTCTCCCCAGCTCATTTGAGGCACTTGGAGCACAATGCCAGCCTCGCTTGTTGGTTTTTGGGATTACCGGTTATCTTTAAATACGACTTGTCTTCGTTTAGGTTCATTGATTTGTGGCTTAATCACCTGAAGGCTGCAGCCGGGCTCTAACACGGAGCACTTCAGCATATGCTCAACTTCACCCCATTCATCTGCTCAGGAGCCTCTGCAGCCTCAAGTGCTTTCTACATTATGGGTTGGGGGTCACGGAGCACCACAGCTTGCAGGACTGAATCCAAAATCCTCTTGTTCCCGTCCCCTTTAGGGTCTTTCTGCAAAGCACTCGGTCCACAATTTATATTTTTCTGCTGCTGTATTTTCAACTTGGGAGTGGAGATGAAAGCTAAAGAGAGACTTCTCTGCTTTCCAAGTGGTCTTAAATGAGAATTGGGCCCATCTCCTGTTGAAAAATAGCTGCAACAAACAGGTCTCAGACACTGAAATAACTTACTCGGGTGTAGAATAACTTTTAAAAACTAGAGAGTAATTTGTTGAGGAGTTGAGCAGCTTGGCAGCAGAAGGAGGAGTTACCGAAGTCTTTGTTAAACTCAGTGGGTTCAAAGAGGTGGGAAGGTAAACCAAGTCTGCCTCCCTGCCTTCTGAGTTGCCAGCTGTGTCCCACACCAGTGCAGCTGCCTGCTGAACCCTCGCTCTGATGTTTTGCAGCGCCTGAGTGTCCAGCACGTCATCTACGTCCGAGGGTGCACGAATGCTGTGCTCATTTGGTTTCTGGACAACTACAGCATCATGGCTGGTGTGCTGCTGGGCATATTGCTGCCCCAGGTAAGTAGAGGGCAGGGTGTTAGCCCTGAGAGGGAACACCTGGTTTGCTGGTATCTGAAACCTCATTTGGCTGTGGTCGTGATTTTCTTTTTCCAATTTAATGTAACTGCTAAGCTGCGGTGGCCTTCTGAGTAGCATCACTGCCATGTGTTGCGGGGTTTGGTTTTTGTTGGAAAGGATGAAGCAGGAAGCCCCTGCAGAGAGGATTTATTAGTAAAAGATTCTAAAAGTGTAAAACCTGCAAGAGAAATAGAGTTAAAAGCAAGATTCGAGCTATAGGGATGTTAAGCAGGAAGACAGTCTCGGGGGGTCTCTCTGTTCCCCCCAGATCAGGGTGCTCTTCGCCCTTTGTCCTCGGGCAGCCCCGAGCCGCCCGCAGAAAAGACGAGGAGCCTTTAGATGTTCTTTTTCAAGGCT
>VWYO01009929.1:144271-157738 GCA_013400275.1 Rhadina sibilatrix
CAAAAACAAATCACGGTCTTGTACTCGTTAACGGTAAATTATATTAATTTGTCGCTATCGGTATTTATTGAATATATTTCGTAACAAATATGTATTTTGTATATAAGAGTATTTTTAGCAGCGGTGGTCCAGCCGTCTGTACCCGCAGCTGTATTTTGGGTTTTCTGAAGAAAAAGAAGAAGGAAAATAAAGTGTGTCGCGGCCAGACCTGTGCGACGCCGTGTTTTTATCACCGAGGAGGGCTCTCCGGGAATTTCATCATCTTGCGCCCCGGCGCCGGGAAGGGCAGCGCCGGCCCCTCGGGGGCTCCTTCGGCGGCATGCCCGGTGCGAAGTCGCTCCCTCGCCGGGGAGGAGCGGCGATGGAGAGCGGCGCAGCGGGGTCCCGCGCCTGTGCGCACGCCGGCGTGTGCCCGTCGAGGCCCAGGCTCGGGTTTAAAACCGGCCTCTCTCTGCAGGTGCCTTTCTGCGCAGAGCTGCGGCCCGGCCCGTCCCACCGTCTCCAGGTGAGGTGCGTCCGGCTGCGGGGCTGTGGCAAGGAGCGTCCCTGCGGCACAGCGCTCCGGCACCTGGAGCGGCGCTGGTGCCCGGGGCAGCGTCGCCTCAGGCCCACCCCATCCTCGCCGGGGCTGAGTTTAGCCGGGGCAGGGGCGGGACAGGGGGCAGCAGCCGGAACCCGAAGCCCCGAGCGGGGGAGGGGAGCGTCAGGCCAGCCTCGCTCCTGGTAGACGGGAAGGACGCTACCTCCCCTGCCAGGGCGAGAAGAGAACCAGCGCGAATTCCACAAGCCCTTCCCGGCCCTCTCCTGCCGGGACTCAATTTGTAGCTGGTAGATTTACGGCCAGGCCGCCTCCCCGCTCCGCGCTGCCCCGGCGGGGCGGCCGCCGCCAGACAAAGCGGCCCGCGAGGCCAAAAGCCTATTGTGATGCTAATTGTTCTCAGCTGAGCCCCTTTGCCCGCGGCAAAGAGACGCTATTGAGGCAATTTGTAGAACAAAAGAAATTTGGTTACTGGAAACGAAGCTGCGCGCACACACAACTCCCCCCCCCGCCACTTCCCCGCAACAACCTCCCCTTCCCGCACCGCAGCCGAAGAGGCGAGAGCGGAACCTGACCCGGTACGGCGCCCCGGGGTCCTCGTCTCGCCGCTTCGCCACCCACCCCCCCATCCCCCCGATGGGGCGGGCAGCCCCTTCCTTCCCCTTCGTCCCCTTCCTGCGCGCTGCTGCCGCTCCTCGGGGCCGCGGGGCAGAGCAGCGGCCGGGGCAGGGCGGGCGCGGGTGGGTGCGCGGAGCGGCCCCGGCGCCGCGGGCTCTGGCCATGGTGCTGAAGGCGGGCCGGGGGCACGGCGCGCTTGCCCGTCCCCTGGAGGGGGGGCTCAGCCCTCGGGGTCTGCCCGAGCCGAGACGGGGCTGTGCCCCTCCCGAGGTGTCTCTCTCGGGAGTTGCTGCGGTGCTCACCATCTAACTGGGCTGTGGGGGGCATGGCCCAGTGCTGCGGGGAAGGGAGAGGCCGGCATGGCCCTGGCGCTAAGCAGACACTCAGCAGATGAGAAAACACACGGGGTTTGGTGGATTTTGGAGAAGCAGTGGCCTCTTACTTTTGCACTCGATCCAGCCTGGGTCAACAAACTGTCCCACGGAGAGAAGCCGCGGGTGTCCCACACACCTGGGAGAAGGGAGCAAGGGCACCGCAGAGCCAGTGTTGGCAAGCCAGGTGAGCAGATCTCACTTGAGCTTTTTTGGAGATCTGCGCTTTCTGCGGCCTCCTGGGACCCGCCCATCTATGCAGAGCTCCCTCCTTTGCCTGTTCACTGCTTTAAGAAGAAACACCCACGCTGCTGGATCAACACAGGCCATGGGGCAAGGCTGAGGACTCGGAAAAGGCCGTGTGTGCCTATCTCTGTGTGTACTCTTATAGTCCCGAACGTGATCTATCTGTGTCGTAGATCAGATAGGCAGAATGAAAGACCTAATAGTATTCCTGCCCCTTCCCCCCCTTTCTGGCTGAATTGCGTATTGTTTTCCTACTCCAACAGTCTGCAAAGTGCTCCAAGGCCTCTGTGTGTGGCCACAGGCGAAACACCGTCATCGTTTGGGTGATAAAATCATTTAATGTTTTCCCTGCTAGTGCAGCTCCACTCAGGTGTCTCCCTGCAGGAGGTATCATATTGCCCCCGCTATCTGCGTGTACCGTGGCACTGAGGAGGAGCACAACACACTCACTTACCTGCAAAAGTAGCGTTTTTTGCAAAAGATGGCAAGAGAGAACTCAGGGTGGACATGGGCAGGAAAGGGAGCAAGAAAAGCACGACAGCCCAGGGAAGGGCAGGTATTGCAGAAGTTCAGAAAGACATCTGCATTGCTGTGTTTTCAGAAAGGGGTCACTATAGTGGGTTTTACTGCATTGCCGATTCTTTTTTTCTGGAGACTTAGGATGCTTCTGGTCTTCCAGCCGTGGGGCTGGAGGTTGGGGGTGGAGGGTGGTGGTGGTGGGGGTGTGCAGATTTACTACCTCTAGAGAACTAGTGACTTCTTTAGGGGCTTGAATGCATTTTTTTTTTCTTTGCCTCCACATTATTAGGTTAATCATTGCTTGAACTGGTTGCTATGGTTTTGGCAAACCCATGGAAACTTGATAATGAAGACTGAAAGACTCCTTTTCCATTTATCTTTTCTCTATGTTTAGTGCATGATGGTCTCATTTCTCTTGACGGGGCTGTCCCAGCGCCAGTGCCCGGCTTTTATACCCGGGGCTGCTGTAATGGCCTCTGGGCTTTTTGATGTGGGACAAACAGGTGGCTGCTGGGACCACGGCCCTTCCAGAGGCACAGGCTTGTGCCCTCACATACTTGCAGGCATCAGGATGAAAACCATCCTGACCCCGGCCCTGCCACGGTTTGGCTGCTGAAATCCCATGCCAGGTGAACTCAACTTTTATTTTTGGGGCCAGGGGAAAATGCTTCACTATAGCCTGATGTTTCCATGCCCTCAATATTTAGTTTTAGGTCTCCTTCTGTTTAGACAAGACAGTCTAAACATCAGTTGGACTTAATGACTTTAAAGGTCTTTTCCATCCTTAGCAATTCCACACACAGTTCTATGATTCTTTTGAATGTGTGATATCATTATTTGTTACAGAAATAGGGAGATTTTATACCTGTCTCACTCTGAATCTTTTCTCTCTGTCTATACTGTTCATACCTGTCTCACTCTGAATCTTCCCTCTCCTCTGTGGCTGCTGAACTCTGTCTTTACAGGTGTTCAGCAAACTCTGGCTGGGGAGTCTCCTGCAACTGTCTCACCAATGCTCTGCTCTAGTCAAGGTTAAAATGGGGGCTTGGGGATAACAAACAGCTGAAAACAGACGCTGTAAATTATTTGCACGGTTCAGAGAGGCCAGGCTCATTGTCAGGGCCAGGGAAGGGGAAACACCCAGGTCCTTTCCTCGGCAACAGACTCATCCCCCTCCTCCTCCTCGCTCCTGGTCGGCCTCCTTGTGTCTGAAGACTGGCAAGAAAATGAAGGTGATTCCCATAATCCCAGGCCAATTTCTTTGACCTCAGGCCTCCTCTCTGTGCTCTAAATAAGGCTTTAAGTGAGTCGCTTCCTGCCCTCTCACATTGTCTGCCTCTGACACTGCAGTCAGGTTTCTCGGAGGAGGAGGAGGCTGCAAGCTGCTGCCTGTCCCCTCCACGCCACTGGGATCCAGCGGGGGCTCCTGCAAGCCAAGCAGACCCTCTCACCTCTTCCAGAGCTCACGGGGCCACGCCAGTGTCCCCCAGAAGTGCTCCTGTGCCAGGCGTGGCAGGATGCTTGGCTGCGGCTGCACTGTCCGCACGTTTGGCTGTAGCCGTGCTTGCCGGCAGAGAAAAGGCAAAGAATCGGGATTCTTTCACATGATCAGCCTTCAAAAGTCTGCCTTTCCCCCCTCCTCCTCCCAGCTATAATGACAATCCAAAGAGTTCCTGATAGGGTTTTAAAAGATGCTTATTCATTCACCGTCCACCAAGCATGAAAATCCAGCTCATTTGTTCATTTGTAGCCATTCTTCACCCAAACGACCCCACAGGGGCTGAAGCCTGTTGCCGAAAACTTGTCACTCACACTTTTAACTTCTTTTTGTTGTACTTCTCTTTATTTCATTCTTCTGGGTCCCCACCTCCGCCACCACCCCACCCTCTCCTCCGGTCACAAAGGCAAGTCTGGGAAGCTCTTTAAAGCCGCAGTGCCCCCTTTTAAAAAAATCAATACAAAAAAAGAGCAGTGGCTGAAAGGAGATCCCAAGTTTGTGTAAGGAAGGGGGAAACTCCATCCTGTCTGCACAGCACGGACGGGGAGCTCAGGAGGGGGTGTGGTGCTGGGTGCCAGTCCCCCTAAGCCACCTTAGGCCTTGCCTGGGCTTCATGTGGCACCCTCACCAAAAGAGCTGGGCCCTCCTGTGCCGAGGGAAATGTAACCTGGGGGTTTAAGGGGCTTTTAACGAGAAAGCATCGACCAAGCAGTGAGGAGCAGCCGCTGACAGGGCCTCTCTGCCACCATCCCTTCTGCTCTGCTCAGAGGCTTTGCAGCCCAGGGCTGATGTGGCAGCTCTGCCTTCTAACAGGACTGCTCTGCACTGCCCAGTGGGAGCTGTGGCCTTCACAGGGCACAGGAAAAGGGTACATCGGTGTGCACTTGTAGTTTGAGCTGGGCTAGACTGTGCTAACTAATCCCTGAGCAGGTGCTATGTGCTTGTGAACCCAAGTCCCTGGCTGGCTACTTGTACTCTTCTCAGCTTAGACTGTTCAGTGATGTTCCTCCTTCCAGTCAGAGGAGGTGTGTGACAGCACCCCCAGCATCTTTCTCCATTCCTGGACACACAGCAATCTTTGGTGGGCTTTATGGCAAATGTCAGCGTTGCCTTTGCTTGGGTCACTGCCTCCCTAGTTATTGTCTTACCTGGAATGTCCCTAGAAAGCCCATGTGGGGACAAGCAGGAGTGTGAGATTTCCCACAAGGATCTTCTGCCCCTCTGAGCTCCATACACCCCCACAGAGGTGTTTGCTGGGCCACGGGCGAGAGCAGAATGCTGGGGATGGGACATCTGGAATCACCCAAAGCTGCCCCACCATCGCTGGGGATTCTGCCTGGTCAGAGCCTGGGGCTTCTTCCCCTTCTGTGTGAGGGACAAACAGAACTTCTGTGCTTAATGGTCCCCCCTGGTATTTCTGACTGCATTTAACCCTTGAAGCCAGGGGTTGTGCAGCTGCAGCCATGAAGAATCGCTGGCTTTTGTTTTCATTTCAGCCAGAGCTTTCAGAGGCTTTACCTCATTTTCCTGGGGCCTCAGATGTGATTTTGCCTGGACTTTGTGAAACTCTGCCTGGAGCTGGCCCTGGCATGGGGAGTCACATCTCCACCTTCAGCCTAAAGGCCGTGGATGAAATGAGAGCTTCTCGCCCAGGTTCATCTTGTTATTTCAGAGCAAAACTGCAGGGACATTATCTCTCCCCTCCTTCCCACCCTGTGTGCACAAGAGGAGCTCATTTCCTCTCTTCCTCAAGGCACCACATCCCCAGTCTACAAATACACAAATTTCAGTGGAAAAAGCTGCCAGCAATATGCCCTGGTATAAAGGGTGGTCCCCTCTCCAGGGCAGGGGCAATAGCACGAGCTGAAGGAGAAAAGAGAAACCCTCTCCCTGTCATCTCCCAGGTACCAATCCATCATCCCCAGGTGCCAGGCACCAGGGCCCAAGCCCTGCTGCTCCCTCCCCGGCCAGGCTGTTTCAGGGACTGAGACCTCACGCCTGTGGGACAGGGGGAAGATTAATGGGGCAGGTGCTGGTGCCCGGAGCTGGCTCCTGCCCTGATAAGGTGGGAGCTGAGATAGCGCTGGGTCAATACTCGGCGGTGGCCACCTGGAGCTGTGGCTGGAGCCACCTGAGGGGCTCCAGGGAGGAGAGGGCACAGGGGGTCTTTCCCCCCCAGCCCAGCTGTGTCGTGGGGCAGACACAGCTGCTGTACCTCACCACAGCTCCTTGCTCTGTGCTGGTGGAGAGCCCCCGCTCCCGCCTGGACCCCCGGGCCTCCCCCAGCCATCTGTTCCCCCTGCCTGCTCCCACCCATCGGCTTTCTCCACGCAGCCCAGCTCCTGGGGCAAAGCCAAGGTTTCAGCCTCCCCCACCGTTAATAATTCCCGAGGGATCGCAGCGTTCCCATTTATCACCCTCCCTGCAAATCCCAGCTGTTATTTATGTGTGTCCCCCTTGCCTTTCCCAGTGCTCTGCTATGCCCTCGCTGCATCCCGTGATGCCCCAACGTCCCCACATTCTGGCAGGGGAGGGGTTTGCATGTGTGGGGGTCCCACCATCAATCCTCCCCACTCGAGGCAGAGCTGGGAGATAAATGGCACTGCTGGCTGCACGCATTCGAACCGTGAAAAGGCACCTGTTGCTGGGAAAAACTGCAGCCCAGGTTATCCAAAACCTTTTGTGGTTTGAAAAAGCTGCTGCGGTAATAAACCCTGGTGTGGTTCATTCTCACCTGCTCCTGGAACTCGGTTTTGTTGAACATTTGATGGTGGGTGGGTGCCATGGAAGGAGCCTGCCAAGTTTTATTAGTATTTTCTTTGAGGAGCAGCACGCTTCTGGCTGCAGGTTACTTACCCCGCCCTTGGAATCTGTAGGTGGGAGATGTCCCTGCCTTGCCCTGCTCACTTCGGGGCACTTTATCTCAGTGACCAGAGAGACAGATACACGGGACCCTGGGGGTGCAAACAGCAACGCTGCAAATCCGTGTTTTTTTTTTTTTGAGTGCACTTGCCATCCTGCACTACGCAAAGAGGAATCTTTTGGAGCGTTTTCCTCTTTTCCCATGCTCTGTCCCTGTTCGCTTGCGGGATGCTGCGCTGTCCCGGCTGCCCCACGCCGGGCTGCACGGCCGATTAGGGACCCTCTTTGTCCCCTAATTGGATTTTTCTCCCCTTGTTAGCCCGCAATGAAAATGTCACGGGCTGCAGGGAGGTGCCCATTCATCTCAAATTAAATTCAGTCCCCTCTCGGGCCAGCCGCGCCGCTATTCACCCCGCAGCAGGCAG
Source organism: Rhadina sibilatrix (assembly GCA_013400275.1). Taxonomy (NCBI): domain Eukaryota; kingdom Metazoa; phylum Chordata; class Aves; order Passeriformes; family Phylloscopidae; genus Rhadina; species Rhadina sibilatrix. The sequence goes on from VWYO01009929.1 coordinate 151,349, forward strand.
CTGCCGCTCGGCAACCGGGGCTCCGGCTCCCGCAGCCATCCCGGGCCGGCCGCGGTGCCAGCGGGGGGAAGGTGCCCGTGCTGGGCCGGACACGCCGAAGGCTGCGGTCTGTGCAGCCCCGGGCTCTGTCCCCAGGCTCGCAGGGGATTCGCAAATCCCTGCATGGCGGTGCCTTACCAGGAGGTGGTGCTGGGATCCTGCGCCCTCGCCTTCGGCCGGGCACGGGCCAAGACGCCGGGCTTGGGGCACGCTGCCTTTCTCAGGGAGCCGTCGGCTCTAGGGGGGCTGCGAGGGGTCGGGAGGGGCCGTGCTGGGTCATGGCAGGAGGGCAAGGAGCCCTCCACCAGGTCCCGATGGAAAAGCCGGGAGCTGTGGCTCAGACCGGGAAGGAGCTTTCCCGAGGAGCAACGTGCCGGGGAAGCCTCAGAGACGGACAGACCACAATTTCTACCTGAAGAGCAGTGTTTTGGGGAGGTTTTTGGTTCCCTGCTGCTCTGACGTTGCCTAAGCTCGCTCATAAAGCCCCAAACCTCAGGGTGAGGGGAAGGGACCCCAGGCAAGCTGTGCTGCAGCCGGCAGATGTTAGAGACGATTTCTGAGCTGAGCACGGAGAAGTTTCCTGCACTCCGGCTTGAGGAAGGGTGTTTCATAAAGGGCAATTACAGAGCTGTCAGCCCCCTAAAGCGGCCGCGGAGGGGCAGCTCGTCTGTAAAACAGCATCTCAGGTCAGGGGGCCTCGGCCAGCAGGCGCTGGGGATCAGGAGAGCGATGTGGAGGTGACGGGAAAGGGGCTCTGCCTCGGGGGGAGCCCCGCCCGGCCCTCGGGGCCGGCCCGGCTGAGCCCGGCCACATAAGGCCACGCAATCGCCCCCGGCAGGAGACGTTAAATAAGAAAGAGCAGGGCTTTTTTTGAACGCACCACATGACTAGAGAAGGTGAAATTATTTGTGGCAAACAATGGTGTTGATAACTTTTTCCGTTCCTCGCTTTCCTACGAGTAAACATCTATTCTTACTTTTATAAAAGCCTCCAGCAGCCAGGATTGTTTCTGTCCTGACTGGATGCCTCCCAGACGGGGAAGGAGCTTTCCTGTTGCCTGCCCAAATTCCTCCTCAGTGATGTGCTAAAGCCCAGAGCGCCTTTGCCTTTCCCTGAACCACGCTTGCACCCGAAAACCTCTGTGACCTAAACTTAGCAAAAAGCAGATGAAAGAGCTCTGGGGCTCCCCAGGAAGAGTTAATGATCTGCAAACTGACGGATACTCACAAAATGGGTTTTCTTCTTGCTCTCCTCCCCTCTCTGCTGCTGACACATATATTTGGAGAGACACTTGGAAAAATGTACCCCTGGGTGTACGGCCCCCAAGAGAGATTTGGGATTTTGCAGGGGTTCACCAGTGCTAGAAGAAGGGGATGGACGGGGAAAGGGAGGAGGAGGAGAAGGGGTCCATGGGAGCATTGTGAAGGGAAAACCTTCCTCATTAATTTCCTTACACAAATAACTTCTGCTGATGCTGCCTGGGAACTGGGATCCTCAAAATCCACCCTATGGACAAGCAAAGCCAAGCGATGTAGGTGATCTCTCTGCTGCCTTGGCTCACAGTGTGATTGCATCACTGGCCAAGCTGTGAAGCCAGAGGTCCAAGATATTTTTATTGCCTGGGAACCAGGCTGAGGAAAGGTGCGGCTTGTTTTTATTTTTTTTTTTTCCTTCCCTATCTTTATTTGACCAAATCCAGGAAAACTCAGGGGATGGCTTACACTCTGGAGCAGCGCAGCGGGCTCTGCTTTGCAGACAGCTCCAGACAGTTCACGGGGCCGCAGAGATGCTGCTCACAATCCTCTTTCTCCCAAACTATCGTTTCTCACGTGCCTGGGTGGTGCTAGAAATGAAAGCACCAGGTTCCCTGGAGCAGAGGGTGGGGGAACCCTGGGGAGCCCTGGCTTCCCAGCTCCTGCAGGAAGGAGCGGCTGCTGGCCGCCTGGAACGGGCTGGTGCGTCACAGCCAGAGGTTTCTTGGCACACACTGGGAGCCCCCGAATATGCTGCAGGACAATACATCAAGAGGGTGAAAAAAAACCAACGCTATCTCAGGAAGCAGCCCAGGACACTGCAGGGAAGAAGCCTGATTTAGACCATTTCCTGGCCTGAAGGTCTGTGCCATGGCATGGCTGTGGCTGTCCTGTCCAGACTTGTTGCTAGAGTGGCTGAATGAGATGGTTTGCAGCTCCCCACACGTTTCTTCATCTACTTATTTGTCAGTTATTCGTTATTTCATCAAACTGCCCAATTTTTGCTTTTGTGCTATTCCCACGCAGGCTGGCCTAGGCAGAAATGAGATCTGCTAATGGCGTGTGGAGAAACCTGGGGGAGGTGTCTGAGGGGGGAAAATGTGCATTTCTTACTGCACTGGCCAGTTTTGCTTCCTGTAGCCTGAACTTGTGCCCTGATAGTGCTTGCCACTTCTCCTTCCCCCACTCCTGGCTTTGGTGTGGGGATTCCCTTTGGTGTGTCTGTCCCTTCTGCCACTGGCACTGCTCCTGCCCTGTGCTCCTCCCCATCCCACCTCCTGCTGTCACATCCACACTGCTGGCCCTGCTAAGGCCACAGCAATGACCTGGCTTGGCTGCAGGAGCGGGGATTTGCAGAAAGCAAATTAAAAACCCAAGCAGCTGGGAGGGGAAGGGGCTGCGCTGCCTTTCCCACTGCTCCCCCTGTACTTTTCACCCCGGTAAGGTCAGCCGTGTAAAACACAGATGGGGGAACCCTGTGGCTTCTTGATTACTGTTGGTGTAACCCCTCCCAAGGTAATCTCACCACTGGAAACCGAGTTTGCTAGAAGCAGGGCTGGGGAGCTGCGTTTTTCCTATATGGCATTTTGGAGTAAAGCCCTGCTTTCACCCTCTGAGCCCTGTGCTCCTGCAAGACACTTCTGTCCTGTAGGACACCTTGGAAGGGCATCAGCCAGGTATAGACTGGCCCAGCACTTTCATATTCCTAGCAGCCAGATATTGTTTTCCCAATTATTTTTGTATCTTTATATATACAGACAAGATTTTAAAAGAATTTAGTTAAAAAAAAAAAAAGAAAAGAAAAAAAAGAAAAAAAAGCAAGCTTTGGCCATGAGGGCTCATCTCTCCAAAGTCAAACTGCATGACCTCTGCCAGAACAACCTGATGGGTGTACTTCAACCACTAATGAACAGCAGCCTACTTTTGATTTAATACTTATATCAAAATAGAAGTTAAAGAGCCCTTTCTCAACACTACTCTTTATGTGGCTTTCATGACTTTATTAGCTCCAGTCAGCATTCTTAAGTATTTTTTTTCTTACTTTTCAGCTGAAAACGCTTTTTCACCTGGACTAAATGGCCGTGTTCCTGCTCTGTGTGAGTCTGAGGCTTATAAAGGCTCTGACAAGTTGGTGAGCTGGGTTTTGGGGGCAAGCAGCCCGTGGCAGGCGATCCCAAGCCTCTGCTAAGGGCTCCCCACCTCACCACCGCCTTGGGTCAGTGCAGAGGGGCTTCTCTGTGTCCCCAAAAGGCTGAGAAACGCTTATTAGACAGGCAGAGGTTTTCCTGCCACAGTGAGATGGGATTGAAGCTCCTTTCCCATGGCAGGGATGCTTCTGGAGAGGCCTCGCGCATTCCAGTAATTCCCCCCAATTACTTTAATTTCCCTCCCCTCCCATTTTCTGTAACTCTGCCGCGCGTGATGATGAAAGGTATTTTAACTCCCAAAGAAAAAAAAAAAAAAAAAACAAAAAAAAAAAACACCAGGCCGTGGAAATCAAAGTCCCTTTTTAGAGCTTCTCGGAATCGGGGAGGCTGGGGGCTAATAAAATCCCGAGTTACGAAGCTGAACCCTCCCCGCTGGTCCCGCAGCCAGGGCCGAACAGGGAGCCATTCATCGGGGGCCGGGCCCCGTGGAACAGCCGAGGGCAGCCTGCTGGAACACGCTGGAAAGGCGAGGGCCAGGCTGGGCTTTGTCAGAGCTGCAGGGGTGGCTTTGGTGGCTTTGGATGTTGGGGAGGATGAAGCAAGAAGGCCCTNTCTTCTCTTGCCCTCCTGGACCCTTGTCCCTTTTAGACTTCTCCTGTTGCTGCTCCCTTCCCTGGTCAGGCTGTCTCCCCACAGTTAATAAACCAGGTGTCTGGAGAGCACCCCGGTCTCAGGACATCTCTCATTGGATTGAAACAACAACCACGACGCTTTCTACATTTGGTGATGCTGGCATGGGCCGGACCCGGCCGGCAGCACCGCACCGGGGGAAGGTGCCGGGGTTTCCTGCGGTGGGAAGCACAGCCAGAGCTTTCCCTGTGCTCCAGGACTAGGGCCATGCCCGAGCTGAGCTTCACAGGCCTGGCAGGGCAAATAAAGAGGCTTTTTGCCCTGAGGCCCTGCCCTGCAGACCACAGCAGGCTCAGCCATGAAGGCTCTGCAGAGCAAGGGTGACTTTGGACTGTGCTTTGGGGATGGGCAAAGAAAGTTTGTGAGCACCAATCCTGCACGGGATCCAGCTGTCCAGAGGGTGTAGGATTAAGCAGGGCACTGTGAAACAGTGCAAGGGGTATGCACAGCTTAGGGGCAGATAGATCTGTGAGGCCCTCAAGGATGAGCCCCAGCAGGGACAGGACCCCTAGGACAGTTATTTGTTGTGTCAAGCCTCGAGGGCATTAATTTGCATTAATGGCCCTGAGCAGCCTCACCTGGAGCCTCCTCACACCCATGGTCTGCCTCTATTTAAGCCACATCTGGGGGTCCTTGTTCTTTCTCCTCCTCCAGGTGGTGTGGAAGGGTGCAAATTTGGGGAGAGAGCTGAGCTCCCTCTCCATGCAGGTGGGCCAGCTGCTACACTGAAGGTCTATTTCACAGGTTCCTCTGCCTCCTATGCCCCGGCTGTTTTGGAGATTAACACCCCTTTCTGGATTGCTGGCACACACCTGATGGAGGAACAGCTTTTTGGTAGGAAGAGACTGGGTGGGGAAAAGTCATCACGGCGGGGGGAAGGAGAGGGTTTCACCCAACAAATGTGTTTTTGGGGAAGGTGAGCTGTGCCCTGTGTGAGGCTGGTGGTGTGGGGGTGAGCAGGTGGGACTGCTTGGCTGGATCTTCCTCTCCCTACTCCCAGCCGTGACCATGCAGGCAAACCTTTGTGGTGAGGACACAAGGTCCAGGCTTGCAGGAAAATGGCTTTGCCTCTGCTGGCCTGGCTCAGGGAGGATGCAGTGTGGTGGGGGAAAGTGGTTCTTTTATCCATCCCCTGCATAAATACCCAGCAGAGATTTCCAACTTCTCCTTCCATTTCCAGTCTGCTCCTGTGGGTCTTGCCTGATGGATGAGGAGTTCTGCTTTGGAGGCAGAGTGTAGGGGTGAACTAAGGTAATGTGGTGTCAGCTGGGTCAACATGATGATTCTTAAGTTGCTAAATTACCAGGGGTTATGATATCCCACTTAATGCAGGAGATTTACAGCACATTGGTTCTTGTAACTGCCTTTCCAGAGCCTACCCCATCCACCTCTGCTTCCCAAGCAAATCCATTCCCATATATGCACAGCCACACCCCAGACAGCGCATATGTGGGAATGGATTTGCTTGGGAAAAACGTTTTGTGCAGTTGAGAGCCCCATGGGGTATTTATTTTACATAGTTTTTTAATTTTAGGTCATGATATTTTTTTTTATATTCTGTTTTTGGTTTTTTGGAAATTTGGCATCGGCCAGGGAACATTGCCTGGCCATGCTTTGCAAGGCTGAGTGTGTCTCTCCTGGCACAGGGCTGCTTTCTACAGTGATGCTGGACAAATCTGTTGAGCAGAAGGTGGTAGAGGAGGAATTAACTTTTAAAACATACAGACAACACATATGCAAAATATTCCTCTCTAACGCAGCCCCTGGGATTTGAGCAAATGGCAATAACAGAGTGGTGGGGCTGTGTGGGATGCAGGGCTGGCCTGGGCTGAAGGCAACAAGGGTCCAGCCAAACACAGGCAGGCCTGAGGAGTTCCTGGCAACCACTGAGGAAATGTTGAGAGTTTTTAAACATTGTTATTTTTGCCACTGTGTCTCTGTTTTCCTGATGGCTCTCCCTGCCTGTGTACTCTGAGCCTGTGCTCCCCTGTGGCTAAGCTGGATGTAAGGATTTCATGAGCAAAATGTTTGATTTACGGATTTCGACAAAATTTTTTCTCTACATATTGCATTAAAATATATATATATTTTTGGTAGCAAGTGGAGAACCTTGCCTGGCTGAGCAGGGGCTGCTCTATGATATGTCCACTACCAGCAAAGCCCATCTGGTGAAGAGGGTTGTGTTGGCGTCCAGGGTATTCCTCTGGAAACCCTGGACAGAGACCTGTACAGGGGGGTCTGAGAAATGTACAGGGGGGTTG
>VWYO01009931.1:0-43333 GCA_013400275.1 Rhadina sibilatrix
TGGGGGTTGGTCTCTTTCTACAGCTTAGACCAACCCCCACCTGATACAACCACCTTTTTTTTTAGCTGAGATGTTAGGGCATGGGTTGGACTTGATGATTTTGAAGGTCTCTTCCAACCTTGTGATTCTGTGATGCCAGCTGTCTGTGTGCCTTTTGTACACTTCAGGACCACTGGTTGTGCCTGGCAGGGTTAGGAGAAGGATTTGGACAGAGTTGAAGTTGTGAAATTGGTCACTAGCTAAAGGAATGCCTGTGGCACCTGGTGGAACTGGGTGGCTTTGGGGCCAAGCCTCATGGCCCCCATCTGCTTACAACTGTGGCAGACCATAGAGTCACAGAATGGTTTAGTTAGGAAAAGACCTCTCAGATTACTGAGTCTAACTGTTAACGCAGTACTGCCAAGTCCTTCACTGAACAATGTCCCAGGAGCCACATCTCCGTACCTTTTAAATAACTTCAGGAATGATGATCCCACCACTTCCCTGGGCAGTGGCTTGGCAATTCTTCCAGTGAAGAAATTTCTCCTGATACCCAATCTAAGATGATGAACTCTAGGGAGGGTTGTGGGCAGCAAGAAGTGTTTGCTGCTGAGAATGTGGCTGTGTCTCTGCCAACACCCTTGGCCCTGAAATCACTGAGGGTAAAAAAGAGGGTCTTGGATTTGTACATCCTGCAATATCAGTCCAACATTGCAGATATAGACTGATAAAGCTCTGTAAAAATAAGCCCTCAGATTTATCAAGTATTGTCATAACATGCTGATGCCATCTTTATCCAATAAATACCACCTGCTGTACCAAAACTGTCTGGCTCTCAAGCTGTGCAGAAGAGCTGGCAAGAGATGTTTTGTCCCAGACTGCGCAGGGGGTGCCAAAGTGCCACATGGAAAGGCAGCAGCCTGACATATTGTTCTACTCTCCTTTCACCTCCCTTGCCTTCCACCTCCCAGATCCAACTCCTCACCCCACAGTGACTTTCCTACTGAGGAGTCTCTGCTTAGCCCCACCACGTTCTCAGTTTAATACTAAGCCCCCAAATTGTGCAATATCCCAAAGTTTATTTGCAGACAAAACTTCTCAGTCACATCAAAACTGTGGGTGTTGGCAGGTGACTTCTAGACTCACCAAAAGGAACTCTCAGGCCTGAAAAGAGAAAACTCGTTAATTAATCAGTTTAAGGCAAGCTCTGTCACAATGTTTTCAAGTTTACTTGAAACTTTGAAGGGTAAGTTGTGTAACTCCTTTCTGAAACCAACTGTGTTGAGATGCAGCATTCCAAAGGTCTGCCCCAACAGCTGGCCGGCAGAACTGATGTGTGTCTTTCTAAAGAAATCCTACAAACAATCCCTAACACCTTTGGATGAACTCAATCTGAAGTTTACACTCTCTACAGCTAATAATATGTGATCGTATTTCTTTTAGCAAAAAAGTAATTTTCTGGTTCTATTTTGTTTATGTTGAATGTGGTACATCAGCTGCTGTATAAGTCTTTTCTTCTTTTTGCTTGTTTTTGATGGCAAAAAATAGTTAAAAACAAAGTTTCTTGATAGCTTGCCCAGATTTAGTGCAGAAAAATCCTCCAGTGTTTAAAGATCCAGGTAACCCAGGTGTGAATTTGCAGATGAAGAATTAGTTTTGAAGTTTTGTGTACCATGCACTACAAATGACATCAACACAATTCTTCATTTCACTCCTACTGCAGCTGTTCTCTCCTAAGGGAAGGTTATTCAGAGGTTTCATTTACCTTCTAATCCATTGTTTTGCTTTGAAGTGCAGTACAGGGTAAATTGTTCCTTTTGAACTGCTTTGTACCTGTGGTGAATAATAATGAATAATGAATAAAATCTTTCCAATGAACAGTGTTCAGTGAGATCAGACATGGGGAGGGAAAGCCACTCCCCTCTCCTCCCCTCTTCCATTCAGTCAAAGAAGGGAAAATGTGTCTGAAAAGACAGCAATGCCTTACAGGCCAGCATGTTTAAAAAACCTCAGAAATTAAGGTTTGAAAAGCAAAAGAAGTATTCTAAAGGTTAAAGCAAAGTTTGGATTACTATCTAAAGCTGTTAGTACTGCCCTTTATCGAGGCAGATGGTGCAGTGAGTACTGGCAGGGATGTGCAGCCAGGTCAGACTCTTTGAGCTAAAGGTGTCCCAAAATGAAGAAAGAACCTCTTGGCTGAGGTAGCAGGGTCTGGGTCCCACCAATGGGGCTGAGCTCCCAGACCTCACCGGTGAGAGCCCCACTGTGCTGTGGGCTGCTGCAGAGCAAGCAGTGCTTTCCCCACCTGCAAATTAAACATACAGGCATCAACCCAATGGAGCTTAAAGGGTGATGGGAGAGGCAGAGGAGGTGGAGAAAGGCTCTCTCAGCCCTTGAACCCTCAGCTGTAGGAAGCCTTCCCCACACAGCAGAAACCCCAAGTGGGAGTCCTTTATGTTTTGTTCATAAACACATCCCTCATGTGCTGCCCTATGACTGGCAGGTGCTGCTTCCCTGAGCTCCATGCACCCATCTCCATAGCTCTCCTTCCCAGCTTCCACATGCAGACACCAGACCCTGCAACACCTGCAGGGACACATCCAGAAATGGCCTTGCTTGGGCTACCAGCATCACATTTAGCTGCTCTTGTACTTCCCCAGTGCTCCCCTAGAGGTTAGGTAAGCGGGGTATTATCCAGGGAAAGCTTTTAAAGCTCACCTCTCCCACTCAGACGCCCTTACAGTGGGTTCAACTCTGGAAGAAGAGGGGACAGACAGGGGCTGCAGGACCCTCTTCAGCATCCTGTTTAAATCAGGCCAGACTCATGCTATGCATGAGCAGTCGTATTGTCTTTTCCTTTGTGGCTACAGAGGCCACCTCTCCTCATGCAGATGGAATAGCCTTAGGAGAACTCCAGGACCTGTGCATGTGGAAAAGTTTCTCTTCTTAAAAAAAAGCTGACAAAATAGTGCTTTCAGTGGAGTTGAGCCTCCAAAAATAGGAGAGGGCTCAGGCTACGTGACTAGACATGAACCAGCTGCAAGTACCACACGGCCCAGAAGCCACAGTTTAAAACTTTTTATGCAGAGCTGACCATAGGAAATACTCATGAAGAAGAAAGATAAACCAGAGCTTCCATGTTCCATTCATAGCCAGGTGGCTCCAGTGCAGTGTGGCAGTTGAACTTTTAAGTCAGCAACAATAGTAACAGAGAGTACAGACTGCCAATCCTTCTCAAATGGTTATTCTCAATTGCTGCCTCAGTATGCCTTTGGGGCTTGAGGCACAACAACTTAATTTATATCTTAAAGCAAAATTGTAATTCAATGCTAGAACTGTCATTTTATTGGAGAAGGCTTGAAGGCAACTGTCCTAAATGTTGGGATGATGACCAAAATTACTGGGATTATGAGTGGCACTGTTTTTAAATGACTATATAACCCTGACCAACTAATAACCTTGTCACACAGTGCAAGGTTGCTGTTCTTGATAACATGTATCTAGTTGTGGGTGCATAATTCACCCATCAAATAATGGGAAGTACTTGATGTTTGTAAATCATAACAGGACATCTGGATTGAAATAAAAAAGACAATTTACTAGTGAATATTTACCCATTTGATGGGTATGCAATTAGTTTTCTCTTCAATCAGGTATTGTCTTGGTTTCCTTTCATGAAGAAAAAAAATATAAAACCCTCTCTAAAGGTGAAAGCACCAAAAAGTGAGTATTCATGTTCTCTCTTTCGCTAGCACAACTTCTACAGCATGACATAGTATGCTATGGCTTTTCCTCCTCCTGCCCTGCTGACTGCCAGCTCTGCATTTCAGGTCAGCTGCTCTGCAGCTGGGTCTCTGCTTCTGCTTCTGCAAAGCTGTGAAACTGGGGAGACTGGCTGGGAAGATAAGTACCCAAATTTATTTTTAAATGAACTGTGAGTACTCAATTCAGTGGCACCTGTTTGATCTATGCAAGGAGATACTTTAAAATTGTAACCCACCTAGTTCTCCCACTATGCCCATAATCGGTCTCTGTTTGTTTCTCCTTCAGGTTTTGCCTAGCAGAAAACCATGGGCAATTTCAAAGGGCACGCCCTCCCTGGAAGCTTTTTCCTTCTTTTTGGCTTATGGTGGTCAGTGAAGTATCCACTGAAGTATGCCTGTCGAAAAAACAAGAATGCTTGCTACCTTGGTTCCAGGGCAGGATTCCAGCGCTTGGAGTTCGTTGAGGGCATCATCAAAGCTGTCTTTGCCCTCATTGGTAAGTGAGGTGGACTAAGGGCAGGCTCTGCCTTCTAACACTTTTCGCTTTAAGTTTTGTTCTCTGATAAAAATGGATCTCCTTGTGTTCTGCTCTTTTGCCCTTTAACCACTGAGAAGTGGTGGGGCTACTGCTGTTAATTGCATGGCTGTGGCCAGAACAAGGTTTCCATCCATAGCACTCTTCTGGGGCTTCTGTGAGGTCTCCTGACCACTCTCGAGCACTTGACTGCTCCTGACCACATCTCAGTGCTCGTGTACTGTCCACTGTTCAGGGAGGGAGATAAGATATTTAGGCAAGGGGCTCTCACGTGCACGCTGGGAGCACCAGCCTGTGAAGGTGCTACTTTTCTGTTTCTAATTCAACCATCTCAGATGTTGGAAGCCTCCACTGATTTATTGATAAAATATGTAAATGATGCAGATGATTTTTTTGATTAATCTCAGTCAAAAGTGAAAATATTCACACAAAAATACTGAACTCCAGGTCTCACTGCTGCAGGACTGTTGTGATGGGGTGTGGGGCAGCTGTTTGTTCTTCTGTTGTGTCCAGGCCTGAGTGCAAACCCAATGGGATAGTTTTGAGAGCTGTGTAGCTGACTGGAAGTGTTTAGTTCTTGTTTACATCCTGGCAGGCTGTATGGTAGTGATTTAGCTTTAGAGGGTAAGTAAACTAAACAACAGGGGATGGGAGGAGCTCAGCATCTGCAGCTCAAGTTGAAAAATATCTAAATTTTAAGCATTTTTGCACTTCTAGATTCTATTTGTCTGCTCTTCTTTAGATGCCCAGATTTGCCTCATTTCTAATCAAGGTGCAGGCTGTGACAAAGTCTTGTTCTTGCTTTTCCTTCCTCTCTGTTAAGATACATCAGCACTGAAGGGATGTTGTGTCTACTGCTTTATCATTTAAAATGCTCTAAAATAATCTAAATAATAGGACTCATTTTGAGGTGTGACTGTGGACATCTTTGCTACAAATCTCCCAGTCTGTGTCTAGAAGTAGTTTGGCAGCTAAAACATAATTCTACTGTTCTGATTTTCACTTTGAAGCCACAAGCTATTATTTTAACATATGGAAATGACAATTACAATCAAAAGTATGGAAAAAGCACTTGGCTAAAACAGACAGTAAAGGCATCAGGAGTAAAACCTGCTGTTTCCATGTTAGGAAAACTGGAAATAAAGGTGGAACAACACTGCATTTTTCTACAGCATATGTACTTATACAGCAGGATGCTGGCCTATGCCTCATAAACAGTATAATCAGCTTTAATGTTTTAAAAACAGAACAACTTTTAAACCCTCCTCAAACTTCATTGATCATATAAAGCATTTAAAAGCAGCTTTCCTTGCTGGAGTACCTCAGCTAGTCCACAAGACCCTGAGGGGCCAAGGTAAGGGAGAGAGTGGAGCAGAGATTCAAGTGCTAACTCTGTGTACATTCCCATGGCACTTTTAAATAACACTGCACGGTGGAGGGGTTTCCTTTTATGGCTTTAGAGGAAAAATCCCCTTTGAATTATGAACCTGAGCTCTGTCATCCTGCATGTGGCAGGGCACTGAAATGGTAAATCTTTCTTTTGGAGACTTTAGTGTGTGTTATGCTCGTGACTGAACCACTGAAAAAGGCAGATGAAAAATTTGGTCAGAGGACTACTACAATAGCAATTGATTAAAAGAGGAAAAAGCAGCACAGAATAGCTGTTTTCATTTTCATTGCTGGAAACTGCAAGATGCAAATAGTTCCACCAGGAGTAGAGCTGAAGCCTGATTTCCTCTGGCTCTCCACCCTCCAGGTTATGTGATGCTAAAACCTCAAACTTACTGGCATCATGCTGTGTAGGGATGGATATATTGCTGCCTCTACTGTTTGTGTAAAGATTTGTCATCAGTTTATACCTAAAGTACTAGAACAAATGGTTTTTCTTCTTGTTTCTTGCACAGGGATGGTGGCTGAGCAGTTTGTTCCTGACGGACCTCATCTGAAGCTGTACAACTATGAGAAGAAGCACTGGGATCACTTGATGAACTGGCAGCATGCCACCATGTACCTCTTCTATGGCATTTCAGGGCTGGTGGACATCGTGGCACATGGGACCAACGCGCTGCCAGCAGCCATGGACAGAATGATGCTTTCCTTGGCAGTCTTTATTGAAGGTCAGTTTACCTCTCCCTGCAGGGATGTGCATGAATCCTATGGGTGAGTGTTGATCATTGGTCTGGAAATCTCAGATCAGCCTTACAGAATGCCCCTCCTGGGGCTGAGTGTTTCACTCCCTGAAGCAGTTCAAAGAGATCACAAAAAGATCAGTCTTGGCCCTCCTTACCCTGCCCAGGTCATGATCCTGCATTGTAGAGGTGTGTCTTAGCTTTCCTACCTGGCTCAGAGAGCAACAGAAATGTTATGAAAATAGCAGCAAAAGCCTGTTTTGGGTAAATGCTCAGGCATGTGTTTGATGTAGGTGCTGACATGGTACACAACTAGCTAGCTAAAGCCAGCGTGAGTGGAGGTGATACTGGCATAAAGAGAAATGCCAGAAATGTTTTGCTGTTTTCTAAAAGCAGGTGCAGGGAAATTGCAAAGGAAGAAATGATCTTAAAGTGATCACAATTTATTCCAGGTTTTCTCTTCTGCTACCATCTTCATGGGAGAGCCATGCTGGATGTTCACGTTCATCAGTTACTGCTATTTGCTATCTTTGGAGCTGCTGCCTGCATATTTTTGGAAGTTTTTTTCCGTGGCAGTATTGTGCTAGAAATGCTCCGTACAAGCCTCTGCATATTACAAGGCAGCTGGTTCTGGCAGGTAGGTCACTTTTCTGCCTTTGTCATTTCTTCCTCATCTAAATGAATCATTTAACCCTTTGCAGATGTTTCACAGGTTACATATATGCCGTTTAAACACCGACCTCAGAAGACTTACAGACAATAAGTTCCTTTAAAGAGATACAGAAAAAATATTCCTTTTAAGACATAAAAGTATTTCTCATATCCATTTTACAGAAGAAGCAGCAGCTGTTTTACTTCAAGTGCCTTTTATTTGAATCAATAAATAAGCTAAAGTGTTTTTCTTGAGCTCTCCATGTTACACAGCTTCTGATCCCTGTAACATCCTGTTCCAAACTTGCCAGCCAAATGGCAGTGATTTTAGAGCATGAAAATATATGTTGTTCTTTACAAAGAGAGTCTCCACTGTCAGCTGCTGGAGCAGTGAGTAGATGCCCAGTGTAGTACTGGAGAGGTGAGGCAAAGGCCTCATTGACATTGCCAGGTTCAAAGGATACTTAAGTTACACATTCTTATTAGGAGACTGGGTGATGGAAAGCCTCCTATTTTTCTAGTGCTCTGGGAGCTGAGCAGGAAAAAGAAACAGCCAAAACTTTAATATTTCAGGGATGTGGCTCCTGAAAGGACTCTTCAAAATGTAGCTTCCATGCTCTCACTTACTTGTGAGTCTATCCAATAACAGATATTTGACAGTGACTCTTTCTCTGCTGTCAGAACAAGAGAGAGATTTCAGGAGCTGCTGGGAGTTTGTAACAGAAATAGGAGCACTGGTGCTGATGTGTGTTTCATCTTATAGTGGAGAATTGAGGCCACTCCAATGGTTTTTCTTTCCGGCATGTCTAGACTGGCTTCCCTTTTTCTATGCTGGCCAGACACGATGAATAAAAATGTTTGCTGTTTCTTATGAAAACTGGACACTCAGCACCAAATCAAATATTTAAATGCTTGCTCTGGCATGAAGACAGACCTCAGAACTGGCTGTATTTTTCTATAAGTGAACTCAGGAATGTGCTGCTGCAGCACCACATTGCTGTTTTATTTTCTTGTTTGTAAACTTTCAGCTGGTGATTTAAAAAGCTTTACAAAGGAGGAATAGATGCAACCATTTATTCATTGTTTTCTGCCTAGTCTAATTTTAGAACAGATTGTTTCTTTGGCTCTAGAGACAATGTGGGTTTTGTTTCAAAGTAAAAATTGAAGTATTAAAAATAGAAGAAATTTAAGTGTGGCTTTTTTCACACCCACATCAGACTTCAGCCATCTGTGTGACTGAAAACCACACACTGACTGCAGCACAGGAAATTTGTAAAAGGTAAAGGGACTTTCTTTCTGCATCATCAACACCCTCATTCATTGAATTCTCTGCATGGAAATGCAAAATGCATTCCCCTCCTTCTTCCTCTCCCCTTCCCAGTTTCTAAATTCTCAGCTAAACTGCTGAGTGATGACTTTGAAGACTGTACAGAAGGTTGGTGTTTGTCATGCAAACCCTGCACAGCCACAGCATTGACCCTTCTCCCATTTTATGCACAAATATGAATTGGATTTTTCCCAGCTCTGAATAAACAAATCAGCTATGTATTTTACATGAACTTACAGTCTTGCACGAAGAAGCTCCATTTTTATGCCATTTCTGACCTTTCCCTTGGATGGCCCAGCAGAAATAGACTTGTGGCTCCCCTTTATTGTTCATTGATTATTCATCTTCCCAGCCATGTAAGGCATTCCCAGACACTGCTGGGAAGAAGGGAGGCAGTGCACATGGCCAGGCAGGTCTTCTGATCCATGAGGTGATTTCAGTGCAGAGAACACAGGGCTGAGTACCAGCCTCTCTCCTTACAGTGCATAAATGTGATTGTTGCAGGGCTGGGCTGTTGGGCAGGCTCCTTCATTTTCGGGGCAAGAGCAGTGGGTCTCTGGGACTGGCACTTTATCTTCAAAGGCATTTCTGCACAGAGCTGTTTAAAGTGATCCATCGCACCTGAGATTGTCTACAGAATTGTTTTTAATAGTAAACACAGAAATGAGAAACACCATAAGAAAATTAAATGTCTGCCTTGTGATGGGTAGCATAAAACGTGATCTGGCATGGATGAGCACAGGATGCTCATCAATTTACTTCAACTGAACCTCTTTTATTTTACTACAGATTGGCTTTGTGCTTTATCCTCCAAATGGGAGCCCAGAGTGGAATCAGACAGATCACACTAACATGATGTTCCTGACCATGTGCTATTGCTGGCATTATGCCTTTGCTTTTCTTATACTTGCAGTGAATTACACAATTGTCAGCTGGTAAGTTACCTGAAACACTAACATTTGGTGACTTGTCTATTTAGTCTAGTAGGAGCTTTATTTTAGAAAAGTTTCATTGACAAATGAAGAAGTTTCTATGAAGTCACTAATTGTCTTGCAAGGTAAAATAAAAATAGTTATTAGTAATCAATGAAAATCACATGACATTGCTTCAGTAGAAAGGGGAAAAAACCACATCCATAAATACAGCTCTGATGCCATAATACTTCTCACATAAAATGAGCTCCAATAGTCTTCCACATTTGTAAGTGCATATAAAGTCAGAAGTAGGAGCTTCTTTTTACCTGCAGAATCTTGTCTCCCACTGCTCATCTCTGCCAGTTTTAAGTGGCTTAATGAGCAGGCTTCATGACTTTACTTTGAAGATTATTACACAGAATTCCTTGCCACAAATTCCCTGTGATCAAACCTGATTTCTTTTTCACTAGTCATTTTCACTCCCTAATGTCTAAAGTTAGCCCTTTTCCTTGCTGCCCAGTGCTAATTCTGACAAAATTCAACTGCAGTGTTAATTTGGCTGTAAAAATGCCTCTGCCATCAGATCACAGAATGTGATCACCTTCTGTCCACAGGACCTTACCAAGCCTTTTCCTGCAGTGTTCTGAACATGCTTCTCACCCCTTGCTTTATCCCTACTATCCTAATAGCCCTATTTAATTATGTTAAATACGTGCTTCTTCCAGTCTTCATTTGCACTGAGGTGCCAGTTCTTTTTGTACCACAGTCTGAAAGGCACCAGCACTCAAGGCTGGGTAACTGGTTTGCTGTATAAAGAAGGGCAGCTCTTGGGAATGTGGCAGCAGTCTCACGTCCCTTCTGATGCTGGGACCAGTGGCTGCTGCAGCATCAGACCAAGCCTCAGAGGAAGGTGGTCATGGCATGCTGGCAGAGTGCCCCTCTGAGGGCAGTCTGGCCAGACTCTCTCACAGCTTTATGGTCCCTTCCCAAAAGAACACAGTGCCTGCACAGCGCTGAACCTTCTGGAGGGTTCACTGAGGTTTGTTTAAAGTGCTCTGTGAGATGTCCACAGGAACAAGTGCTCACAAGCTGGACAGTCAGGATGTATCAGTAAGGGCATCACTTCCTAACCATGGAATCACAGAATGAGTCATCCTAACTTGCTGATGAGACACAAGAGAGATAAAATAGGATTTTACCATGTAAAAAAAGGTCAGATGAGCCTTTGAGTTATTATTGACAACTTTTTTGTTGTTGTTTCCAGGGCAGTCCGTTCGAAGGTTAAGCAGTCCCAGTCCATGGAAATGGGTTTACTGAAAACATCTGAGAGAGATCATGAGTCAGAAGAAGAAATTTAGCATAAGTATGGCTTGACCAGTTTGCCCATTCCAACCATTAGGCTAATTGATACCTCATTTCTACATCTTTTTTTGCCATCCTATTCATTCTTTACTACGACTTGCTTTGCAAATATCAATCCTCTATGATGTCTACATCTACACAATTATATATATTTTTTGTGAAGGATAAGCTTGATATTGATTCATGGTGGTTGCACTAGTACCTTGCTTATCACATGCTTCACAGAAAATCAGACTAGTACTAGACAGACTTGGCATGGATGAGATGGCACAATGAAATCTGTATATTTGCCTTATTAAAAGTTAAGCAAAATGTTTTTCAGCCGCTGCTGGACATAAAGTTTCCATAATTAGAGTGTCTAAATATGTGTCTTGGTTGTTCTGCAAGTACCTGTGGATAAATAACTGTGCAGACCTGGAAAAGAGTAGAACAAGATAAAGAAACTGCAGTCTCACAGCTGTCTTGTGTAACAACTTTGTGTCTCTGCTTGTGGCTTTATGTTAACCAGAAAGAACTTCTCACTGTGAACCCACTGAGTGGTTCACTGAGGAGTGTGTAGTGGTTCACCCCCCCAGAGATAGCACCAAGCCTGGCAGGAGGACCAAAGATGTGTATGGTGATCAAAAACCAGTGCAGCTGTTCATGCTTGTGCCTAGACAGTCCTGTCTGTTTGCTGTGCTTTGACTTTGCAAGGCAGTGGAAGTGGCTCTGCCTTCCCTTGGTGCCTGGAACAATTTCTTTTTCAGAAAGGCTGAGGGGTATCTGGTCAGGCAGCATCTAACTGCAAAACTGCTTTCCCAAAGCTGTTTCCTTTCCTTTGGTGGAATTTGGTGGTTTTCTGCAGGATTCAGAGCAGACACGTGACCCACCACCTGAGTCAGGAGTGAGTAATTCTGCTCTGAGGGCAGGATGAGATGGTTTTGCATCCCTTTCCCAGTGTCACCCCTTCAGCCACCAGGCAGCCTGCACAGTGCTGCACGGTGAGCTGTGGGAGAGCAGATGTTGCCTTCTTAGTAGCTCCATACCCAGCTACCAACACCAGTGAGGGAATTAAAAAATAACACCACTTTTAATTGCATTTATTCTCTCCATGCAAACTGATCTTGTTTGAAAAGCTCAATATTCATGGCCAATGGCAGCAAACTGATTGCTTAAAAAAGCTAGCTAATAAAATAGTTTGTACCTCAAAGGGTTTCCAAGACGCAGAAGATCCTTACAGGCTTTTTCTAAAGCCACTTTACCTTCAATTCAACATATTTACTTCACTTTTAAGATCTACCTTTTTTCTCCCCTTTTTCAAGGAGCACCTTTCTTAGCTGCACATGCTGTTAATGCTGCATTTTACTCTGTCAGTTTTGTCAATGCCTTTCCAAAATCAGTGGTGTTTATTTTGAAGATTGTCAGAAGCTACTTTGCTTCTCACAGGCAGAAACAATGCAAGTTTCTTCACTGCTTTTCTTGATAAGTACATTTAATACCATGTAAATATTAAGGTGCTGTATCTCTAAATTAAAGGGATAACCTAAGCAGGATGAAAAACACAATAAACTGTCTCAGCTTTTGTATGTCTTCTTAGAAGACTTCAGCTGTTAATTTTTAAAATTATTTTAGGTGTTTGCCAAGTATTGTGAGGTAGCACCTGTAACCAGGTGTCAGATTATCCAGATGAACCTTTTTTGGAAAGCAAGAGTAGTTGGCTCAAACACATTTCTACATTTACAAATATCAAAGAGGAAATTGCACATTGCTAGTCAAAGATCACTGTTTTCTTAGTGACTGGCCCTTTTTCAGTATCTTTCTCTGAAGGCTCTCAGAGATTTTGGCAAACTTTAGTAAAGCCTGTCTCGGGACATTCTTGTAATACAGTGTTGGTATGGTATATTTATAGCTCTGTCTTAGCTTTACAGTGATCTTACCACAAACTCTGAAATGTATTTACTCCACTCCGCAAATTTAAGACTTGAGTTTGATTACTGTGGTTCCATTAAAATCAGATTTTCTGTAGAAGGAGGATCCACGCCTTCCCTGAGGGAGCTTTAAAGATAATTGCAGCAGAGATACACCGTTAGGATCTTACCTTCATCCCACCTCATCACTCTTGTCTCTAAATTGTGGGGATTTTTTTTTTAAAGAGCAGATTCTTTTTCCTGTTAGAATGGTTGAGCTACAAAGCTGTAGTGCTAGGCAGAGAAGATAATATTTGTGCATCAGAGAGAACTTGGGGATTATTACAAAAGTCTGTTGCAATAAGCCTAAATCAGTTGATGAAGTGAGCCTCATGGGTGAGCTGTGCACGTGGAAGGTGCTCAGCAAAATCTCCTTTTGAAAAACATTCCCTGCTTTTACAGAAGCAAAAAGTGACAGTACTTGAACTCCTTGGCCAGAGAGTGGCTGCCTGACACAGTTCCTCCCATGGGGTGGAGCCTGGGGACTCTGGCTCTGTCCTTACCCATATCCAGCAGTGGCTGTAGAGCTGGGTCTTTAGAGAAAAACTGAGCAGGATTTGGCCTGCTGAGAAGTAAAAGCTGCACCTCCCTCTGGGTCCCTGCTGTGATCTCCTGTAAATGATCACAGAACTGGACAAATAAGTCCAACACAAGTCTGCTGGCTTTGGTGCAACCATGCTAAGCAAAGATGCCTCTAAAGAAGCACCTTTGGAGGCTGATGCAGTCTGTGACACAGAACTGTAGGGCAGGCTTTTGCAGAAGGCTCTCTCCTCACATTAAAAAAGGTGGCATTGCATTATCAAGCTTGGAGAAATGCAAGGAAAAACAGATCCTGAAGTCTCAAAGAAACAGTAGTGTTTTGAATTTAATTTTTAATACTCACAGTACATGCAAACCAAGTGTCATAGTGGGGGTTTGTGCTTGACAAATTTACGGTGCCACAAAGGAAAGTAACACCCTATTTCAGAGTGTGGGGTTTTGCTGCATGGAATGCCTGACCCATTCTCCTGTGTTCAAAAGAGATGCCCAGGAACAGTAGGGCACCTATTACAATGAAAAAAGATACAGCCTTCATCATTTCACAAGCAGCAGGTGTTGCCTGGGTTGAATGAGGGGACGGAAGTCCAACAAGTTTACAAACAACACTCAGAAAAAGGAAGCTGCTCTCAAGAAACTTTAAATTATTTTTAAATATTGGTGCCTTTGAAAAACTATATGGTAGTTTTTACTAGACAAAATAAACCTGTAATTTTATTTAAATAAAATTGATATATTCCTGTAAGGTGTCTGTCCTGTTTTCAGGGGAAAAATATAACCATTTATGGGACAGGATGGGGTGGGATAAAGAGGTTACTCTCATAACACGTCCAGGCATTTGAACAAGTTGCACTTTAATTCAAGAAAGGTCAGTACTACTCTGTCATTAGAAACTGTGGTGTTTGTTCTATATTCTGTAAACAAATACTTTTTTCCCTTGTTGCTAAACATAGCATGAATGAAGAGCAAATATGACAGCAAGGAATTTGAATCCTCCATGTGCACTCAAAACTTAGGCACTAAAAAACTTCAGTGGATCAGGTACCTTAAAGCTCTCCCCCCAAAAGTTTCAGTTCCTCCAAACTACAGCAGTTGGGGTAGGAGTTGCTGGTACAGAAGCTGGTGGCAGAAAACAGAACAGTTTTTTATCCAAAAAGGCCTTCAGCATGTGCAGTAGTGGAAGGGAGCCTGACTCCCAAGGACTAAGCAACAAAGAGCACATCTGTTAAAAGGGAGAAAGACAACTGGAAAACTGCCGGAAAATTTGTCCTAAAAATCTATCCTAGGTACAATATGTGCTTGCTTGAAATATGTGGGAGTAAAAAGCCTAATATTTATCAAATAAGGAACAACTTGTCCTCAGATGACTTTTTTGAACATTAATTTCTATCTCTTTGATAGGTAATTGTTGCAGTTCATGGATTTCTATATTTGATACACCTCTTAGAATGAAAATACGTTTAGAAAAGTAGATAAAAACCATAATTATAAATACTACAGCAACACTACTTAGCAATTTAGTTTATAAAGGAAGCTCTCACCTAAAGACTTCTGCCATTTACTGACAAAACACTACCAGACATAGCACATAAGAGGTCAATGTAAGGGCACAATAAAGGCATGAAATAGGAGCAGAAATGGTTTTGCCTACATGCCGTGGTTACCAGCCACTGCCTCTCTGAGGAGAAGGAAGAAATGGAAAGCAGGCTGCAGATCCATACAGCTGAATAGCAATTAAGCAACAAGAAATCCCTCCCAGCACTCTGAAGAGCATGGGAGGGGCAGCTGTGTTCACGGAATACAGCATTCCAGCCTCCTGCCTCCAGAGTTATTTACCAGGGGCAAGGCTCTCAGACAAATGGTGGGATTTTTATGACTCCTGTGCCGCAGGAAACAGCAATGCCAATCTTCTGCTTCCAGTGGGAATGACAGTAGGAGTGACAGCTTGCACTGCCTTGCTAGAATTTTAGTGGTTTTTGACACTGACTCAGATGCAGTTGACATAAAAAAAAAGTCAGAGATGGTGTTTACTGCTGGCATCACACTTTGTGCACACTTGAAAACAAAAAAGAAAGGAAATAAGAAACATCTGGCTGTAATTAAGGCTTAAAAGAAATGGAGGAAAGCAGAAGAAACATATCCAGTCACTCAAGAGCGATTTTATCTCTCTGCATCACAGATACAAATTTGCAAGTGTTCAGGGTCCCTTTCAGTTTGATTATTCTATCATATAAACATGGTTTAATATTTTCATAAATTAAAGTATACTATCTTTGAAGCAGCATTCATTCATGTTGGTTTTGCCAGCTGGTTCCTTAAGTAATTTTTTTCTCTGTGTTTTTTTATAAAGTGTTCATGTGAAGTTAGAAATTCACAATCAGTTTTGCTCACAATCCTACTGCAACTTCCCAGCTGACAAGCTGTCTTCCATTTGCAAAGCTGGGCTTGCAATCCAAAGTTTTGGACTCTTAGTATTTCAGATACCTAAACTCAACTTTCTAGTCAAAGATATCCATGGTGATGTTAGCCATGTAAAGGAAAGAAGCAAGGATGCTCTTTCCATTGAATAGGAAGGGCAGTGAAAGTAACCATGAGTATGAATTACAATTTCTTCCCTATTTTGTAATTTTAAAATATCTGCAATCATCCAGCAGCATTTCCATTTCTGTGATTCAGAAGCTGGGTATGCTTTTAATATACCACAAACCTCAGACATAGGTTAGCAAAGCTGGATGGAGCTTAACTTAATGTTACTGAACTGTTCTGTGCCTCAGTTTCCCCATCTTCAAGATCCAAATTACATCTGGCTCTGTTTTGTCTGTAAGAGTCCTGCTCAGGAATGAGCATCTTCATGTGTGTCTCTTAGATCCAGTTTTACCTTCCCTTTAAACAGCAGAAAAGCAAACATTTAACTGCTTATGGCAGGAGGCTGTAAAGTAATTAACAATTCAAGGGTCCAAAGCGCTCTCTGTGAGCAGGATGAGGAGGAGATGTTTCTGTCCAGCTATTCACAGTTTGGCAGCAGTGGCAGAGCTGGGCCATGCAGCCTGCAGGCTCCCAGGGCTGGCCTGGCCACCCCTGCTAATACTTCCAAGCCCATGGGATACCCAGGTATTGGGATGCACACTGGGGCCGGCCCTCGAGCTGTGCCACCCAGCCTCCACACATGGCTGTCCTGCCCCATAGAGCCTCCCATGCCCTGGCAATCCCCTTGGGGGAAACTGCGGTTTGGCACCTTAGGGAATGAAAGAGCTCTGGTGGCCCCTCGGTGCCATTTCCTCCCAGCCTCGGACTCTCACCCATCACCCGAGTGCCACAGCCCCTGCACCCTCCTCCTGTCTCTGTGCTGATCCCAGCACTGAGGATATTCTCCCTTTTCTGTCTCCCGTGCTAATGAGAATAACATGGAGAGAGGAAAGATCTAGGACAAGAAACACGCTTGTAACGACAGGGCTACCACAGACAGGCAGGCAGACACCCCCTCCCCCTGTGGGAATTCAGCTGGTTGGGATAGATAGTGAGCTAGCCTTTGTTAACAATGAAGGCATGGACTTAAGGCCTTGGGAAGCGGGATGTTAAGAAAGGAAACCTCTAGCTGGGTTATGGCGAGTAGAACAGGACCATGGGTACAGTTATGCTAACACAGCTATTCCTTGTAAGGCAATGTTCTGAACTCTGGGTTACAATTGGTTGGTAACATACTCTATATATGGTAATGTTTCTACTTCCCATTGTTTATTGGTTCCCTACCCTCAGATAATTCCTATACAATATCATGTTTTCCTCAATTCCAGGTCTTCAAAGGAGCTCTATATGTACGGCCATTTGCTATTTGCTAATTTGCTATGAAATTCTTCTTTTTTCGGGCTTTCTTCGTCGTTCCCACTTTTTAATGGTCCATGTCAGTGACTCCCTAGTCCTTGTCTCCCTGCTGGCAAGGATCTATTGCCATTCCCTGCAGTTAGACCTGGGCAGTGGCACCCCCTGATTGGACAGAGCTGAGCCCAGAGGGACACCACACAGCCCTGTCCCTCCTAAAGGTTTGTACCAGCCACTGATGTGGTGGCACAGCCTGTCTTTAACTAAAACCTCCATGAGCAGACTATTAAGACATTTGGCTATCTGAAGAAGCACATTAACAACTTTGGTGCCCCCATTTGTAAAAGTAATCTTAATTATTTCGGCATTTCCATAGTCTTTCCTATGTCCTTAGGAGTTTTCTTCAATACAGAATGTCTTGGTCACCTGACATGAGATATTTTTTATTTCAGTATGAATACTTTGAATATTTGCAGACTGCTACCAGTTAAATTAAAATTATAAATGCCTATTACTTATGTACTTATATTTATATTACTTATAGTATATTATATATTACTTATATTACTAATCTTTACTCCTGATAAGAGGAAAAACATCATAACAATCTGTAAGGCCTTAAAGGAATCATAGTCTGGAGCAGTAGCAGGAGTACCTAGTGGCTAGACCATTGTGCCACATCCCAAGAGACCAGAACCCTTTTTTTGATTGCATTTCTGTACATCACATCACATCAGCTTGGTGAGTCCTGTTTTTTAAACTGAGATGGAATTGCTTTGGTAATTAAAAAAGCCAAATAAATCTCCTTTCCTCACTAGTGAAAACACCATGTAAAAACAAGGTGCTGTCCCTGTTTACACAATGGGAATTAATCCACTGAGTGCTGATGACAAAAAAAATTGTGTTTATTCCATTCTTAAAATAACTCTATTTTCTTCCTCACTTTGACTCTGTTGACACCCCATGCCAGCCAGCACCACCCCACCCAGGGTAGGTGCAGATCTATATTGAGGACCACAGTCAGTTCCCAAGGGGTAGTAAACACACACATGCCAATTTTTTTTTTTTTTTTTTTTTTTTTTTTAGAACGGAAAAGGTTAAATTTTATCAGTAGACAAGTAGTTAATGGTTTATGACAAGAGAATGATTGTATAATAACCATTTTACAGTCTGCACTACAACATACTTTCACTCCACTGGGACAGGATTTTGGTTGGAGTCACCTGTTGTGTAGGGACTGTGACCCTTTGGGCACTGTGTATTTGGCAGCTCCTCAGGTTCAAAGCAGGTAAGAAATTATTCTGCCCCATTTGAACTATTTGGGTTCTTTTTCCTTTCCTTAAATATTTAAGCATGACTGCTGGCAAGCATTATTACATCCATGTTGCATGCCTCTCAGGTGGAATATTTTTCTCCTTACAACAGTGTTTAAAGAAGTGCCCCAAACTTTGTGTGCTGCTGTAAAACAGCAGAATAGGATGACAAGCAATCTCTGGAGTGTTTTCATTGGAACATGTGTACACTGCTCATGACTCCTTTGATATAACTTTGAGAAATATCTTGACATTTTCTCACCCTTTTGGTAGAAATTTGATTTATTTTTTCAAAAGAGAAAAAATAAACATCTAACTTGTCTAGTAAATGGTATTTTTAAAAGGAAATATTTAGTTTGCAGATGCTGTTTGCATGCATATAGCAACTGTTCATGTTTTCATTGCAACTTGCATTTCAGAAATATTTATTGAAAGCATATCAGAGACTTGCATTTTCTATATCTGAAAATCAGGTCAATGTACTCTTGTAAAACATTTCTGTGTGCAAACTTGGAGAGGAAAGCTGGTCAGTGTTTCCTCTCAGCAAACTACTCACTACATTGATGGAGCACAAAACTATGCATGGACCTATATTCAAAATTGATTGGAAGAATCAAGTAATCCTGGCTGCTTGTCCAACAGAGAGTCAGACGTAATTTCAGACTGAGAAGCCTGAAGAAAAGTTTATATGAGCAATCATTAGGTTACATTTACTTCAAGAGATTTATCAGATGTTTGTAGGGATTGAACATACCAGAGCCCAAGAAAGAACACAAAAGTAAACAGTGATTATTTAACATACGTCAGTAATAATCTACCTTGGATAATATCAGTATATGCTCAGACCTTTGTTTGACTTAATGGAGCCAAACCCAGATGAGATGGTGTCTTGGGTTATGGAACCAAAAATGTGTATTCTATTTCATTTGTTGAAAGCAGTTGGGGAGATTTTTTTTTTCTTTAGCTCTTATAACTCTGGGAGGAGAGGGGTGAGTGCTTTCTGATAATGGGCCAGCTGTTCAAACCAGGTGGGGCAGTGTTTCTTATCTCTTTCACGCCTGTCCTCCCTCCAGGGGGATATTTTCTGCTAATGGACCATTAAGACATCCCCAAAGTAGACATCCCATTGTGAGATGCTCCACCCAGTGAGGGGAGCCAACCATTCCTACCTGGATAAAAACTGAGACATAGAAACACAAGGTGTCTGGCTTCACCTGATTCCTGGAAGAAGACTGGGCCCCTTATTACCACCCCTGGACCCTTCTCACCACCACTGGACCCTTTCCTACAGGATCATCTCTACTCCACCAGAACCACATCTGCCACTCCAGGAGGACTCACTTTGGGACTACTTCCAACACCCTGACCAGCAGGGTGTCAGGTTGTAGCTCTGACTCTGTCAGGGTTTTCCAAAATTGGTGTTTGTTTGTTTGCTGGGGTGGGTGGTTTTGTCTTCTACTACATTTGTATTGTTAATATTCCTAGTAAAGAACTGTTATTCCTATTCCCAAATCTTAGCCTGAAAGCCCTTGATTGCAAAATTATAATTTGTAGGGGGTGAGGGGTTTACTTTCTCCATTCTAAGGGAAACTCCAGCTTTCCCTGGCAGATACCTGTCTTTCCAAACCAAGACAGATGGGAATTAAGTCTCAGCTCAGCACAGGGATTCCTCTGCTTGTACCTAACACAGCTGCAGGCAAACGAGCTGCTAAGAAAGGCATTTAAACTGCAGCTACTTCAGGAATAGAAAATACCTCCATGCCCACCTGGTGCCTTCCTTGCTGTGCATAGTGGTAGAGTTTCTTCTTTATCCAGACTTCAGTCACAAGTATTAACATCCACAGTTCCCACAATGCTTGATTAAAACACCCTCAGCAGTTCATGGTGACCTGGTACTATGTAAGAATAGAATAGTTTTAGTTTAGAAATACATAGAGTGAAAAAACAGTGGGATTCTTGACATGATTAATGTCTGCAAAACCTAAAAGACAGAGGCAAAGGAGATGTTTTCTGAATCTTAAAATAAAACCAGAAGATCCCCAGGATTTTAAGCCTGTGCCACAATTACTGGAGCCTGATGAGTTACCCCATGTGTAGTAGGTGTGACTGCATGAGTCAGCTCAGGAATTTGCATTTGTGAAAGACAGATTTCCCTCTGAAACATAAAAAGCTTCATGAGGCCTTGACCAGTAGGCTAAAAAAAGTTACCAGGAAGCTCTAAATAGAGGCACAGTTTCGCCTGGCATTAACAGGTCCTGCCAGTGTCACATTGTTGCAGAGGAACTCGTTCGGGGAATGCAAAAGTAAGGATGATGCCCTTTGCTGTCACCTACCCTCTGCTGCATGGGCTTCATGGCAGCTCTGTCTGCACCCATTTACCCTGCATTACCAGGGGTAAATGCTGAACTTTTTACCCCACAGCTGCCTGCTTTTCTGCCTTGTTGCTTCCAAAGGAGTGCCAGCCCAGTCTTCTTTTTCATCTTTCTCTTTCCTTGCCCTCCTTTGCAGACCGTGACCAACATTTCCCCAGCTGGCAGCAGAAGTGGCTCCAGCACTGCTCCCAGCTGAGGCTGTCCCAGGCACTGCTGCTCAGCAGGCAGCCCAGGGTCCAGGCATGTGCAGGGCAGCCCTGCTCCCTCCCTGGTTTTTAGGATCCTTGGTGCCAGATGACCCAGCAGTCCTGCCTGGCCTGGCTGCTTTGGGCTCCTGCTCAGCAAGCGAGGCAGAGGCTTGGAGGTGTGCCGTGGGTTCCCCAGTGTCCTGGGGGTTCCCAGGCTCCCAGTCCAGAGCAGGTGGCTGAGCCCCAGGGTCACTGCTCTGCCACATGTCCCCGTGAGCCACACGGAGTGCCTGCCTGGTGAGACAGTGCTGCTGGGCAGTGGAGCAACCACTACAAAATCGGACACCCAGCTCACACAGATCCAGATGTTCTCCACAGCTGCTTTGGGCTGTACAAATCTGGGCCGCACAAATCTGGCCAACCAAATCTCAGTTGCTGGAGGAGTGTTCCTTTCCTTCCTGTAAGATTTCCAACGGAGAGACAATGTGTTTTGAAGAGCTGATTGCTGGGACAGACATTACCTAGCTACACTTAGATGTTATTCCACTATCATCAGAGACATTTGGCTGCAGTGGAGCTGAGGCAGCCTGAAACAACTGCTAAATAGCAATAACATGAGCAAAAGCTGAGCAGAGTGCCAAGAACAGAATTACCCCTGCCACGTGGCACAGGCCTTATAGTTTGCAATAATCTTCCAGTTATATGAATCCCATTAAAGATTAAGAAGTTAAGCAATCTTTAGTTCGGTGAGAATATTAGAAATATACAATGACACATGTTCCTGGAAGTGCTGTTTACTTTTGAATGTTCTGGCTTTACTCTATTTGCCTGTGCTTCAAGACACAGGCATTAAAATATCAGATCAAATGACAGCCCTCAAATCCCATTTTCTGCATTATTTGAAACCATGCACCCAGGTACATAGGTGTGCAATTTCCACTGTGAACCTTACTGAAAAGGATTCCAATTCCATCCTTCACTTAGGGACCTTGAAATTGACTGTGAGGAAACCTTGCTCTGTGGAGATCCCCCAGCTCTTGGACCCTTCTTTCTAAGACTGAGGCCCACCCACCCTTTCCCTGTTGCAATTTCTGCAGCAGAACACCCCTTTAACCATTCAAGATTTGCCAGTCTCTTTTAAAAAAAATCCTTAAGATTTTCAGAGCTTCCTCTGAAATATCATAATACACAGGAAACACCATAATATATTCAGAAATTTCTAAGAGCTGCAGTTTCTCTGCTATTGCTTAGACTGTGCCTTTTTGTTTCCCAAAGCTGGGGCAGCCAGTTCAATGACTCCTTCAAAGAAAACCCACTATATCTGACAAAAGACAGAATAAAAATCATCACCTGTCCTGAAGTGGGTTTTTCTGTTTTATCCTATAGTGCCTATCTTAAATCATAACATCTTTATCTGAATCTTGGATGCGTGACTATCCATGTCCTTATTATTGTTCCAGACCCTTCAGTACTGGCAATCTGCAGCTTTGTTTTGCCTTCTTGGTTCTGTGAATTCCTGCAGAAGTAATTTGGGTGTTTCATGGACTTAACAGTTTGAGCATTTGGTAGACTGGAGGGCCACACTCTTGCTCATTCAGCATCTGCACAAAACTGTTCCAAATGACACTGTTTTGGGAATGCAAATTCATGTTTGGAAGCTTTGACCCCCCATTCATGCCCATTTTAAGGGCAAGTGACCAATTATATGGGTGAGATTATGGATCATATATATATATTTAGCTGAGGCTTCAAAAATACTATGTTTCTTTCTTTCCTTCATCAAATTAAATAGATAGATTATTTTACATACCCATTGATGAAGAGATATATATAGACATATCTTGATTCTTTATTTGCACAGAGACTACAGGACCCATGGAACCTCCATGCTTCTGTCTCAACAGTGGCAGCTCTAGGGATGGAGCCTGCATGTGCCCAGAGAGGTGGGTGGGATCTCTTTGTCATATGGGTCAGTACGAGCCAGGCAGCTTGGGCAGCTGGCATCATTTCTGGGAACACCTCAACTTTGGGAGATCCCTGACCTTTCCTGCTGCTGAGATCTGCTCAGCAGGGTCAGATCTGCAAGCAGTGCCGTGGCTCCTCTTGCTTGGTGAGGCCATGTTTTTCACCCACCTCAAAGGAATCATACATCTGGGGAAGACATTACAGGTTTTGACAATCTGTAGCCTGTTTCTAGCCAATCTGGCCATTGTTTGAATTCTTCTGTTTGAAGATCACAGTGACTTGAAAATCTGATTCAGGTCTCAGTGACGAGTGTTGCTGTGTCTGGATTTGCCCTGTGTTTGAGGACACCATCCACCTCAGCACCCTGCAGGACAATGCCTGCCTTCAGCTCCTGCTGCCACTGGCACCCGTCTTGGATGAGTCAAATTTCCTACACCTGGAATAGCACTGTCCTGGTTGACTCTTATTTCAGTCCCCTCTGCCACAACACGGCATCTCTGCACCACCCTGTGCTGGGAGGCTGCCAGCTCACGGAGCTGCAGGATCTCCAGAGTTGGTAAAATCCCCAGCTCCCTTTTTTCCCAGGCCAACCACCCACAATGTGGCCAGTATGACACACACATACGCCGCCGTGTGTCAGCTGAGATTTTGTCAAATGATGTGGCACGTTTGGTCAGAAAGATGTCAAAATAGCTGCAGAGTTCCCAGGAAAATATGCTTGATGAGGACTGCTAGGTAGATGGAAAGTTCAGGTCTTACATGTTATTTCCCATATGACAGGATGGGCAGCACATCCAACAGACAATGATAGATCAAATGAGTTCATGACTGGTTGGAACATTTGGGCGAAATGTTTCAGAGAAGTTGGCTTAAATAAAATAATCATGGCTGGGATTTCAGCGCTGGAAACAAAGCATTATGATGATTCTGTAATTTCCTTTGTTCACTGCTCTAGTATTCTGCATTTGACTTGTTGTGAATTGCCTTAAAGAATAGGTTTTAATAGCTATAGTTCTTAAAATGAATGAGGTAAGAATGTTTGGACAGACATAAATAACTTGAAATCATAACAAACAGTACTGAAATTACAAACCCTCAATTTTACTCTGTTTTCCCCAGGAAAGTTTATACTGCCCATCTGTCTGTTGTTCCACTTTCTTGGCACTTTCTTTAACTTGCTGACCAGTTTCAACTAAATTTACTAGGTGCTTACACATCTTAAAGGTCTCAAAATCTTATGAGTTTTGCACGTATCACTAGTTGGGTACAGAAGACCAACCCTATAAATATCTCAAAGAAGAAAAGGAAAGGAGACTTCTGCTATCAATAAGGAGGTTGAGGCCACATAGCCAGTCACAGAATCACACAGAATCATGGAATCACTAGGTTGGAAGAGACCTTCAAGATCATTGAGTCCAACCCATGCCCTAACACCTCATCTAAACCACAGCACCGAGTGCCATATCTGGTCTTCTTTTAAACACATCCAGGGATGGTGACTCCACCAACTCCCTGGGCAGACCATTCCAGTACTTTATCACTGTTCCCATAAAAAACCTTTTTTTCTAACATCCAACCTATATTTCCCTTGGCCCACCTTGAGACTGTGTCCTCTGGTTCTGTCAGCTGCTGCCTAAAGAAAGAGACCATCCCCACCTTACTACAGCCACCTTTCAGGAAGCTGCAGAGAGTGATAAGGTCACCTCTGAGTCTCCTTTTCTCCAGCCTAAACAGCCCCAGCTCCCTCAGTCGTTCCTCAGTCAATCCAGTCCAGTCGCTAAGATGCATAAATTACCCATGATATTTGTGTCCTCTTCACCACCAAAGTGGAGATGTGTATTTTATGTACTGAAAATATAATGTGTCTAAGAGGTGAGAGAAGCTGAGACACTGATATGGAGGGTGCAAATACATGGATGAATATAAAAATACAAGATTTTAGAAGCAGCTTTTGGTGATTTTGTAGAAGTAGAGAAACAGCTTGTACTGAGAACACATAGAAGATTAGCTATGAAACTCAGCAAAGCAGGACCTTAGTATTTGTCAAAAATCGATAAAGCAGAACTTTGTGGCTTGAATCCAGCAAAATCAAGCTTCTCATCTTTGGCAAGAGCAAAGTGACCTGAAGAATAGCCAAACCTCTATGGCACCTGCCCAGAAGCGAAGATCCTTGAGGGAGCCGTTGGCCTTCCTCCCAAGACCCCAGCTCACGACCATCAGGAGGCGTGGCAGCTAATTGGAATACAAAGTGAGAGAAGGAGGGAATGGACGGGTGGGGAGATGTGGGTTTGTGGGATCAATTGTATTTAAACCTGGACCTTGTCTTGACCAGGCACGCACGGTTTGGAGGAGATATCCCCCAATGTGTTCCAGCTGGAAATAAAACATACTTGCTTTACAGTTTCTAATTGTAAAGTCCTTATTCTATGCTTCAATATGATGGAGCATGAAGAACATGGGATCACAGTGCTAAAGGTGTTGAGCAGGCTGGAAGAAAGTGCAGGGAATATGAAAGAGGTGGTTTATTGCCAGGAAGAGAGCATGGCATACAGTGTAGACAACTTTTGTAACCCAATTACTTTTGTTCCAACAATGATGAAAAAATTTCCACTTGGCTCATAATTCATTGCTTTTCTACATTATGTCATGGTTATTTTCTTTCACAAATCATGACAAAGGGCCTGGTTTTATTCTTGTGGTTTGTTCTGTTTGGGCCTTTTTTTGTTTGGTTTGGTTTGGTGGGGTTTTTTTGTTTGTTTGTTTTTTGGTGGGTGGTTTTTTTTTTTTTTATTTTTTTATTTGGAGTGATCCTAATAACATTAAAATATTTGGAATAATTTGAGATTTGCATCAGTGGGAAAATTTTATTTCAGATGGACTCTCTTTTCTAAGTCTGAAACCAAGTAGTATAAGCATATAAACCAGCCCATGCCACTTTCATATCAAGGCTTGAATAACTAGAAAGAAAAAAAAATAATAAAGCTTCTATGAATGGATATGTGCTCATAGCAACTTACTCTTAGCTTTCATCCCTCAGAGGGAAGGCAGGATCATCACAAAGGTATTCAAATCCATGTGTCTAGAGAGGATTCATTCAAGACAGCTGAAAGACCTGGCTGATGCCCCTGTGGGACTCTTGTCATCTGTGGTGATGAGAAGAGGCCACAGAGAACTGGAAAAAGGTTCATATTATGCTCACCTTTAAGAAAACAAGAAGGAGAATTGGGGGAACCATAAGCCAGTCAGGCTTACCTCAGGTGCTAGAAGCATTTTGGAACATATCCTCTTGGAGTCTATTTCCATCTATGAGAGACCAGAAGATCATCAGGAGCAGCATGGATTTACATGTAGGACCAATCTGACTGTCTGCCACATGAAATAACTGTATGTAGAAAACAGAATAGTAACAAGATGCAATACACTTTGATTTACAGATGCCTTTGGCACCATGCCCCTCAGCATGCTTGTTTAGTAGGTGAAGACACATGGGTTGGGTCGAATGAACAACTTGCTGGGCTGAAAATCACCTCAAGAGCCAAGCTCAAAGGGTAACAATCCATGACTTGATCAGGATATTGTAAAATAGAGCCACTTGCTGGGCAATAATAGGGCAGAATCATTCAGTATCTTCATCCTGGACCTGTCAGCAAGAGTGGCCACAGTACTGAACCTGGAGTGGGGCAGAGGCATTGCTGACACAGTTAATGGCAAAGCTTCAATGCAGAAGAACTTGGGAAACCTGAAGGTCATTCCAACAGAAACCTCATGATGGCCAACAGGAATAAGTGCTGGTCCCCGTGCCAGGGGCATGGGTACAGAGCAGGAACTTGCTGGCTGAGTAGCAGGCCTGCTGGAAACTACCTGGGAATGACAGCAGATGCCAAGTTCAATATGAGCCAACTGTGTGGTTCTCTGCAAAAAAGGTGGAAGAACAGCTGTGTTATGTGGAGGGAAACAGGTTGATGGACACTTTTACCCTGCCCTTCCTGGTCCTGGTGAGGCACCACTGGGAAATACAAGCTTAGTTTTGCCACCTGCAAGCCAGGTTAACCAGACTTAGGGAAGCTGGAGAGGGTTCAGCAGGATGCAGTGATGTCAGTGAGGGGCTTTGGACAGGTGGCCTGCAGGAAGCATGGGAAAGACCTGAACTTGTTCACTGTGCTGAAGAGGAGACCGAGGGCAGCAGCCTCCAGCTGAGAGGGAGCTGCAAAGACCATCAAACCCAAACCTTCTCAGTAACATCAGAGGGTAAAGCAAGACACAGCAGTCATAAACTGCAGGTTAAGATCCTGAGATTGATCATGAAGACAAATGCATGGATTTAGAACAGCATTGCAGCACATGTCCTAGTGAGGTTGTGGAGCCTCTGTTTGACCTAGATGACCTCCAGAGGTCCTTCCACCAGGTTTTTGAGACACCTTGTCCTGCTAACCACCTTCTGGCAAGCAAGGCTCTGCTGTAAGGCAGACCTCATCTTTGCAGCATCATGCATCCTTATTTTTTCGTAATAATTTATGTAGAAGGAAAGTGTAATGGGTAACTGAGACCCTGTAGAAAACAGGATCCACAGAAAGTTAAGTAACTTGACATGAAGGTCTGTGCCAGAACACAGACAACACTCCAGATTTCCTAAGCCTTCTCAGGACCCTGACCATAAATATGCTTTGAGTCAGTCCTGCTGATGGGACATAGCTGAAATGTGGTCTGAATTAGCAAAAGTTAGCAAAAAAACAGGATGTTGCAAGTTGTAAGATGAAGCAAAAATTTTCTGCATGTGTGCTGCAATATTTTTTCCAAGTGTTTGCTGCTTTGTGAGGTAAATTTGTGTTAAGTTATAACAGTAAGGTACATGAGAATGTAATGGGCTGCTCTTCTGGGTCAGGCCAGGTTTCACTGGACTCATCATGCTGTATTTAGATGTAGCCAGTATGAGCTGTGGAGTCTGGGGTGGTCAGCCTGTCCCAGTCCAGCAGACAGCAGGGCACAAACTTCCTGCACCAAAAGCCAAATCCAACTCATCATTATTTAGAGTCACCAAAGGACTGTTCCACATTCATTGCTCATAAGTGTGTAATTTTGCCCTCTGCTGTAGTCTGTGGCATTAGATTGCCAAGTCTGATTTCTGCCTGGGTATTAAGACACCAAAGGTGAGGCTTTATAATATTTTACAAATTTGCTAGGACTAAACAAGTGAAAATAGAAGAGATGGCAAAAATTATGGGCTTTTAAAACTTCACTGACTTCAAAAATATCATTTGTGTCAGCTTAGAAGCTTGAGTTTAGAGAAGATTTACCTAACTGATTTTATTTCATTTAAGGCAAAAGATTCAATGACCTTCTATTGTCTCCATGCTATTTAATTTTTGAAAACTGATCCTTATGTAAAAATATATCATCTGGAAATATATTTTCTTTTTCTTTCTGTGCAGTTAATTTTTGTGGCTACAGTACTGATACAGTGAACATTTCTGAAAGCAATATAAAAACCTTACTTTTGAACAGATTGTAGTGGGTAAATATGGCCACTCCAAAAAGAAATGTGATACTTTTGCTCCCATTTCCCAAAAGTAAATGTAAGGTTTGTGAAAGATGTTGGATTTTTAGACCAGATGAGAGGTCTGTGTTTGCAGCCAGAACTCCGTAGCTCAGGCAGCAGGAGCACAAACTTTTCTACAAAGCTTTCTACCCCAAATGCAGAGAATTTCAGGTACATGTGCTGAGATGGGTCTTTGCTTGTCTGGGGCTGGGAGGACAGTCAGGGTCCTGAACAGCCTTTTAACAGAAAAACAATCTGTTTATATCCTACTATTTAGCATTAGGATTCAGGATGCTTGCCATCAACCGTGGTTCCATGAACTGTCTCAGCTTTCAGAGACCTTGTAGAGGAATAAGTGCTCCACACGTCCTTTGCATTTCTGCCATGACATATAAACGGTGTTTTTCAGGACATGGTAAAAAGTCTTTCTGACAGCTCAGAGCTGATGCCAGTGCCTCCCCATTAAAAGATGTATTTCTGCAGTAAAAGATGTATTTCTAACATAACTAAAGGCCGGAAGACTGCGACGTAAAGAATGTCAGCCCCTCTGACAGGACTGTGCACATGAATGTAAGCCACATGTTCTATAAAGAACAATAAATAGTTAAATAATTGATGTTCTCTTGTAACACTGGAAGATGAAATTTTACAAGCAAACAGAAAATAACCCTGGATAGGGTGTCACACCCACAGAATAGTTTTAACTCCCAGTGAGGTCATGTGAATGTGTGAGAACTTCTATACTAAATGCATATCTTTCTACTTTTACACAATTACAGGTGATGCTTCAATAGAAATCTAGATGTGCTTCAGAGAAAGAAAAATTCCTACCTTAAAGCCTCCCCAAATTCTGAATTGTAGTGAAAATCTGGACTCCTTAGCATCACAGGCAATCTTAAATTACTACTTGAACAGTTCCTGAGATTCTGCTTAGCCCTGGGGGGGGGCCGGAAATGTGGACTGGGAATAGACAATTGGGAAATATATCTCATGTTCCTCAAAACTTTGCAGAAAGCAAAGTAAATGACCAAAGCTTTATTCAGTGGCATTCTTGGCACGTGTCTGCTTTGCAGATGGCCTGAATTTCCAACGGTGATCATTTTATTTTGCTTGGGTTTGCCTGAACACAGCATTCCATTTCATATTTCTTAACTGGCCTCAATTTCCCCAGCCAGGTTCCAAGTTCACAGCAAATGCCTCTGACCAGGGGTGATGCTGACCCAGGGTACCAAATCAGTGAGAACGTGGAATGGATCTGGAGAAAACCAGCATGAGGGTGATACTGACACTAACATGTTCAGAAGGATTAAGAGTGAAGACTTTCCACTCTGTCAACATTTCAAACTCTCTTGTATAAATGCCATATACAAAATCCATAAAATCCATAACCCCTTAAATCTACCTCTAAGGCTTAGCCCTGCTGTATCTGCAAAACATGAGGAGCTGAACATGACTAAGCACATTACAGAGGCTGCTTCCCTTCTGCTGCTTCTGTGTTTCATTTCCTTATCAGTAGTCCCAGTTGAAAAGAAAAAAAGAAAAAAAGACACCTGGTACAGTCTCATTAAATAAGATAAATCCTTTCTTCACACATTTTTGCTTGACTAGTGTACCTT
This sequence comes from Rhadina sibilatrix, assembly GCA_013400275.1. Classification (NCBI taxonomy): domain Eukaryota; kingdom Metazoa; phylum Chordata; class Aves; order Passeriformes; family Phylloscopidae; genus Rhadina; species Rhadina sibilatrix. Next base: position 29,954 of record VWYO01009931.1, read on the forward strand.
CAACCCAATGCTTCACCTGCTTGGATCCTTCCCTGAGAAACCCTCGAGCTCAATACTATATTTTTCCAGTACATAACCTTGAATAAATGGTTCAAAGTAATATATAATATTATAAGTAGCTATGTCTAGTGCCAGTAAGGTGTGACATGGTTTTTCTGCTGCCGTCAGTAATGTGTGGGTTTGTTGGGAGCTATGATGTCGGGCTGCCATCTAGTGAGCTGAGGGCCACTTGGGGAGCTGGGGAATGGGAGCAGGAGGTGTTCATGCCAGCGATCCAGACCCAGGTTTAAAAGGTTTTGATTACTTTTAAATAGAAATATTTACTTTGGATCCAAGATCATGCTAGAAGTCAGAAGGAAGAACAGTGAACACAGGCGTTCGTGATGTACTCTTGGTCCATCATGCATATGCAGAGGGTTTCAAGTCAAATAATATTCTTTCCAGTAATTATAAATGCAAATTTCCTTCCTCCCTATGCAACACATTCACTTTTCTTGCTTACTATTCCAAGCTTTATCAACACTGCAAAGCTGCATGGCAGAATTAATCTTGATTTTGGTAGCTTCCCAAAATAAATAATTTGAGAACAATTCAGTTATTGAAGCAATTCAGTAGAGTTATTCATTGACAGGATTAAGAAACAGATAATTTGACCTGGTGACTGGCAGATTTTCTGTCTCTTACTGTTACCTAGCTATACCTTCATATATTATATTCACATATATTATATGAAGGTATAGCTAGATGGCTCGACTTTGTTTTGTGTTTAGACGTTTAAGATACTACAGACATTTAATCTCTATTTATTCAGTGCAAACTAACTCAAACTGGATCCAGCCAGTGCATACAGCAATTGTTATTAGTACCTTCACCAGCAGAATATTTTATTTTTTTTTCCTTTTACATTTATTCCAAGCTGACACTATATAATGTACTGAAATGAGGATAATGTCCTCAATGCAGGTTATAAGCCCTGTGTTGAGAGGCATGACTGTTCAGGAGACATTTCTCAAGTTCCTTTGATGGCCTTTCAAAAAGTCCAGTTGTGGTTATTTAAAGAACAATGATAGGTGCACAGAAGTTTATAGACTCAGAACTCAGTGACCTCAAGACAAAGGAGAGGTCCTGCTGCTACTTCATGGCAAGGTGTGGAGAACAATGGGGCCAGGCTGTTCTTCAAGGTGTGCAGTTTTAGGATGAGTGCCCACAGAGTCAAGTGGCAATATGGGAAAATCCAATTAGATAAATTTTAATACAAGCATAATTTAATGCTTAAGTTAAGAATTTAATCTTTACTAACTAATTAATAAAAGCAGGGCATTATGAACCCTCAAAGATTGTGCTCTCTTGAATGGCTTCCTNTTAGTTTTATAATTCAGCATTATAGTTCATAATTAGGCATTATGAACCCTCAAAGTTTGTGCTCTCTTGAATGGCTTCCTTTACTTTTTAACTCTGTTGTGTACCTTCAAGCAATGCTTGTTAAGTGATCTTACTTTGCCCGTTCAGTGTGTAGCACAGGAGGTGATTTATTCAGAATAGTTCAGAAACTGAACATATAGGTGTATAATAACAAATGATAAATTTTATCCTACTCATTACTTTGATGCAGACTCACAAAAACAATGGAAGAATTTTCTTTGACTGACAACATCTCACAGCCCAACGTTGCCATCCAGTCTGCTCCATAGAAATTAAGCTTCTCTATGATTCTGTTTTTTGTCGTGCATGTTGCTGGATTTACCTGGACACAGCAGTATGAACCATAAATCCTAACTCATACACTGCTAATTGTTGCAGATAGAGCACTGGGAAATACAGAAATACAGGAGAATGTTCCTGGTCTTTTTGGTGACCTCGGTAGTGAAGCTCAGATATGGTTCAACATTTTAAGTATAAGTATGTTCTTTCTTCTTTTGAAAACTGCAGCTCAGAAAATTTTTAATGAATATTCACTGATAATCTCCTTTGGGGGAAAAACCTCTTAGTTGGTGAAAACTCTTACTGCAAGAAATGCATATGTCAAATGAGTTGGGTAGTCTTATTTACAGAAGAATGCAAACATATATGCAATGGCCAGAATGCTTTCAGTGTTTGGGACTTTTTCAGTTGTTTTGTTTTCTAAAATTGAGGGTGTGCTGAATCTTTGACCACAACTCAACGAAAATCGAGATCAAGAGCAAGTACATACTGACTTTGCCTGAAATCTGAAGATAGCAACCATTTCAGCTAAAATTACTGCTACTGTCAGCTGTCAGCCAGGACATCCACATCCTAACACCTGCAAATTGGATTACTCGCTTGGGATTACGCACATGGGATTTTTCCAGATGTCCATTACTTACACTCTGCAGTGCTTGGTGGATAAAGTGGTATTGACCAGGAGAAAAAGAAAAAAATAATTATATTTCTTCTGCTCCAGTGGCTTCAGAAGCTGGTGGGTGTGGGAGAGATGAGCTTCAAACATGTGCATTTCTCTGACATCACAAGAGTTTCACACCAGGCACCTGAAACCAGCAGACTTGTCCTCAGTCTCTCAATGTAGTGTCAGTAACACTGAGGCATCACAAGAGTATAACAAAGGTGAAGGTAGTAGAGCATTTAGAAATCATAATGGTGAACATCATTCAAATACAAGCCCACAGGGAAATGAATAATTCAGTCCTCTCAGCAGGGTTAGAAAAAGATGTGAAGAGATAAACCAAGTAACCTCACACACCCAGCACTGACAATAAAAATCAGTGAATAACTCATTATTCACTGTCACTGTCATTTCTGTTCTGTATTTCGGACAACAATACTGTGGAAAACCAGTGTGATCATGTAATTAAAGCCTTTATCATAATGCTAGTATAACATAACTCTCTCCTCAAGACAGATAGATATTGAATGCACAGTTTGTCTTAAAAAAACAGATTTCAATATTAAGTACACATTTGTGATATTTTGTAGATACATTAGTCTCACCTGATGATCAGATGAGAGAGATCAAATCAGTCTCTCTTGATCTTAAGTCAAAAGCATAACGTCAATAACAAAGTCTATTATATAATCCAGGATTTTGCTTCCTCACTTAAGCTACAATTAAGATGAGTGATTTAAATCACATTGATGAACTCTAATTTGGTAGAAGTGTGCAAAAAACCCAAAAAAGTAAAAAAGTGGAATCTGAAGGTAAAAAGCCAGGCAGTGTCTCATCTTCTGACTTTGCACTAACAGTAAATGTCCCTCGTGTGACTGTTTCTTATTTAAGGTTATTAGAAGTCTGGCCATTTGGACTGTGTGCATATATTATGATTTAAGATATTATTTTCCTCATTTACCACTATTTCCCTCCAGAAATTATATTAAGAGGAGGGTAATAATTATTTTTACACTCCACCTCAGCAAAAATTGAAGATATCTCTTTACATTCATGGGAAGAGAAGTTGTTCTAGACTACTTATATGGACTCTAAAAAAAAATCTAAACAAAAATCTGTAAATGCTGAATGTGTGTACGAGCATAGTGCAGGCTTCTCCAAAAGCACCAGCTTCTCTGATATCTGCTACCTATACCTATACTTGCAAAAGTCCATCAGACAGTGGCAGAGTTGTATTTGTCCTGTACCAAAATGACAAATTCTTCCAGTCCAGGGTTTATCAGAGCCTCCACAGTTTGATGAAGACAAAAACAACTAATCTCTGGCAACCTTGACTGTGGAGTAGTGAGTAGTGTTGAAATAGGCTTCAGTCCCAAGGTAAGAAACACCATGGACAGTCTGAGCCAGGGGCTGCCCTGGCCCTACTATACTCTTCAGGACTTAGGGAAAGACACTCCAGCAGAGAGCAGTTGGTTTCTTCTGGTTGTTTGTTTGTGGTTTTTGCTGGGATTTTTGGCAATAAGCAATTGACAGAGTTTGTGGGATATATAGGTGACATAAGTGAAGGGTATTTAGATCAAGTGGCAAAGAAAATGGTCTTCAACTTCTGTATGTAATAGCTGATATTGCTGACTCTGTGCTGCTAAACTAGGATATTTGTGAGCAAAAGTGCATTCCATAAAATGTTATAGGAATACCAGAGTGGATTCATCCTAGGGTGCATTAGTCCTATATCAAGAATGGAAAAGCAAGATCTATGGAGGACAGTCTTTCCCTCCTGAAGACTACCAAAATTCTGGAAAACAAGAAAAAGTCAGCATGACTGGCATAGCCCAATACACTTATTCATGTGGGGAATGTTCATTCTTCATGCTATCTATTAACTTCTGCTTTCAGATAAAACTACTGTGTGCTTTGACTTCCTCCACCAGGAACTGATTCCAGATGTCACTGCTTTCTTTCAGACAATGCTCTTATGTGAGTGTTCATTTGCCAACCCCCTTGAATTTTTAGATAATATGTATTCACATTTGGCATGGTTTCTCCAGAAAATGGTAGCTGGCTTCTTCTTACAATATTTAATAAAGTTTTTAAGCTCAAACACATACATATGACAGACCAGTAGTCATCACCATGGAACCATACAAGTGATCCAAGAAAGGTATCATTTCTAAGGAAATTACTGAAACAAACTTTTTTACTCGTGCATTTGAAAATGACTGCATGTCATTCAATGTGTGAGTGCACAAGCACCACTGTGCTGCAGGGGGGGAGGGAGGGGTCACTCCATTTATCAGTGTGCTTCCTGTTACAGTGAGGATTCAGCTCAGGTTGGCAATAACAGTGCTACCAAAAGCTGAAAGCTGTTGTTTGGCTTACACATAATTCAACTGGCAGTTGTTTAATGCTTAGTCAATAGGAGCCTGAATCCTAATCACTTGAATAATTTACAGGAAATTGATCATTTCATTGGCAATCTTGATTGAGAAAGGCATATAAACTAAGTTTAAAATGCCAAATTATGCTGTTATTGATATCATTCATAAGGTTTACTGGAAACCAATATATACCTTAGTAGCTGTCAGCTCCCCTTTCAAAATCAAATCACTGTCAGTTCACACTGTTTGCTGGTGCCTATCTCACTGTTTCTGTAGCCACTTTCTCTCCTTGCAATCCCAATCCCCAGTACAACACATCTGAACTGCAGCTGTGTACTCACGCTTGTGTCTTTTGGGATTACACTGTAAACAATACAGGTGTAATCACAACACTAATTTTGCTTTCTGATAGTAGGGCACTGTGTTTTCTTGAATGGGAAGAGTCTGGGGTTGTTCAATTTTTTTGTTTGGTTGGTTGTTCCTAACTCTAAGACCAGCATGGCAATATAAGGGCATAGGTGCACTCAAGATAGAATGCACAGGAGTTTGAAGTATCCCCATGTACCTGTTTCTGCCCTGTGGCAGATCTGGCAAATTGGGCAAGCTGTGCCCAAGCTGCTGAATAGCCAAATGTATTGGCAAGTCCTGGCTTCCTCTGACATGACCTGTGGCTGTGCCCACCTGCTTGTACAGCTCCTTAGCAGGGAAGGGCTAGCCTAATTCATTCCCCTTGCTCAGCTGCTGTAGCCTTCAGCTCTGCACCTCCATTGCTGCAGCTGGTGATTAAGTGAGGGTTTGTCTAAAGGCTGAAGTGTCCCCAGATGAACAGTAGAGTTGCCTGGAATCTGGGCTAGCTGTGGCACTGCCTTGTGCTGGGTAAATAACTCAGAGGATTTAGCATAAACTACTCCCTTTGCTTACATGTTTATAAAAGCACTTGCTCTGTAAATATTAAGCTTTCAACCATGAAGTTTTATACATTGCACTCTTTTACTAACAAGACTATTTAGAAATGACTGCCTGTTTCTGACGTCTGTTATTCTTTCAGTATTTATTTCAGCTTCTCTAAACAAAGCACACCCTGGATAAAGTCACATATCTGTAGTCACTAACTTCAGCGTGCCAGCATTTCAGGGATTGTTTTTACTGTCTTCACAGAACAGCATTTCTATTATTCTACTATTTACTTGTTACTGTATTTCCCTTTATGTTATGCACATCCTCCTTTTTGTACAAAGTGACTATATTCTAAATAAGATTCCCATCTGTTAATGCAAATACAACAGCATTTTCTGTTTCACAGAGTACATTTACATTTACTTGCTGCTTTATGGTCACTCTACAAACATAGACTGGTTTCAATTGATAATTATTTGTAAGATCTTACCTTAGACCAAGAAGTCAAAATTCGGAATGTTCACCAGCATGAAAAGTTAAAAGCTGCTTTGTAAGGTCTGTGTCACCTTGCAACTTACTATGAATAATTTAATCTGCTATTTTGATGAATATTTGATTGGTATTGTTAAATCTCTTTTTGGTGTTTTTCACAAGCTTCTCTATTTTTGGGGTCCAGAATAGTTCTGCGGAATCTAAAAATTCTGGCAGTGGTTAGAAATAATCATAACTTTACTAAAACATTCTTGTTTCTTTGAAACAGAAATTTAAAAAATTTATCTCCTCTCATCTTATATAACTAATACAATTGGTTTTCTGGGAATTTCAGATAAAATATAAATATGCAAAGCCTCTGGATTATATTTCTTGTATTGGTGTTGGATTTATTTGGCAGGCCTGGTTATTACCATTTTGATTCAAATACTCACTAGGTAAAAGGGAAGATGTAAAACTGCAAGTATTTTACACTAAATTACACTATTTTGTTCCGTATGTAGTTTGAGGAAAACAATTAAAAGCAGCCAGTTTAGAACATATTGCAATATTATTGATTAGCAAGCAGTATTTTCAAAAATAGCTAAATCACATAGCATGGCTTGGGCTCGCTGACACCTCTGTGCTACCCTGGCATGCACTGACAACACAGACCCAGAGTGGTGTTTTTGCTGCACAGGTCTGTGATACACACTGAGCTTTTCAGTTCACTGTCTCAATACTGGGCTTTAAAAATGTGTCACAGTGTTCCACCACCGGCATGACCTCCCCTCATAGCCTGGTATTACAACGTGTAAACAGTTATCTTCTTTTCTAGGCAGCAGCTGCTTCTGCTACTGTTTTATTGTGAATGACTTAATACAAACACAATTGCAGCAAATTTTCTTGATGGACATGCCTGTGATTAATGGTGTCCTGTGATTCCCCTCTGAACAATGAGCAAAGTCATGCCAGCAGAGCTGTAGTTATAATAGATTAGTGCATGTTTCTCATCCTGCTTGCACTAAGGCAGATTTGGAGCAATTCCATCAAGGTTCCTGTTTTTAAGACTCTAGGAGCTTCCAGCCGCTGTCTTTTAAATGCATTTATTTATGATAATGTCATATATATATTTAGATATACATAAAAATACCCATTTTTATACATGCATGTATATACTGTATATAATGCTAAGGGAGATGGTGGAGTCACTGTCCCTGGAGGTGTTAAAGGAAAGACTGGACACAGCACACCAGGGTCTAGCTGACATGGTGGTTGGTCATAGGTTGGACTCCATGATCTTGGAGGTCTTTTCCAACTTTATTGATTCTGCAATTCTGTGATTCAGAGATAAGAGAAAGTTTGGAAGTGGAGGTTTATTATTCTCTTGCGCTTTGGAGAATGGTTAGAAATACTTGTTTTATGCTACCCCACTTCTTAACACCAAAGAAAAGGATTCCAAACAGAGCAGAGGGGGAAAATAAAATGCATCCCAAATTGCTGTCAGTCAAGGCCTAGTCCTAAAAGGTGCTGGATATTCTCTGTTTTAGACAAAGCAGACAAAACTAATGGATTTGTTAAGTTGTCTGAGAGTAATATTGGTGTAATTCTGCAAACAAGTTATTGTTTGTTTTATGTCCGTATTAAAGTTTCTCCTCTCTAGCTTGCTTTTAGTATAAATGAACATGAGAAAATATTTGACATTTTTTAAAATTTTTTCTCTTTTTTTTTTCTCCTGAACATATTTCTACCAATAGGAAAGCTCAAAATTTACCTGTAAAGTGGATGTTAGTGAGTCTCTGCTTTTCTATGCTCATCTTTAACATCATCTCTGGAATTGAAAACTAAACTCCCAGGAAGTGCAGCAATGGCGCCATCAGATGCTACCAGCAATACTTTCCTTATGATGCCACCAGTACCACCCCACCTCTGACATGCTGGATCCTCCTGCAGATTCCTGGCGCACAGCTCTGGCTGTCCTACTGCACTGTTTCTTGTTGGCAATATTTCTGTGGTCAGCACTCAGTTCTGCACTGTTGTACTTATTGCTGCTCAAAGCCATGAAGCCACTGCCTGGACATTTCCTCATAACCATGTCAGTAATCGGATGGGGTAAGAGGTAAAGTTGTCCATATGGCAACTTTTACAGTACAGAGTACATTCAGGGAGAGTTGTAAAGATAGGAGATCAGCAGAGAGCAGTTAGAATCAGTGTCTCTGGGTTAGTGCCACGTGATTTAATAATCTCCTGTTGCTTCTCACATTACTGGTATAACCTGAGCTTGTTTTCATTGTCCTGATAAAACACTGAAACTGATAGCTTGGTCACTGGCACAGCAGCACAAGCCTGTTGTGTGCAGGAGAAATTTTCATAGTAATCAAGCATTCAATAATCTGCTTCTGCCAGCTAAGTAAAAAATCTTTCAGTTATGGTGACTGCATATGTGGACATAAAATCCTGGTTTGGAGATTCCCAGACAGAGCCTTGAATCAAGGCAATGAGTGCCTGATATTATTTGTTATATATTATTTATTAATAAGCAAAGAACACATTCCAAAGTCAGTACAGCAGTTAGTAGCAACACTGTAAACTGAAAGGAAGCTACCCAGAGAATGGAAAAATTCAGACAGATGCTGATGAGGTAAAGTGAAAATCTCAGCCTGTTTCAAGAAACTCTTCTATTACAGTGTACAGGGACAGCAGTCTTTTCCATGTTGTGCATTCAGCTTCTGTGTTGTATTGTTTCTGATGGCATCCACCAAACACTTTCCAATCCTTATAATCCTTATTGTTCAATTACTGTGTCTTGCATTTGCAGAGGCAATTCCTCAGAAATATTTAGAATTTGGACTGCACATGCAAGCCAGAAAAAGTTCAGCAAACATTGCCTGCCTACGTGGCACTGTGCTCCCTCCAAATGTATTTGAATGACAGCACAGCATTATGTTCCTCTGTGTGCCCTGTGACAAGTTACACACATCCAAACCAGCATGATTCTGACTCACTGCTTTTGGATCTCTTTTGAGAGCACAGTCAATACATGGCAATCTGGAGGGTCTCTATCAGGGATGAAGAAGGAACAGACTTTAAGGAGCATGTTTAGTACCAGGATAGAAAGTTTTGCATGAGGTTCCTCCCCATGAGATGTGCTGCCTAGAGTGAACTGGTAGGCAGGAGATGTGGAAGACAAGAAGTGAAGCAAAGGAATTGGAGGCAAACTTGACAGCCAACCTTCTTGCAGGAAAAAAGTTACACTCTGCATCAATCTGGTATGAAATGTAACATTGTTTGGTACAAAAAGTTCCTAAATTTTTTTCTCACTGCTGACCAGAAGGTAGGGTTGCACAGTTGTGATAAGGGAGCTCACTACAGCCCGGGAGGGAGCTTGCTCTTTCACCATTGGTGTTGGCTCAGGAAGCTTGGTTGAAGCTCTTTGATGGCAAAACCCAGCAAGTCACGGACATGGGCTGCCCTCAGAAAAATAGTGCTCGCAACCCTCAGTCCTGCCTTTTGTCCAGGTTAGGAAAACTCCTTTAAATTATTACAAGACAGGTAAAACATAGATCTTAAAACGTATGGAATTTAGGAGGCAAGAAGCTATTTGTGTAGAAGGGTTGTCTGTGCAACCAAACAATAAATTGTTAATGTCTCTTTTATTAATTAGGAATTCCTGCCATAGTAGTTGCAATAACACTTGCAGCTACTACAGAGAAGGAAAAGCTCTAAACTATCAACAGGAGGAATTTTAAGTCCACATATTATTACAACATTTGCTATCCCATGCCTTTTGTGATGGCTTATTATTAATACAAATATTAATATTAATTACTAATTATAATTATTAGATCAAATAACATTAATTATCTCATTAGTATATAGTACAATGTTGGAGAAGATGAAGAAGGAAAGCCTTATAAATATGACTGCTTAGGTTTTGAGAATATGAAACCTATAAGTGAAATAGNTATCTTACTGCTCTTACTTCTCTTACTGCTCTTACTTCTCTTCAGTCTCTTGCTCTTGCTCTTCTCTCTCTCTCCCAGCTCTGCTCTGAGCTGCAGCTGGCAGCTCTTAGCAGGGCCCCTTCACCCAAGCCCTATGCAATAAACCACACGCTTCAAGACCAGCCTCGACTCCAGAGATTTCTCATCACCGTCCTCCCCGGTTCTCACAGTATAATAATTGATTACTGTTGTTTAATTAATAATATTAATTCTAATACAATTATTAATATTAATATAATTACTAGATGTATTGTTGGTACACTATTTTGTACTTCTAAGTACTCAAAAGAAATAAAACTCTTTACTCAACCTAGATATTCACTAGAAGGAAACACATTTTCTCCTTACTAATCTGGGGTACTAGATCTACATCTGCCTTGAATCCTTCTGCAGGACTGCACAGTCTGAATTGAAATGCAAACTGCAGACACCCTCAGCCTAACTGATACTCCACCCCTTCACTTAAGTGCATAACTACATTTCAGTACCCACATTTAATGTATTAATTAAATTAATGTACTGAAATATACATACCTCATATGTATTTAAAGTCTGGCCATAATAACTGTATTTCTATTTGCCCTGTGTTTTTGGCATAGGTATTCATTGAAGTGCCCACATACCAAAGCAGGCTATCAGGATTACATGTACCTTGGCAATAGTGGATGACACAAAAGAAAGAAAATGTAAACACAAACCTCCTTCCAGATGATGGTCATGTTAAGATACTCATTTAGAACATGTGGACTTCTAACTTGAGATTATTGGAAAATGAAGAAGAGGTAAAGGTTGTTACAGGATAACCTTGTCTTTTCTGAAGTTGTCCCTGTTTTTCTTCCACCTTTGTCCATTAGGTCTCCCCTATTACTTTTTACTGTAAAATATATCCTAAAGATAAATGTTCATGTGGTGGCCATACACCTACTTGGCTAGTAATACTGCACCTTATTATCTCTCTGTGTAGTTTGTTTGATGTATCATTTTGCATTCCCCATAGAAAGAGAAGCATGACTGAAAGTCCTCATTTCACAAGGAATGGCTGCCTTTCAGAGCTTTGACAAGACTTAGAAAGCACTGTAAGGTCTTTCAGGATAGAAAGTGGAATTTTATTTTGTTTTTTGGTATTCTGAACAATGTGTCTAACATATCTTTTGAAACTACCTCTCCTTATATTCAAAGTTGCTGGCATGCAGCACTGGACCAAAATCAGAATTTCAGTGTGTAAAAGCCCACTTTGTGGTCATTCCTCTTGCCAGTAGCACTCATATTTCTGTTAAACATCTTGATCTTCATCAGGATCAGTATCTCTGTGATACGGAAGAAGATGACTTTTATAAGGTAAAATGGCACAGGACTCCTCATATCTTTCAGCAAATTTATTCCTCAGTCTCTTGTCACCAGCTCAGACTTTCTTGTCACAAACTTGCATTTTTGACAAAATCTTTTATTTAAAGAAATGTATACTTTATGCAGGCAGAAAATTAATTCCATTTGTTACAATGGGTCAGACTTGGTTAAAGTGCATATCAATGAACACATTCAGACTTTCGTCCCCCTTTTTGGGTTGCAAGTCACTCAACTCAACTTCAATGTCAGTTATTCCCAATTTAAATCCCTAAAAGTCAGAGAAGAGCGGGTCCAGCCAACTGAGAATTATGAATTTTTCAGCACAGCCAAACACTGTGCCAGTTCTTGAGCAGCTTGAAGCAGATTTACTTGCTCAGCTTTACATCAACACTCCATGTATTGTCACAGGTGGTATGTCACAAGTCCTCAGTGTACACAGTATTATTTAAAAAAAGGATTGCTTTAATTTTCATTAATTCCATGGTACTGATCCATTCAACAAAACTTTGTACCATTCCTCATTTCTTTAAGTACAATTTTCATGGTCAGAGCAAACAAAATACCTTATCTCTGAGTCTGTTCAGGCTTGAGAGAAACTGGATATTCAAACTTCACAGACAGCTAATTCTTTTGCTGAATATTAAGTGCATTTGAATGAACTTATAAGCATTCTAAAAATCTTATAATAGCTAACATGCTAATTTTCAATTGCCTTGGTAAATCTAACTTCCTAAATTAAAACCAGATACATCCAAGCTGCATACTCCAAACACAGATTAGTCTGATAAATGTGGTTACATTTATTTTTCTGGATTTCTTCTATGAATGATACATCAAACAAATGTAGGGAAGTGTATCTTCTCAACCCACCTTAATAATATCTGTTTGCAATACAGCCCTAAATAAATAGAAAGTTTAAAACTCAGATATTAAATGGTATAGAGAAAGTTGTAATAACTTTTTGTGTGTGTGCTTCTAGGAATAAAAAGGATTCATTAATGAAAAATACGATTAGCACTATGTGGTAGTGCTTGGCGTCACCAGGATGATTGGCTATCTCAAGTTAGTAAGTAATGAAAACACAAGTCTTGCTTTCAGCTTTCTGTTTTGCATTGTGAATGCTACCCAGGTATAATATTTAGAAATTCTGAGAATAATAATTGAGATTTAAAAACAAAAAAATCAGACTTGCTCTACAGCTTGATATTAGGGTGAGAACTTGTTGGAAAGCAGTTACAGGCATTCAGAATTTTTTTCAGAAATGAACGCAGAAATGAATTCTGTTACACACAAAACTCCTCCCCTCGTACAAATCAAGGTGGGATTTTATTTCAAAGTCAGCACTGGGTGGCTTCTCTTGTACCAAATCATATATAAAATTATTTTCAGAAAGAATAACAGGGAAAAACTCCTCTGCAATAGTTGTTGGAAAGAGCCCCAGAGAAGTAAGAAGAGCTTCATGGCTTGAGGCCTTTCACAGAGATACTGAAAAAAAGCCTTCAGGAAAGTGCCTGTCCTTTCTTTCCCCCCACAGCCCTGCTGGATTTTGGCCTTATATTCCTATAAATACATCCCTTCATATAAGGCATATGAAGTGCTTGGAGTAATGGATTCTTCATTATTATGCCCCTGGCTATTTTCTATAAAACAGCTAATTGGAAATATGTGAAAACCCACGCATTCCCAAACATTAAGTTGTTTATTATCGGTTGAATCAGTTTATTTCAGTTCACTACTGAAAACTGAGTGCCTATAAACCAGTGGCAACCAGAGCTGCAAACTCTGTGCAGAAAGTCCTGAGGTGATCATACCACACTGACGGCCAGATTATGCCTAGGATTTAAAACTGAAATCATGAACAGGAAACAGAGTTCCGTTTATTTAAAAACATGAGCTTCTTCTTTTTTTTTTTTTTTTTTTT
>VWYO01009931.1:44752-124718 GCA_013400275.1 Rhadina sibilatrix
AGTATGAAGTTACAGTACCTGTGGGCATCCAGTTTTTATTTGTAAATCCAATGTATAATACTTGCTTTCGTCAACTCCTCCAATTTCCTTCAGAAATTTTCCTTTAGAAATTTGTGTGGTTTAGGAAGGATGATAACTGATTGTGTTGTAAAACACAGCTAGGCACTGTGAGGATCACTCTTTAAATGAGTGATAATATTTTCTAATTATTGATGTTTTCCCCCACAAACAAAAGTATTCTTTAAAGAACATCCCATTTAATTTTGAACAGCTCTTAAAAATTAAAATATTGTTTCCATATTATCCCAAAAACAAGAAAAAAAACCCAAGAAGAATTTGAAGTATGGAATTGGAGATGCTGACTTCTTTTACTAATTAAGCATTCTGTCTCCATGTATTTCAGATGTGAATAAAATGCTATTATTGCTAACACTGAGCATGTCTTGTTTAATAGAAAACATTTTCAGCATAACCCCCCATCCTAATTTTAGAAATGGAACAAACTAAAATGATCTTTTTCCAGGTTATATGCTAAATGTTTACAGGAACAATAGTTCAGCTCTTATCTACACGTGGAATATATCTACATAGTGTAGTGAACTTTGGTATTGTTTGTGATATGTGAGCTTTAGGGATCACAAAGTTTCTCGTTAACACTTTGGAAACTGCTTTGATAAAGAAATGGATTGGACAAGGATTGAATCATTAGGACAAAGGTATGCAATACAAGTGGCAGAAAATATAACGGAAGGAAATGTCCACTTTTCCAGATATTTCCTGTATCTTTTAAAGCAAAGGGTTTGTTTTTTTTTTTCCCCACTGGAAATACCCAAATATTTTCTCAATACTTTAAAACATTTAGCAAAGAAGCCACCTGAGCCATGCCCCTCCTCCTCCTGAAAATGTTTAGAATTAAAATCTGTTTCGTGTTCATCTTTTCTCACTCCCATTTCAAATTTTCATCTGCATTTCAATCTGCTTACTGCTAGTTGGACCCTCCTCTAGGCAGGGACAGAGCTCAGCCCAGCAAGGACAAATACTACAAAAATTAAATAACATTTTTCTTTTCCCGGCAGAAAACGCTATTTGGGAGCTTTTGACAAAACTCAGGGAATTAGCTGCAGATTCATGTTTTTTCTCTTAGGGGGACAAGCTCTGAATGCAAGACAGGGGGATTGTAGGAGCATGTGAGGGCACGGTAATAATGAATGCCTGGACGTGACCATTCAAGGATGAACAGCTCCTCTGTATGGGTGTTTAACAAGACTAGCAAGTACAGGGGAATTTTACTGCCCCTTTTTTCTCTGAGCACCGCCAGCCTACGCAGGCCAAGGCTGGTGTTTCGAAAGAAACCCTCTGTCAGAGCGAGGCCTCGCTGGGGCAGCGCTGAGGCGGCGCGGCGGGCAATGAGCGGCCGCCATGTCGGCTGGGAAGGGGNGGCCCCTGGTGGAGGGGCCGGGAGACCCCTCGCGCCCCCCCGGCCGCGGCTGAGGGAGGCGGAAAGCGCCCGCGGCCTCCTGGGCCCGGGGGAGCGGGAGATCCCGGGATCCCTCCCTCCCTCCGCCCGGCCGGCTGTTCCCTGGGTCACCCAGCCGCTTTCCTTGGGAGCCACGGGAGCTGCCGGCTCCTCATTGCCAGGCAGGGATTGGCTGTGACTTCTGTTCCCCTTTGGGCCGGGCCTGTCCGTGTGGGAGCTGGAGAAAACCGAAAAGAGCTCTTCTCCTTTCTGCTCCCTCGCGTCACCCCCCCACCTGTCTTGGGAAAACTCATGTCTCTCTCTCTGGTGACGTTTGGGAGGCAGTCCTGCCTACTCGTGTTTCTGTCGTCTTCACCCTGATCTTTAACCCTGTTTTGACAGGAAAAATTGAAGCAGGAGTGTCTGTCCTTCCCTTGCCTGGGCAAGGCTATTTTTCTCTGCTGCTGTGCAGAAAGGGTAGTGATGAAGTACAACGTGGTGATGAGATGCTGGTTTTAGAAGGGATCCTGAAGTGACTGGCCTAGATTGGGCAGTCCCTGTCCACATGCACCACCTAGATTAATGTATGATGTGAATAGAAAGTGAGCTGGGAGGGGAGGAAAAGTCTGTACCTGCAAAATGCAAGTGGTACACCAGGAAGGTTAGAAAGATGTCAGTGTGATTTTTATGGGAAGCAATCTTTGGTCTGAAACATGGAGACATAAATGTTTTTTGGTTGGTTGATTCCTCCCTGCCCTTGGAAAGCAGACACACACTGATTTTGTTCAAAAGCTCATTAGTGTGTGCTCTGGATGTCTTCTCTGAAAAACTCCCTCAATGGAGTCATCCATTCAGCTGTGTTACAGTGAGAGGAAAGAGCTTTGGTGCTGTGTAATTCAGTGATTTGAATATTTCACATAGCTTCTGTAACAGTTGCAAGCTGCTGCAGTGTTTAGAATCTGTGTCCTTAAATCTGGACACTTTCAAGCAGAATGGAGAGCAGCTGAACCAGAAAAAAAGTGCATTTAAGTATTCTCCTGCTACCTTTTCCTAGTCATTGATGGACAGCAGGTTTCTGTGAGTAATGCTGGTAGATAAGGCATTACAGTAGCACCTTTCCTTGCACAAAGATACGAATGATACATTCAGTCTGTTGAAAGGACTTTGGCTGTGTCCACCAAGATGTGTATGTTTAGGTGAGGTTACAGGTGTGTATGTTACAGGTGAGGTTCAGTTGTTATTGTTAATAGTTTCTGAGTAGCAGATACTGTAATGCCGAAGAAGCAAAACCAGTGCCCAGCTCCAATGCTTGAACAGCGTGAGGGGGTCGCTGAATGAACTCTTTGCTTCAACCACTCTTAGATGCGTGATCTGTATCCTGTATTTGTCCAGTGCAGTAAACTTACCTGGAGCTGTAGCAGGTCTGGGGTGAAAGGGGCACTATCTTCATGCCTTATTCATTCCATAAAATGTGAGTGAGGCATCAGGAAAGCAGTCTCTTCCTGTTCCCCTGCTTAGTGTGTCACAACAGTCTCTCACTTCAGGAGCAGGCACAATCCTTTTTAAAGGGGAGCAGCTGCTGGCCTTTGAGAACCTGAGAGTGACTTTGGGTCTTCTCTGGGGTTTGCTTGTTCTTTGCCTTCATCCTGTATGTTCCAGTTTATTTCCAGTTGAGTGGAAAGAGGAGAGCAGGGAAGCCCAGCTTTATGTGGATAAAAGGGAACCTACTTTTTTTTTCTCTGATTAGCAGTGAATCATCTAAAAATCGAGTTATGGATTTTTGATTGGCTGTGCATGTGAGAGAGAGGAATTGCCAGGAGGGTACACCCATGGGGTCAGAGGGAGGAGCCAAGTGTGTTCCCTATTGGACTGTTCTGTATGCTAAATCATCTCTTGGAGACTGTCCTGAAAAGGAATACATTACTGTTAGGAATTCCTAAATGCCATTAGAAAATTAAAAAAAATAAAAATCTTCTATTACAAAATTAAAAGTCTTCAAGTTCTGTTTTAGATGAATTCAAATTCTACAGTACTCTAAGGTGTAAACCTGATTGTTAAATTATGGATAGAGCAAGGGCTTTTTTAATTGGTTGTATTCACTGAGATGTTCTAAAGTGAAAGATTGATGTGAATTGTGTCATTCTAGGGAAGTGTGACTGTAAATATGTTTCTTTTCTGATGCAGCTTACTGTTCACTGGCACTGATAGTGCATGGCGGCTTATCCTAACTCTGTCCTGAAGTGAGGTGGGAAAACTGTCCAGTAATCCAGCATCACTAAAACAAGGTAATGATAAATATGTTTTTTTGGAAAGGAGATGAAAGGAAACCTGTGGGTCAGTATTGGTTTGTTGTTTTTTTTTTTTTTTTAAATGCTTAAATTAAAAAAAAAATCCCAACAACCAACCAACTTGTGCAAAACCCTATGCTTTTAAATCTAATTTAAAGTTAATTAGGCTGGGTTGATATGCCTGCAGTCGAGACTCCTATGTTGCAAAACCTGAATAATGCATTAGTGAGCATTAACAATACTATAAATCTCACAGTTTCATCACAGTGCCTCAGCAGCAACGTGGCTGTGTTAATTGCAGGTCCCTTTTCCCTGCAATTAGGCTGTATCCACCTACCTCCTATTTGTGATGGTGAGGGTGAGTTTTGTTCAATAATTGCTTGTATCTTTTTGGGCTAAACAAAGGGCTTTGCCTGAAATCTTTGCTTTATATAAAGTTAATTACCAACCCCCTCCCCAAATTTAATTACTATCTGAAGATAGCATTGTACTGCATTTTTTTTAATGTAAAATATTGTCACTGAAGCAGTAGAGTTAAATATATACAGTTGTATCAAGGAATATATTAAAGGCTTTAGCTGAGTGTCTCGTTTCTGGTAGGAGAGAATTTTCAGTGCAGTACTTTAAAAATGACTGACTATAGCAAAATTAATTTTTCTCATAAGGCACTGTGTTATAACATCCTTAAAGGAAAAATAGCTGCATACCTCTAAGAGTTCTTCTTGCACAGGAGAATGAACAACATACTTGCCTGCCCGTGGCTTCAGAAATCTTGATTTGGATATGGGCTGCCTATGTTTTAAGATCTCCAGTAATTGTACTTCAGATATTAAGATAACTGCTTCTTTGGTTGCTCCTCATTCCAGATCTCTTGTTTTGGCCCTCTCCAGAGCAGTGAAAATAGGAGGGGACATTTGACTAATTACCTGGATCTCTTTTGTGTTGTTTTTTTTTTTTTTTTTCCCCTCCCATTCCTCTTTTGTGTAATTTCACTGTAGTTTTAGATTTTTAAATGTAAAGCCTTTGTGTTTTTAAATGAGAGATGCTTAATACAAAGTGGTAATTTTAAAATTTTCTTACATAAAATGTTAAAGATATTACAGAAGTATATGCTGTGTGCTGCTAGGACACAAGATGGCTTTGTTGCACATCCTATTCAGTTGGAGCCTCTTGAAACACTGAGAGTAACAGACTATTCTGACCATGTGTTGAGTCCAATGAGTAGCTAATGTGTGGTCTATTGAGCTGCTTTTAAAATCTTGGTTAAAATATCCCAATCAAATTTTTTAAAATTAAAAAATTGTATGTCTTCCTTTCTGGGGAGGAATCCTCGGTGAGTTCTGATCATCCATGTGATAAAAGCAATGTTTAACTTTGCACTTACTTGTTCAGGAAATAATACATGATTCAGCTTGATCCCCTTAGTAAAGCCACCTTACAGCCTGAAATCCTTGAGATAAGATATTTGTTCTGGCAGTCTTCTCTTAAATGAAAAAAAAAAAAACAAAACCAGCCATTTGTTCTTTTTCATAATAGGAGTGCATGTAAAAGTAATCAAATAAGGTAAACCTTCAGAACTGTCATCAGATTAAAATAACAGTTCAGGTTTTTTGAAGTGTTCTTAATGTTTTGCTGCTAACAGGTCTGCAGGCGATAAGGAATCCACCATGAATGGGCAGCTGGACTTAAGTGGGAAGCTGATCATCAAAGCTCAGCTTGGGGAAGATATTAGGAGAATCCCTATTCATAATGAAGATATCACCTATGATGAATTGGTGCTAATGATGCAAAGAGTTTTTAGAGGAAAACTTCTGAGCAATGATGAAGTCACAATAAAATATAAAGATGAAGGTAAGGTTTAGTTACTGCTGTTGAGGTTTAATTGACTACTTTTGCTCTGATACAGTTTATCTTTGGATAGAAACATTGAAATTCACCTTTCAGACTTGTCCAATGTCACAAGCAAATGCAAGTGATTTCTTGTGAAATCCTTTTAGTCAGACAATAGAACCTGTATCTCTTGTTATGCTCTCTTAACAGCATCTCCTCCATTTTTTTTCTGAAATATTTTCTCAATTTTTTCTCTCTGCAAGTGCTCTTCTTGCTGTTGCAAGAAGCTGATTGCAGGTTTCTCTTCTGTTCACTCAGTTAAATATATATTTTTTTTTTCAGTGAGTTTGAGGGTGAAAAGAGAATAAACATGTATGACCTAACACAAGTTCTTATAAGACTGAAAACTTGATTTATGTGGTAGCAATTATTGAATGTTTTTCTCCCATCAATAAAGATTAAAAAAAATAATTTTAGCTTGAAATATGCATTAAAAGTTATCTTTCCTCTCTGGGACCATATGAATCTATTGCACATTGGTCGTTCCAAAGAAAATATTGATCATTAGTGTTAAAACAAACATAACCTTAAGGACTTCCACAGAATGAAGAGAGCCCTATTTGAGATGCATAGAGACATGAAGTTGTGATTGGAGGGCTTTTCCTCTTTGAATGTTAAGGGGCATGGATAAGTTACTTAATTTAGGACAGAGGGATGGTGTTCATAAAATGAAACTTGGATTGAAGTGATAAAATCCAAAGTCTCTTGAAGACTGATGATTATGCTGTTGCACAGTAAGAAGTGCCACATTACTGAAGCATTTAAGTTCTTTTTTCTTAATAGCCCTAGGAAATTTTAGTGCTGCCTGTGCTGCCTAAAATGTCAACTTTTATTCATATATCTAAGCAATAAAAATTCACTTTGAATAGCCCTGAGACAATTTTTCAAGGATCATGAAGCTTTTGAGGTGCTGCTTATCAAAATTGTAAATAGTGTAGGTCTTGGGTCTTGACCAATATTTTGGGTCTTGATCTCTAGAGAGAGGGAGCTCAGTGGATTTGTGGTGGTTTTGTTTCCCCTCTTACCACATTTTTTTCTTTCTGAAGTGAGAAAGGTGAAAGGAGATTGGATGCTTTTTCATTAGGTTAAAGCTTTGAGTTACTTCGGGTTTTTTTGCATTCTTATCTGTGCTTTAAGTATAGTCCTCTGGGGTTTTTCGTGTATTTTCTCTTTTTTATTCAGAATAAGATAATGGTGTATGATGGAGACAGTAATTACAGTTTCATTCTTTGGTTGTCTTTCTCAGTCTAGAGACTTCCTGCTTTTACTTTTAGTTTTCTTTGTTTCAGAATTGTACTTGGTTTGCATAGCCAGGTTTTGGTAGCTGGAGGGCTACAGGGGAGGCCAAAGCCAGGCAGCTCCAGGACAGACACGCCTCTGGCCAAGGCTAAATCAGTCAGAAATGGTGGTAATGTCTCTGTGGTAACATTTAAAAAAGAAAAAGAAAGTTACAGTACTGATGTAGTTTTGGCCAGAGAAGAGAGCAACAAGAATATGTGAGAGGAGCAGCTCTGCAGACACCAAGGTCAGTGGAGGAGGGGCAGGAGGTGCTCCAGGCAGCAGAGCAGAGATTCCCCTGCAGCCTGTAGTGCAGACCATGGTGAGGCAGAATGTGCCCTTGCAGCGCGTTGGGGTCCATGGAAGTGCAGAGATCCACCTGCATGGAAGTGCAGCCTGTGGAGGAGCCTTGCACCAGAGCAGCTGGATGCCTGAGAAGAGGCTGTGACCCCGTGGGAGGCCTGGGCTGAAACAGGTTCCTAGCAGGACCCGTGGAGAGAGGAGCTCATATTCCAGCAGGTTTCCTGGTAGGATTGTGACCCTGTGGGAGACCCATGCAGGAGCAGGCTGTTCTTGAAGGACTGCTCCCAATAGAAAAGTGACCCACTTGGAGCAGTTCCTGAAGAGCTGTTTGCCAGTGGGATGCACTCATGCTGGAGAAGTTAATGGAGGACTCTCCTATGGGAGGGACCCCAGGTGGGAGCAGGGGAAGGACTCCTCTGCCTGAGCAGTGGCAGAGAGCATAACCTTCACTCCCAGTGCCCCTGCACCACTGGGGGAGGAAGAGATAGAGCTGGAAAGGAAGGATGTGTTGAAAGGCGAATTATCCTGCTCTGATTTTGAGTGGCAGTAAATTCAGTTAATTTCCCCAAGCTGAGTCTGTTTTGCCCATGACGATAATTGATTTGTGATCTCTCCCTGTTCTTATCTCATATTTGCCCTTTCACTGTGTGTTCTCTGTCCTGGCCACTAGTGGAGGGGAGTGATGGAGTGGCTTTGGTGGGTACCTGGCATCCAGCCAGGGTTAACCCACCACACAGAATGTGCTACTGTTCCACTGTGATTTCAGTGTATGTTATGCTAGCTGATCATCAGTACTACAAACAAATAAATATTCTTTGTATCAGATGTAGTTGCAAATGACCAAGGAAAAGGTTGACAAGGCTTCAGTTTGCTTGTCATATGAGAGCTGTTATATCCTTAATTTCATTTCAACTAAGCTAAGATTCTTCTTTAAATCTATTTCAGTCATAAGGTGCATTGGAATATGTACATTTTAGCTATTTCTATTCTGTTATTTATCCCTCCAGAACTGCAGGAATGCTTGTCTGGATCTGTTATCAGGAGGTATCTTAAACTGGTCTAACGATGTCCACTACTTCCACAACCTCCATCTGTGTCTTCTCCAAATTCATGTGCACAGTCTTGGAGTGTTCAAAGAATGCTTCATCTACCCCTCCATATTCTTATGTTATATTTAGGTTATGTGGTGCTTTTATTAATTACCAGAGAAAAGAAACCTCAGGTTGAATGCTGCTTTGTGAAGTCAGGTTTTATATTCAAGCTTCAAACTCCTGAGCTAAGGAAATTGCTCTGCTAGATATGAAATGTTTTTCATGTCCTATTTAAAGTTCTTGAACACACAAAACCCTATGTCAGCTAAAAAAACCCCAACCCCAAACAAATTAATGAGGACAGTCAGCAGTGAATTTGTATGAATCAAAGAGTAAAAAAATTAAAATTACATCTTAAGCACACCATATGACTCAGTTACACAAGCTAAAAGGCTCTATAGAGCCAATAACAGGAACTTTACTTTTTTTAAAGTTATGCTTGAGTTTAAAACAGAGGGTGTAATGTGAGACTGGCCTTTTTGCTCTTGTTCTTCATTACCTTGTAATAGAAGATTGTTTCTCATACTGCATGTATTCAAGCTGCTGTGCTGGTTAGTGATCTCTCAGCCTTTGGTAAATTTACCGGAGTGAAGGAAAACTACATTTTGATGTAGTGTGGTTTTTGATTGTGTAGGGTTTTGTGTTTTTGTTTTTTCACAAATGGACTGAATGAGAAATATAAGGATGCATAAGTCTGGTAGATAACGAAGCTTAGTAGATGAAGAAACAGCTGGTAGGGCAAGGGAATGAGGCAGATTTTTAATGTCAACATGGTTGAAATACATCATGGTGATGCAGCATTAATGCTAAAATATCTTGCTGTCCAGTGGTTAGTTAAGGGAGTCACTAGTTTATAGAAAAAAAAAATTGGCATAGCAGGGAATGTGATACATGGGAAGTTGTGGCGAGGGAAAGCTGTGTCTCTTGTAAAAATGAGAAAGATAAGTTCTTAAATTAACAAGATTAGTAGGGAGATTAAAGGAAAGTCTGTTTTATTTTCCAACAGAAAATAATTAACATTGTGTAATTATATCTGTGTCATGGTAACAGGAATTAAGCTTCATTGACTTTCCTTAAGATGAAAATTTTTTTGCTAAATCTAATGTACTTAAATTGTCAGATATTTCTATGGCTTGGCATTTACCTTATGAGTCTTAGCATATACTCGGATAATAACTTGATGGCTGTCAATAGGAATCATAGAACTGGCTTTATGCATCTAACAAGATTCTGTACTTGGTGCTTCTGAGCCTTTTTTTTTCTGTAACAATTTAAAATAGAAAATTTATTCATTATTCTTAATGCCTTCAACCTGAAGGTTGAAATAGGTGAGGGAGAATTAAGATGGAATGATCCCAGTTCTTTTGAGTGACATTAATCCATGTAAGCCATATGTATTGATGTGCATTTTCATATCACTGTGCAGAACAGACTGTTTAGAACATGCATCTTTGTTCAGGCAGTGAATCTGAGTGTGTACTGGTATGACCAAAGAGCATCAAAGGATGGGCCAATGTTGTGGATTGCTAAGGAAGGAATTATCATTTATTGTGCTACTATGATAATACGGAATAGAAGGGCTTTGTGTTAAGACACCATTGGATTTGGGTATCAGCATTTAGGAAAGGTTACAGAAAAGCTGGAGAAAGTGTTTGGGTTGGAGGGAGCACACATCTCATCACACTCCTCTTTACTGCCCACAAAAAGAAATCTGTTTAACTTTGATAAAGTCTGATTGTCCAAGTCCTGTTATGGATCATAATGGCAAACAGGGATGCTGATCCTCCTCTTCCTGGCACTGGTGAGGTGGTAGCAGTGAGGCTGCATGCCTGTGCTCACTTCTAGTGTGTGTGCTCCAGGACAAAAAAAGCTGGAGAAGCTGCAGAGGGATCTAGCAGGATATGGTGAGGATAGGGAAGGGCTTTGTGCAGGTGGCTTCAGGGAGCATTGGAGGGAGCTGGGCTTGTTCACTGTGCTACAGAGGGGGCTGAGGCCTGAGCCAGTGGAAAGGGAGTTGCAAAGACCATTGAATGTGAAGAATTTGCAGTAACACCAGATGGCAGCAGCCAGAAATTGCAGTTGGAGGGGTTGAACATGAGTTGTGGCCAGGAGGGCAGTGTGTCACTGGAGCAGGCTGCCTGGTGGGGTTTGGAGCCCTTGTTTCTGGAGAGTTTCCAGTCTCTACTCGGAGAATCCATGGCTGATACTGCTATCAGCAGATGTCTTTTGAGATTGTGAAAGTGAAAACAGGACATAAAAAAGCCTTGGGAGGCAACAGTATTTCTTTTAGGAAACTTGAAAATTATTTTATATGCCATCACTTTATTAGTGTTTGTAACTTAATTTTGTTAGAAAGCACCTTCTTTGAAGACTGATAGTCACTGTGAGGTGTTATTCATAGTACTTACTTAAGAAAACCTTCCAGTGCGGAGGTTTTACTTGTAGTCAGGGATGACAAGATTAGAATATGTAGTTCTTCAAATTCTGAGCTGTTTTTGATCTAATATCATGTGTTTTATGACTACTCATACTGAAGCATTAATTTCATTGAAAATTGTAACCGTAACTTAGATACAGTTTGCCCTTGTCACCAATGTGTAAGGAGTTTATATACACTCAGGAATTTTAGGCAGTAATCTGTAATGGAAAACATGTTCCTGTGTCTGTCCACAGAGCCCCCTTGCTACAGTGTTTTGTGGAGGAGCCTGGGTTGGCTTTGTTCCAAGCTGTGTGGCATTTATCTAAACACTGTTGCTTTTCAAGGTGAAACTTTGCTACATGGTCTTTCACCTCAGTTCCCAGCCATCAAACTGCTCAGGCAGGAAGTGTTCCTGGTGTCCCTTCTGCCAGTACATGTTTTCCTGATAATGTGCTCCACTCTTTCCTTTGCACTGCCTAGCTGGGGTTCATTTAAGCTATGAATTACCTATTGAATATGTTAAACACCAGAAAATCTGTCCTGCTCAAGACAATAGTCTTGTTTTAGTTGTGATTTTGTTGAGTAAGCAAATATGTTAATGTAACTTTCCTTGACTCAACTTAAAAATCATGAGAGACCAGATTTAATGGGAATTTGGTATCTCTTTTGAGGATTAATACGATTAATGGTGATCAGTGCTTTGTGCATACCCCTTTGTATCTTCAGAATAAGTGATCCCATCAAGTTTTAATATAGTTCCTGTGACAGATGGCAATGTGCAAATTCATTAGGATCCTCCAACATGTGACATGGAAGAAATCCTTGCCTAAGAGTTGTGACTTCATGCCAAATTCCCGTTTGAGAGAAACTTTCTTCTGACTATGGCATCTTCGTGTTTTCATACTTATTTGTGTGTTAAAGCTGAGAGAGATCTTTACTATTCACTTCTACACATGAACTTCGTTTTTCAGCAAGGGAATGGTAATAGTCTTGCAACTCATGTTCTGAATATAACCTGAGGAAATGCTCCAGACATTTGAAATTTTATTTTGGTTTGTAAAAATGGAGTTGGATTTAGCTTATGCCATTTGTCTGACTCCTGTCTGTTCATGAACGGCATGGTTCTGGAGCTGCTTGGCACAGGAATTTCACTTTTAACTGGTAGCATCATTCTTCCTGGTGTTGGACTTTGCAAACTCTTAGCTCTAATATTTCATCCTGCATGTAAACATAAAAGAATGATGATGAGCTGTATGGAATATCAAAGGGCTAATGTCAGAAGACTCCTTTTTGAAGCCAGTCATGCTTCTGTCTTACCTTCTGTGCATGATTTCTCTGCACACTGATTCCTGCACTAAAATAATAAACATTTTTTCTAGTGATCTCACAATCAAATAGGGGAAATTATTTTTGAGTAATGAAGAAAGACTTCTATCCTGATGTGAAGCTCATAGGCTGTGATTTTAATGTAACTTTTTCTTGTTCTTTTCAGATGGAGATCTTATAACAATTTTTGATAGCTCAGATCTCTCCTTTGCAATTCAATGCAGTAGGATACTTAAGCTGACATTGTTTGGTAAGTATAGAAGACTGTATTTTTCTATTCCTTTTAAACAACATTTATTAAAATTCAGGCAGTGG
Source organism: Rhadina sibilatrix (assembly GCA_013400275.1). Lineage (NCBI taxonomy): Eukaryota > Metazoa > Chordata > Aves > Passeriformes > Phylloscopidae > Rhadina > Rhadina sibilatrix. Next base: position 57,119 of record VWYO01009931.1, read on the forward strand.
ACTTCACTGAGAGGTACAAAAGCTTTAAATTTGTCACCTCAGAAGGTGAGGAAAATGCAATCGGTAAGTTGGAATTGCTGTGTTAATACATGAGATCTGTTTTGTCTTGGTGTTTTTATGAGACTTCCAAACTCAATGGAATCTGAAACTACTGCTTTTTGTAAGATTGATCAAAGTATTTGGCATGTGTGCATATACATGTGATCAGTGGCTCATTCTTCCTTAGTGCTCTTTTCCATGTTCTCCTCCACATTCTAGCATTTGTGGGATTTTCTTCATAGGTGCATGAGAGCTTGAAGCTGACACCTCGCAGTGGTGCAGTGCTCCAAACCAGTGTTAGTTGCTTGGAGCTGAATAGATCTTCACATTTATCTTTTAGCCTTTGTGTAAAAGTTTTTTATTTTCAAGCTACTGTAGGTAACTTAGCATGTAGTTCCAAGGCTTTAACGTGGACACTGACCTTATTCATGAATTGCAGCAATGTTGTGTGTGCTGTGTTAGTTCTAAAGGGACAGCTTTCCAGAACCACTGCATCATTCAGGGTGTATTCAGGGAAATGAGTAAACAATGCAGACACTAACTGTGGACTTTGCTTTGGTACTGTAGCTTTTGCTGAACTGAGATGATATTAAAGGAACAGTAAGCTCTAGAATGAGTTCAGGCTAAACTTTGTCACTTTAAACTCCACAAAGGATGATGATGCTGCAAGCAAGTAAAAGTTGGAATTTTTTTTTTTTTTTTTTTTTTTGTCATCTTAAACTGGATGCTACTGCAGTCTTAAGTTTATCTAATTGCTGTTTTGCAGTGAATGGACAACCAAGACCCCTAGAATCTAACCAGGTGAAGTACCTGCGCCGAGAGCTGATAGAACTTCGCAATAAAGTCAATCGTTTACTGGACTGTTTAGAACCACCAGCGGAACCAGGGCTTTCCACTAATCTGCCTGAGAGTGGTAGGCAGCCTGGCAAAGAGTTGTTTGCTTTGATTTGCAGAGTGGTGCACTGTTTAACAAAGTGAAACATGAATCATTCTTAATTGTTGCTTGATGGCCCAGAACGTAATTTTTAATGCTTTAGTTATTTCAGAGACAGAATTTTTGTTCAAGTTATCTGGAGTAAAGCACTGAACTAATTTAGGAATGAAACTTCAGAATCCAAGGTTTTGTTGGAATGTACAAAAACACTGTAACTAACACCTGTGAACCGCAGCAGTGTCTTGAGAGGAATTTTAGCCAAATTAATAGTTCGTTGTTGCTGAAGAATTGTTGCTTGCAGTTGAGTACTCCCTCTGCTTACTTTGGGCTAGCTCTGGTGCTTATCTTGTGTTGCTAAGCAAGTTTGATTCACTAAAACAGTAAGAAGTGAATTCAGCAAAAATTATATCCACTTTTTTTACCAGGTTAGGAAATTGAATCCACACATTTTGCGCTCAGACCAGCATCAGAGCTGTCTCAGGGTAAGCAGCACGAGGGTGCAGGTAGGGGTGGGAAAGGATTTTTGGGGGAGGGCAAAGTGGGAAAGAAAGTCTTATTCTCACAGTTTTGAGGTATTGATCTCCTAGCTTAGGGCAGTTATACTGGAAATGTTGTATCTCTGTGTGCTTAACTACAGAGTTTAGGTAAGCTGGACACAGAAAGTAATGACACAAAGCCATGAAGTACAGTACTCTTAGTAAAGAGGTGAACCAGGAACATCAGCCTGCCTTTTAGGAAATGTTGCTTTTGTATTTGCACTTTGAAATTTTATTGCTTTTGTTGCTTAAAAAAAATTCCAGCCCAGTTCCTATAATACGTGCAATTAGTAATTTTTGTGGAATACCATGGATTCTGGTTATAAACTATTTGGAAGGAGGTTAGAGTGATGATCTAAGAGTGTAAACAAAACTAGCCAGTCTGTATCTATCTGTAGTTGTTTGCATTTAGCAGAAAATGTAGCACTATTAGGTAAAGCATTAGTGAGCAATTGTATAGTTGCAAAGACCTCAACTTCACCTGTCAGCTTAGGAAAAATTAGTGGAGAAAGGTAGAATACAAACCAGAAACTGCAGCTGGTAAAACACCATAATAAGTTGGAACTATCCTGTATGTTCTCCTAATTTTGAATTCCTTGTGGGCAATGCATTTGTTTGAAGCAGGAGCTTTGTGCCTTTGAATTTCAGAACACATAATATGTTACATTGATAGTCCACAGCGTTAGTGTATCTTTAAGTAACTGTGAAAGAATCCTGAGCTTTGTGATGCCTCCCAGTTTCAGATCCATCAGTGATTCTCCACTGTTACCCTAACATGCACATTTCAGCGGTTGAATTTATAAAGCCCCCCAACTGTGCGATGTTGCGGCTGCTGTAGTGCCGTGTGTGTGTGTGCTGGTGTTTCAGTTCTGGAGAGCTGGTAACTGGGCGTTTTGCTTTGTAGATGCTGTAGATGGTAGGGACGAAAAGCCTGCTGCTGCTGACGCTAATGTTAAGCCATCCACTCAAGTTATAGCAGCGAGCATGTCTGCATTCGATCCGCTAAAGAACCAGGATGAAATCAGCAAGAATGTCATGTCAGCCTTTGGCTTGACAGATGATCAGGTGTCAGGTAAGGATGTGGCTGGTGAAAAGGAAAGCTAAACCTGTTCATAATCAATGACTCCAGTTTTGATTTGTAACAAAGCATTTGTATGTTGGATGTATTAAGTTGTGTTCTGTGTTCACTGTGTCTTTTCAGAATTCTAAAACTTGCTGTATTAAGGTGTTGTATCTGTGTGCTAACTTTTGTATACAAAATATTGAAATGTTGGTGTTGATTTTAGCATTGTGTTTTAGTTTGGAGTAGAAAATGTCTTCAATTTTTTTAATTTGAATTATTTAAAGCTATTGTGTGGACTAACTTAATTGGTATCTGCCAGTGATAGAAGAACTCACTGCTCTCCTTTAAGGTTTGGTCTTGCAGTTCATGTTCTTGGCTTGTGCTTCTGCTGTTTAGGTCATTCAGAATGTGTTGTACGATCCCACCTTTTCTCTGTTTCATTTTAGAAGTAGATAGAACCAACTTTTTCACTGTTAACAGAAAGGAATTACATACTTGTCTGAATTATATTTATTTTTGAAGAGGAGGACTGTTGGCCCTAGTAATGCAATGCTAAGCATATGAAAACTGATTATACTAAACTGAATGCTGTCAACTTGAGACAGGATAACTGAAGCTAGAAAAGCAATGTAGAATGTGATAAGGAGTGTGATGCAGAACTTAGGGATGTGATTTTGCACAAAGCCTGTGCGGGCCCGGCAGGGTTTAACGGTTCATTGAAACATGAAAATGAAGCTACTGTTAGCTAAAAGGATTTGCTGTGTACTCTCAACTCCAGAGCAAGTGAGTTTTATATGATGTGTGAAGTAATGATACAGATGAGCAAACCAGTAGCAACTGGAGCTTGTTCTTCCAGTATGGCTGCCACAGCAAAAGTGTAGAGTAAAAGGAATAGATCTGCACTGTGAGATTGTAACTGTGCAGCATCCAAAGTTGTACCCACAGACAGTGGTTGATTTCAGTATGAAGTACAAGTCTGTGGACCAGGCCTATTGTGTGATCTCCTCCTCTGTGGCACATTTTGGATATTGTCACAGCATGTTTCTTTCACAAACCAGATGGTACTTGAAAACTTGCAATGAGCTATCTAAACAAGTAAGCAATAGCAAGTGAAGCACAACTGGCAGAAGATTTGAGCTAGTTTTTGAATGAGTGGTTTTGTCAGTGTCAGCTAATGTTTTGATTGGTGATACTTCAATATTTGTGTCTCCATAATTCTTCTAAGAGAGTGAAATGACATGACCGTTCTTTGAACGTACAAAGAACTCCACAGAGGGCCATTTAAGGAGGGTATAAGAAATCCCATTTCTAAAGCTGTAATCCTGCCATTATATATATAAATGCAAATCAAGTAGTAGGCAGATTTAATTAACTTTCCCCTAATAAGGTTAACATGAAAACACAATTAGGGGCTTGTTGGATGCATATTTTTATTGTGTAAATATTACTATCTTAAAATTGCAAACAAATTGGCAGCAGTTATGCTTAATTTAAAGCATGTATTTGAAAGTAGTGTCTCTTAGCATTCATCCAGTTGGAAAGATTCAGGCTTAAGCTCCCTTGTTTCTAACAGAATATTTTGCATTAAATTCTAGTATATTATATTTGTTCACATCTGTTTCAGAACTTCTTATAATGTAAAGAAAATCTGAATTCCCAGTTTCCTTGCTGTCTTGGGGTGTCAGCTGGAATATTTTCAGAATTAACAGAGCAGACAGTTGCTTTTAGACTGAAGCCTGCCATATCCTGTCTGGGAGTGTGATTTTAACACCTCTTTGGAGGTTTTCTGTTCACATGCTATTTAGCTATCAGTAAAACACTTTGTGGCCTGGTCCATGTGTTTCACAGTAAGATGCTAATCCATTTGGATAGTTCCATGCAACCCTTTACCTTTCCTCCAGATAAGAAAAAATAGGTAAGTGCATGTTGTATCCAAACATGGCAACTCTTCAGTGTGTGTGTGTTTGTGCAAGGTTAACACTTGAAGCTGTTGAAAAACTATGCTGTCATGAAGGGTTTTGTTTCACAAATGAGTCAGGTTCCTCAAAAGAATGAAATCTGAGTGACCTGGAGATAGGTGGGAAATCTCCTCCCCTGTCGTCCCTGCCCCCAATATTTTCAAATGAAAGTTCAGCTGTGCAAACACACGCTCAGTTTTAGCTTGGGTCTGACACACATGTAAATCTGAAGTGGAAAAAATGTTAAGAACATTGGGAGGGAGGGATCTTATATTAGAATTTTGTAATTTCAACTTGGTGTTCATTTCACATACTGTATTTTGTTCTTGCTCCTCTAGGACCACCCAGTGCCCCTGCAGAGGAGCGATCAGGAACGCCAGACAGCATCGCATCCTCCTCTTCTGCAGCCCATCCCCCTGGGGTTCAGGCACAGCAGCCACCCTACCCCAGCACGCAGCCACAGACGGGGCAGGTGGAAGGTAAGCTCTGTGCTTTTCTGCTGTCCAGGATGTGAAAGATGGTGTCTGATTCTGCCTTGAATTAGCAGACCCAAAGTGGATACCAATCAAACTGCAAATCAGTGTGTGCCCCTAGGCAGAGCAGCCTTTGTCCTCGCTGCCCATGCTGGTCAATACAGAAACAGCAGGTGGAGCAGTGACTCTGCTGGAAAGGGTGGGTGGTGTAACACGAGAGAATTTTCATGGTGCTATTTTCTGCTTACATCTGTGCTCGTGTCATACATTGTGTGTTGTGTTGAGATTTCACTCAACTAACAGTTTGTGGACTTGTCTACTATGTATTAAAACTGTTGTTTACTCATAATTTCTGTCTAACAGCCTGGAGCTAGCATTTCATTGCTTCCTTTTTGTGTATGGCTCTGTGCTAGTCAAGTTAAACCCTGTAAATATCTTAAATGCATGGTAGTTCCTTATAACTCCCGAGATCTCAGCTGGCTCTCCTTTAAAAGTTTAAGGCCTTTACTCTGGTATTCAGTATTGTTTGCACTATACCCTTAAAGATGCTATTTAACTTCTCACAATTTACCTGTTCTGAGGTTTCCTACATTTGTACATCAATTCTTCTGTTGCTATTTTCTAAATGCACTGAGCCTTCAGACCTGCACACTTCTGGATTAAACTGTCTGTGAAATAACCTGCTTTGTTACTTCTTCCTCCATATGAAGAATAATATAAAATTGTTTCCGCGCTGGTCTAGGCATAAGTGAGAGCCCCCTGATGCTTGCTTTACTGATGTAATGCTCAGACACATGTGAGATGATGGGCACAGTATCCATAGTCACTTGTATTGTCTTGCCTGAAGGGAATAACTAATATTTTGATTGAGCAGAGCATTTGAACAGCTGGTAGTTATGTATAATATTTAAAGAGGTATGAATGCTGTTGGTTGCAGTGGAGCTTATGAAACACTTCTTTTAATGCTTTCAGCCTTTTCTTGCTTATTAGTCAGGTGTTAAAACATAGCAAAAGACATCTCTTTAGCTTAAAGATAGAGCAGTTTGATGTTTATGTATAAAAGTCACTTTTGCAAAAAAAGGGCTCCAGGTTCTTGTGTTGGCAGCCAGAAAATTTAATGTTCAGAAACCATATTTTCAGCTATTGAACTTGCATTTCATGTGTTTAGTTTTTTTACTTCAGTCTAATACAGTAAGTCAGAAGTAAGAAGAGTTGCTGTTAAACTGGAACTAAAACAAAGTGAAACACTTAACACTAGCAAAACTAGCTTGAAATCCTGTATGGCTGCTAACACCAGGGAAAGGGAAAAGTATTTGTTTTCAGTATTTGTAAAACTTGTCTTACTTGGGGAAGATGTTATCTAGGCTCATATATCAGAGTAGATGTAGTGATTTTTCTAAACTTTTCTAAAAGGATAGTACAACAGTACTAATTATAAAGGGGTTAATGTAGTTTTATGTAGTTTTTATTATTGCTATTGCAGTCTTTTCAGTATTGATTGTATTTCCTTCACTCTGTGGTTCAGTCTTTGGGAAGAGATCAGAAGTAACTTTTTTCTTTGTTCATCAGAAATTAAAAATACATTGCTTATGCTGTGCATTGTATGTATGTGGTGAACAGCAGTCTCTCACCAAAGCTGGGTAACATATGTGCAATTATCGATTTTGTTCCAAAGTGTTCAAAGACTTTTCTTTGAAACATGGAGTAGTTTTCTGTACTTCTCTGAGGTTTGATAGCACCTCAGTTCAGTGGTAATTTGGGGGCTTGTGCTGTCCCCACAGAGTGATAATAACCCAGCCAGAACTTTGGATAGATTTTGATTGTTAGGTTTTCAACAGGATGGACTCACATGAATGGCACTGCTGGTGAACATCAGGTTCTATTAGAAACTAGTTTTGAAACTAGCTTTTGAAATTATTAGTTCACTTCAGAAAAACTCCCAAACACCCCAGGCTCTGCTTCCCCCACACACTTTCCCAGTATTTTGAAGATATAAGTAGACTGGTGATGCCAGTCATGTGTCAGTCATTCTGGTGTATCAGGGTTTATTTATTAATGGCTTTCTCTGCCAGTAAATGCTGTGATGATTATGATTGACTTCTAGGTTGTTACGTGTGAATATCAAGTCACCTCAATTCTGTGTGCTGATACTACTGAAGGGCTGCCTCCTTTGAGAAGTTTTCAGCATTCACTAATTTCGAATTAAATCAATCCAGCAAAGATGTTCTAGTACAGTGCTGTGTCTTGTGGCCACTAAATTCAGTACTGAACACACACAAGAAACAATTATATACAGATGTGGATGCTTTTTTAGTCCTTGCCGAAATTCATGTGAAATCTCAGTCCCATAAGCACTTCATGATCTTCTAGGGAAAAGAATATTGTGTGAATATATGTAAGTGGTCTATATTCTGAATCAGACTAAAAGTCTTTTTCAGTGCACAGGAACAATGGTGAATGCTGGCAGACCCTTCACTGCAATAAGCACTGCTGAGTACAAAACCAGACACCAATGTTGTAGCTCATCTAGTTTTCAGACTAAAAATACAGGGAGAGAGAAGACTCTGTGTCTGAGGACCCATAGGATCCCTGCCTGTATTCATGGCTGTAAATTAAGAATGTTTTCTTAAGTGGCACTGGAACACCTCTCTGTTCCTCCCTAAAGTCTCAGCCCTGGAGAAAACAGCAAGCTTTCTCAGAAACCTTTGGTAAAAGTAAAACTCCATGCTGTTTCTTTGCTATCCCTTTACCTGGGATTTCCAGCAGGTGCCACTGTGGTCTCTCTGTTAGCCTGTAGGGAATTATCCCAAGACAGGCAGCCTGCTGGTCATTCTCCCAGAACTTCCCCATGTCAAATGAGATTCAGAAAGAGAACTTTCTGAGTTTCTAATTATCAAGCTATCAGGCTTAAATTCTCTTCAAGCGTTGTATTTTGCACTCTCATCATCCCACAATAATTGCATGCCAAATAATGTTTTAAGTGACTGCATGAATGACTACTTAGAATATAAAGTATTCTAAACACCTTAGTGTGAATGTAAAATACTGTTCCTTCAGCTGCAAATAGTGCAGATAAAAGAAGAAATAAGGAGTTACTTTAAATCAGTGTGGACAGGGGTCTGTCTGGGAGGACTTGGAGCAGAGTGGAGTTGCTTTTGTCTCGGTGCAGCTCTGAAGATAGAGTTTACAGTCTCTTTATACAGTCTGCCAGTCTTTGCAGAATGAATAATAGTACAGTAACACTTCATAATAGTAAAGTTTCCATGTCTGCTTCAGTTCAGCTAAGCTTTAGTTTTGGCAGATAATTGATTTTGTTCTTTGACTGTGACTTACTAGATTGAAAAACAGCAGAAGCATAAAGCCTCAACGAGACCCATAGGTTGTCTAAACAAATATTCTGCCTCTTCTGGCCAGAAATTGAAAACAATGAATGTAGGAAAAATAAGCATTGACTTGGACTACCAAGCTTAAGAATGTATGGTTTTATTTTTGCTTTGGGTGTATACCACTGGGTCTCTTAAGAAAACTTGGCAATGCTAAGAGATGGATGACTTATCTGGAAAATTTGGTCAGCATAAATAATATACCACTCTGCTTACAATACTTAGTTGCAGAAATGGTCTTAAAAACCTAATCTAAACAGACAATCTGAGGACATGTTTAACTTTGGAAGTACTTTAATTTACAGTGTAAGTTCTGGGGCAGTTATGAAGATGTTTAAAGATTCCTGGTCTGTTACCAGAGTAGTGCTAACTAAGGTGCATAGGTTCTGGCAGCCTCTGAAAATGTGCAATAAGTAAGCCTCCTGTAACTCCTTAGATAAACTTTATTTAGTCAGAACAAAATGTTTTGGAAGCTAAAATCTGTATATTGATGTCATTGGGTTTGTTTCTGTGATGTTGAACTGTCAGGGTATTGTTCACTGTAATGCACCAGGGTACTGGTCTTCAATGGAATGCGTTTTTAATCCCTAGGTCAGATGTATCAGCAGTACCAGCAGCCTGGTTACCCTGCTCAGCAGCCGCAGGCTCAGCCCCAGCAGCAGTATGGCGTGCAGTACCCAGGTAAGCAGCTCTGCAGCAGCAGCAGCTCAGCTGCAGAACCTCTCCTGCAGTGCCTGACCCTGTCAGCTTCAGTTCCTGACCCTGTGGGGCAGGTCAGGGTGCTGAGCTGCCCAGATGCCCGTGTTCCTTATGGGAACTAGCACATTTCAGAAATTCAGAAATGAAGAGAACATTGTAGCTGTTGATGTTGTTAGTATGTAGTCAAAGTTCAGTCCTACTTGATTGTGACCAAAGGCAATTGTCGTTACTGATCAGCAGAATGCCTTGTTGGAAAGGCAGGCAAAATGAATCACCTGAAGGGTGAGCAGCTTTCAGGATTATATTCTGCAGTCATGGGATTCTAGGAAGTGACTAAACATCCCAATTTAGCTTACTTAAATATCGAAGGTTTCTAAAGGTAGCCCCTATTTCTGGCATCCAGAATAATCTCAGTGTCCAAAATTTACTGGTGTAAACACTGTAGTTGTCATTCAGTAAATCCTTGGCTATTACACATATTGTAAATACCAGAGCAGCTTTCAAGTGATAGTTTTTCTTTTTTAGTTTTTGATTTTGCTATACCTTAAGTAAAGGTGCCAGTAGACTTTCAGAAGAATATTTTAGTGGTTTATGTGCAGTGAAATATGAAAAGCTGGCTTTGGTGTATACCAAAAATAAACTTGACCTCAGAACTTTCAGTTCCTGTAGAAGCAGCTGGCATCTAGGAATGCATAGTATATGCTAGGAATATGAGGTTTAGGGGTGAACCTGTAAGAGTAAATTCTGCAAAAAACTGCATTTTGCTTAATAATTTCAGAAAATGATAGAAAACATTTATCATTCCTTGTTTTAAAAAATCCTCCTTAAACTAAACGAAAGACTCCCATTAAGTGGCTCAGAGCCAGTGTGACCTTTTTTTGGTGCACAGTGAGAGTGCATCAATTTTTATATAGATGAGAAGATTTGCAGAGCTCATGAGGAAATTCCAGCTTAGCTTGGATAAGAACCCTAGAATACTCAGACTAAAGGTTTGTGCCTCAGACCTTGTTCCTGTGCACTGTGTGAGAGCTCGTTGGTTTGAGTGTCTAAATGGTATCTTGTTCTCTGCGGATTTCTCCCCCCTACATTTGTAATTAGAAAACAGAGACAGATGTACTGAGGCATAATTTCAGCAGTAGCAAGCCTGTTGGAAGTTGAAGCGTCTGTCTGACTCTCTAGGCTTAAAAACTGAGTGAGGAAACAAAGGAATTCCAATCTGCTTTCTAGACATATCCTACCATTGTCTAATCCATCATTTTACTGATGTTTCTGTGAAAACTGTAGTGCAATGTGAGTTTTACTTTCCAATTAACATCATTGTCAAGTATGAATGAAATGCCACCAGCAACTTATTGGGGCACCTGTTTGTCATAACTTAGTTCACAATTAATCTTCAGAAACAGGGTTTTTTTGAGGACCTGTTGACAGCAGCCTTTGGAGGTGCTGAGTCATAGGATCTTTTTGTTTGTGTTGCTTTAGCTCTTATTAGTATTGTCTCCTTTCAAACCCATGTCTTCCCAAGAGCAGGATCCCTTCCCACTCTTGTAGATCTACTAGGCAACAGTGGCTATTTATACATGGGTGTAAAAATGGACTCTTCAGAGGTTTGTCTCATGAGTAAATTTTGATCCAAGGTGAGTTTACTGCAGTGCATTCTTACCCTTACTCTTTCCATTTAGGGCTGTGTACTTTTAATAATTCGTGTGTCTGGTGTTTAATGCTGACAGGATTCCAGTCACTGGAGAGGTTTCATTGCAAGTAGCTGCAGGTGTGTTTCATGACGGATAAAAGTAGCTATTTCTTCATGAAAGGACTTTGTTCCATTTCAAAAATTTCGAGAAGAGATATTCCCTTTGGAAGCTAGTTTTATACAGAAAAATCAAATTTGGGACATGTGTAAATGGAAGTTTTGTGCTAAAGTGTTCTGTTCTACACAACCTTTTCAAATTTAATGCTAAAGAACTGAAAATATCTATGATTTAACCAAAGGTATGACTGATATTAAACCCTGAGAGTATTATCAAGACACTTTAATTTGGAGATTTTATTTGGGAAAAGGGTTGAATTTTGCATCATTTGCCAATGAAGACTTTTTTTGTGTGTGTGTGATATTAAGGAAAACACTACTTGTCTTTTTTTTTTTTTTTTATTTTTTTATTTCTTGTTAATCACAGGAAAACTGTTTTGTAGTAACTGTTGTCAGTGTGCTGTGCTGCCACGGTGTGCACCAAAACCCCGGCCGTGCGCTTATGTGAAAGGCAGGAAAACTCGCAATTCACGCTTGGTTTGCCTTTTCTGTGCTTCCTGCATCGTTTTGCGTTTGTCACTGTGAACATTAGGAACAAAAGGTCTTTCTGCAGGCACCCACGGTTCTTTAGTGTCTCTCACCCCACCTTGCTCTTTGCCTTTCCAGCAGGCTACAGCCAGCAGCAGCCCCCGTCGCAGCAAGCCCAGCAGTTCCCGGCCTACAGCCAGGCGGCTGCCCCGGCCCCGGCCGCCGCCTTCCCGGGGCAGGCGCAGCAGCTGCCGGCGCAGCAGCCGCCGCAGTACCCGGCGGGCAACTTCCCCCCGCAGCCCTACACCACGCAGGCCTCGCAGCCCGCCGCCTACAGCGGCTCCCAGGCGGCGCCGGGCACCTTCCAGCCGCGGCCCGGCTTCACCCCGCCGCCCGGCAGCACCATGACCCCCCCGCCCAGCGGGCCCAACCCCTACGCCCGCAGCCGTCCTCCCTTCGGGCCGCAGGGCTACACCCAGCCCGGGCCCGGCTACCGCTAAGGAGCTGCCCCTGAAGACAGCGACTGACGCGTGCGATTCCATCCCAACAGACTCCAGGATTTTCAATTGAGATTCCAAAACTGTAATGAGGCAAAACTATAGCTCTTAATTAAATTCTGCTGGTGGGGAGGGAAATGACCAAATCTTTCCTGCTTTAAATTGTATTCGCTTCCTAGTTTAATTTGGGGCTGGGCGGTTTTTGGAAAACACTACTTAAATGTCTGTAAAGTGATTGACATTCTAGCTTGCCTTGTCTGAAGGGTATGAAGATACTAGTTGGAAGTTTAGCCCACTCATCAGGCTTGTTTTTACTAATACCATGATGTACTAAATTAGATTCATTCTGGAGGTCAAACTAGATATGATGTATTATAAATTGTAATGTTCACATGGAAAAACTAATAAAAACCCTGAATCTATTAAATGCCTGATCTTGATTTTAGAAGTTAGGTCATACTGAACAAGACAACTGTGCTAAGACCAGTGTGCATGCTGGGTGGTAAAGAGCAGCAGTGCTGGCGTTATAGGAGGAGAGGCAGATTTCTGGGTGTGTAAATGAGAAGTGCTGAGACTACAGGTGGCATTCACAGAGGTTTCACAGCAGGGGGTGGTTTTGTGCCATCTACTGTCATTAATTGTCAAGTGACCCTTTTTCCAAATTATTAGGAATCAGTCCATAAGATCTTAAAGCCTCTTACCAATTTTGCTTTAACAAGGTGTGGGGAAGAGTTCATTATTACTTGAAAATTTAAACCAAATACGTATCTTTTAAAAAGAACTCTTAAAAAACCCCAAACTTTTCATGGATTCTTTGCCACCCAGAAGAACTTGGGAGTGCAATCCTAGTGACTCAATTTCGAGCCAAGAAAAAGCAGATCAAGGGCTGTAATGAAGTCAATAGACCATATTACTGCAGAGGGCAAAACATCCTCTCAGTTCATATTTTCCATTTTGCAGATTCTAGGAATATGTAAAACTAAGAGGGGAATGAAAAAATGAACTGGAGCAAGCTGTTTGAACTCTCCTAAAGACAAATTAGGAAGCTGAGTGAAAATATTCCTACCTTCAGCATCCTTAAATAGTGCTGTTCCCACAGCTACCCAGTAAGCTGTGGCTGTACCTGCTCCCATTTCTGCTCTCAGACCTAACACATCCCGTGTTCATCACACCATTTAACAGGGGCTTGTTTCCAGCAAGCAGTTTGTTCTTAATAACATTTACCACAGAATCTAACCCTTGTTTTCATGTAAAACACTTGAAAAAAACACTTGATTAAAAAATATTTTATTAGGAGTACAGTGTACCTGCAATGTACTTTATACGGTATTTTCTATAAATGACTACTATATAGATCTGCTTGTTCCTGTTCATATTTCTTCAATACATTAGTAAAGTAATGAATAACACCTTTAAAAAAACCTACATCTCTTTATTTAGGTCATAAATGTTCAAGCAGTACAACAAGTAGCTTTGGGAGAGGTTTTAATCAAAATAACTGTAAAGCAGTTTTAAAGTTCAGTTATCAGTATTTCCCCTTTGTCCCCAATGAAAAATGTTTTAAACCAGAATTTTTCTTCTTAAATAAAATAAACCTGACCGTGCTGTTACAACTAGTTTATTCTTTTTCCTCTTTCATTTGTCTTTCCAAGTCCCCTTGCATGGTACATACATTTGGCTTTTGAACCAGTAAGTGTCAGGCTCTAAAAACTATATTTTCTTGAAAAACCCCAGCCTTGGAGGCCAGCTTTGTTTTTTTCATTCCATGTACATATGTACCTGTCCACTTCAGTTAGAGAACACCAGTCCTCTCTGCCAGGCTCATGGGCAGCAGTTCTGACTCTATAGTGACAGGCTGAACATGGCTTTGGCTGGGGCTGAAACATTTGAAAACAAACACGGAAGAAAACCCCACTGAACTTGATCATTTAAAGCTGCACATACAGCAACCTACCTCGGCGTTTTGGCAGGAGCATAAACTGTACGTGTAAGGAGAAAGTGCTTCAAGTTTACTGGCTGCAGGATATTAAAAATTATAGGATCTTTTCTATAATTTATGACTGGGAGATGTTACAGATGGATTAGGATGGGTAGCTTATGGCACTTGTATTACAGGACCAGTGAATATTTAAAAACTAGCACACATTGCGTTCCGTGACCAACTCTGGCATATCTGTGCCTTAAACATTTATTACAACATCATGATAAATAATATACACACTGTATCTTTTAAAATACCATATAAACCATACCTCAAGAATAGGGAGCCAGCTTCCCTATACATTATCCTACAACATGTCCCTAGCCCGTGTTTCTCTTTTATTCTAAAAACAAACTCGTAACACTGGATAACTACAGTAAGCGGCCTACACTATTACACAATTAGGCAGTATTGGCATTAGACTGGGATAAGCCTCGCACTCAGCCAGCACCGAAGTGCCAGGCGCACCGTAAGCGTCGCCTTCCTGCAGCCTGCGCTGGGCAGCTGCCGGGGGCGCGGGCCGGGCCTCTCACCCACTTCACGTGGCAGATATCTACCACTTGCCAGGTATCGACGTGCCGCACTCGTACCAGCGGACGTAGTTAATCTGAGTCTCCCCGCCTATTTTCCCGAATTTGACGGGTTCCTGACGAACTGCCCTGAAGAACCCTGGAACAGAGAAGAGAGTTTCGTTTGCATGAAGCTCTCAGGACAGTAAGTACCATGCTTTGGTTCCCTGAGAAGTCTGCAGCTAAAGATTCAGTGAGTGGCTAAAGTAGTCACAAGCTGTTAACCCACCTGCCACAAGCAGAGCGGTTTGCTGCCCTTACATCCTTTAACAGTCTGCAATTTGCTCACTCAACTCAAAGCAAAAATGCTTGGGATGGCAGTGCAGAGGTGAAGCCTTCCTACCCTGGAGACCCCAGCACCCTGCTGGGTGGTGCTGGCTGGGCACAGCCTGTGCCCCCTCTGGCCGTGCTGGGCTCTAGGAATGGGAGGCTGCTCCGCCTTGCAAAGTGACAGTGACAAACGGTCCCCACTGCGCAGCCTTGACACTGCAGTGAACCTCAGAAAAACCCAGCCACTGGGGAAAGTTCACAGCATATCCCCATCCTTAAATGAGAAATCATCCTCCTGCTTTCACTCTGTTGCCTTTGACAACACACTTGCTTCCCCTTCAAACAATTACCATTAGGTTACAAATTAAAGTGAGGAATTGGGGCTCCATCCAACCTGACCATAAGGAATGTATGTGTGGCTGGAGCAGGCATGTGGGCACACACACACACACAAAATACTGCAGCTGAGAGACAGTGTTGGCCATGATTCCCTCAGCATTTCAGGTCAAATATGTGTAGTTAATTCAGAAATCAACCTGCTGCAGCTGGAACAATTGGTCTGTTGGTCTGTTTTTTCCTCTGTTCAATTCCTTTGCTAGAAACACAAGCTACTGAAAAGGTGAAGTTTTTTGTTTGCTTGTTTTGTTGTTTGTTTTGGCCTAAAAATGAGTGTAGCTCATGAATTCACTCAAATCCAGTTGCTGAAATCAATTTGGTTTTAGGTCTTTTAAACTGAGGTAGCAAGGTTGTTAGGTAAAAGTTATTTTAAATATTCAAATATTTTTAAAAGTATGAATCTGGTACAACTGAGAAGTTTGCCATCCTGGCAATGCAAATTGGATTCTGACCATCTCTTACACAAAATATCTTTTCAAATGGGCAGCACTGACTGGGAAGGGAAAAGCAAAAACCTCTTTAGAAGAAACTCACAAAACACATAAACAAACACCCTTCAGACCAGTCAACTACTTTGTCATCTCCCATGCCTACCGCAATGCATTTCTGGACTCGTGTGGGGTGTTTTGTAAATGAAGCACAGGAGGGTCTGGTCAACATGCTGATATTGTACTGAAAACTGTTTTGCTGTTTTCCTCAGTAAAATGTTCCATGGCATGCTCAGCAGTCACCTGAACCTACCAGTACAGCCTGTGTTCTCACCCCACAGGGAACAGAACACCTCACCCTGGCACTACTGCCAAGCAGCAAGGCAGGAGCTCAGCTGACAGAAGTACAAATTTCTTATGCCTCAGCCTCAGCAATGTGTGAAAAATAGCAAGGGAGGTCACAGCTGTGTTTAGCACACCCAGTCCCATGCCCACTTAGACCAGACTGGAATTTTGGGCACCCTTTTGCAATCAGTACACACAGAATTACTGCAGCATGAATTATATTTTCCAGCCATAACTTTTCAGTTTCTCATTAGTACCAAACAAGGTATTTAATGCCCAAGTGATTATGTACTGTGCTTTAAATCAACCTTGCTAGTTTGAACACACCACTTAATGCCTCTCTGCAAACTCAGATTTGTGGTTGGGTTTAAATATGTAATACCTACTGTGAATAATTTGTTGGGATGTTTTAAACAGCAGAGAGGCTGTTTGCTACCTAACAGAACCCAAGTCATAACTGTCTTAATAAGTCATCATTCATTGTCAAAAATTTCTTGACCCTCTTCTGCCTGCAAAGCTGGCAGCTCCTTTTCATCGTCCACTCCAGCAGTGGGCATGGAATCCACTGGCAGGAAAAAGAAACAAAGGAATTGCCAAGGTTTTCTACAGAGAGAGGTGTTAGGAATTACCATCTTTGACTGGTAGATCTTCTTGCTGTCCTGTCCTTCCATCTAAGAATGAGTCTACAAATTGGCAATGATCTTCTCCATGGCCCCTCTGGTCTCCTATGTTATAAAATTTTCCTGAAAGCAAAGAAGCAGCAAAGTTAGTGAAGGCTATTTCCAAAAACCACCAGAGGCAATGGGCTGTGCTCTTTCCTCTGTGGGGAAGCCAAGGTGGACGCTATGATTCTTTTCCTCTCCGGACCTGTAGCTGTAATTTGAACATGACGTGCAAGCTCCAAGGGCTCACAGCTAAGGCAAAGTGCTCCACTCCTGGCAAAATCTATGCCTGGACGTAGTTTTTCCCTCTCCTTACATTTCATACAGTAAGGGAAATATTGTTACTACCAAGAACATCATCAAAAAGCAAGTTTTGGTAGCAATTTGCCTGAGGGCAGGTCTGGTTCTCTGTCAGGAAGCCCCCAACACCTTCAGAGATGTTTTCACAGACCACCTCCTAACACAGCCAAGCCCTGTTTTATAAATCATCATATTTTTGCATGTATGTGCATGTGATAGCCCTTAACATATAGATGACCTCAGATATTAAGTAGTTATCCAGAGCACGGAGTGTGCCCATGTATTTACTTGCAGGATTGCTTGACAGGACACTTTACTGCAACTGAGCAGAAATCAAGGTCTCAAGTGTCCCATGTAGCATGTGCTGATGTTACACGTTGTGCTTATCCTATTAACAGGCGCAGTGAAGGAGCTTTGACAGATGTTTTTACTTGCTGATTTGATTTGCAAGACATTGGTAAAATTCAGTTCAGGAGATGGAGGCGAGCATGCTACATTCTCTTCCCAAACCTGGGATGGAAACCTTTGTAGATAAACTTACCATTCTTTCAAATCTTCTTTCACAAGCACTTAGTTCTCAGTATGTTCAGCCTTTGGTAGAAATGTTGAAAGGAAAGGTGAGAGCTCTTAGAAAAAGGCTCAGAATGCAGGTATAAGCTTGGCAGAAAGTCCAGTTACTCATTAGATACTGGGTGTCCTGGAGCCTTGAATCTGTGCCAGTCTGGCCATTTGAGAGGTAGTGGGGTGGATTATAATACTGCTCCCAAAGACCAATTAATAAAAGAGCAGCCTATCAATAAACTCCAATGTTTTTGTGACCTGAGCAATACTTTGCCAAAATTTCTCACCTCCAGGTGATGGCCTCTGTGCATGTGGCTCTTCTCTAGCTTTACAAAATTATTTATTGCTATCTAGCTTTGGCTGCAGACATGTTTTTTTTCCATAGGAGAACTGGTCAGAGGGAGTTCCTCTCAGCAATTTTTTTCTCTGAAATTAAGAACATTCAGGCTGCCCAAAAAAGCCTTTTTTTTTTTTTTTTTTTTTTTTTTTTTTTTTTTTTTTTTTTTTCCACACTCTTTTGAGATACCACATAGAATTAATTTTTTTCCTTGCCTCAATAAATACTTATTTTTAGGTGGCCTGCTTTTCTGGAATGCCTACAGTTGACTGCTCTGGAGGACTGTTAAATGAGGTCAGCAGTAGATGCTGGTTTATAGAACAGTGCTGGCATGTGCAACAGAGATCAGTTTTTCTCCATAAGAGAGAGAATAAGCCAGATATTTTAATGGCTAACACCATAACAGTAACTTCCAGATATACACATACTCTTCTGGCCCACAGCTTAACCTATGCATAACTCAAACAATTGGTCTTCATAAATTAGCAGCATTCTCAGTGACTATTACATTCTTACTGCCCAATTATTTCCATCATAAAAAAAAAAAACACACTTAAAACTATTTAGCTAGCAAATAACTGGTTTTCTGTTTTGAGGACAGCATAAAGAAAAAAATTTTCCCCCCGTCTTGCCTTGTGGGTGGCTTTTCAATCTTACATACAAAGTTTGGTTTATACATTATAAATTCCACAGCACTAGAGGAATAAATTCATGCTAAAACACAGCATGCAAAGATACAGTTGTTGCCTGCCTTATACAACACCATTTGGACAGTGCACCCCAGTTTCGAGGCAATTGCACTGCTTCCACAGCAAAGCTTTGGATGATTTTTCACAGTCCAGTGGAACTCAGAGCTTAGTGCAGCCCTGGCACACACGGCCCAGCTGGCTGGTGCTGGCAGGGACACTTCTGCTGGCCTTGGGGGCACGGCGAGGTGGCCGTGAGACACATCAGAGCAGGGCTTGGCTTCCAAGGGAAAAATTCTCCCTCGCACACAGAGACCTCACTTAGCAAACGGAGGGAAAAGCACCTTTCCTTCTGCATCAATATTTCACTTCTTTTAAATATTGTGACAACTGGTCAGCACTGGTCGTAACAATTCAAGTGCAAGAACCAGGCTTAGCAAGTATAATGAGTACAGTGTGTCTACCTCATCTTTTTCCAGCGAGGTTAAACCACCAGCCTTCCAGCAAGAACGAAAACAATCTAATGAAAATAGGAAAATGGGCTCCTGATATGAAACTTTTCTTCTCAGATCGGAGTAGCTTTCATTGCAGTGTTAATTCACTTGATTTAGGGCTGAAGTCTAGTCCTGCTAGATTAGCACTGCTATTTCCTTTGCTGGCTGGTTTTGGGACACATTGTGCCTCATTGCCAGTGCTTGTCATTTGATCACAGCTGGTTAGTACAGCAGCAGTTGAATGAATGATACATCTGTTCAAAACATTCTCTTTTATTCACAAAATTGCTAAGATATTGTTTACATATGGAGTATTGTGCTTACTATTTATGATGAGGCTTTCCTTCCTTGTCTGCTCATCAGAGAAAGGTGGCGGACGCAAGGCAGGGAAGCTTAAAATTATAGCAATGTGGGCTGCCCTGCATTCCCCTGCACTTTTCCTTCCCTATTCCTTCCACAGAGCCCAGAGCCCTGCTCCTGTGAGGTGCTGAGCTCAGAGATGGGGCAACTTTATGTTATGAAAGTGGATTTTTCCAGCCACAGTCTCTCCTTGCTAATTCAATGCAATGTGTTGAACATACTTGCCTGACTTGCACTCAAAAGGCATTTCCCCCACATCTTTGTGCTCAGATGCCATGCTAATGCATCAGAGATGCAGAGATGCTGTCTGTGATAAGAGATCTCATGGTGCAGAGAGGCAGGAGCTTGGGATGCATTGTAGGAAGTTAACATATTTCTTAATGTAGCAGATACAGCTTGCACAAGCTACATGAGACACAAAGATCTATTAACTAACTGAAGACCACTTCTCACAGGCTGTTTGTCCAGCATGTGTCACCTGATTCAGGTCTTAAACACATCACACTCAACTGGCCTTAAAACACCAAACGAAACTTGAGAATGTAAGGCCACAAAGTTTCCCTAAGTAATAAAATGTAATATGAGGAAAACAAAAAGGTGGGGAAAAAAGATCATAAGCAAAAATGAGGAATGTGAAAACAAAACAAAAATGTCAAAGCAGGTGAGTAAACCTGTTGACTAAAGTCATGTATTTATAAGCCTCCCAGTAGTGAAGTAATCAGATGTTTGCCAAAAGGGATGGGAATGACAGATGTAATCCTGGTCTAAAATGAGGTCCTGATCCTCTAATTAATAAGTATGCCAGGCTACCCTTTAAATACCAACTTGGTTGGTTTACAATATATGCTCATTCTGATCTTCATCAGATTTCTGTATGATCCCCAGTATATGAACAAGTACTAAAATCAGATGATCACCACAGAGAGGTTCTTCTGTAGTCTGAAAGTTCAGTATCAAACATATCAACTACTGAGCACAAGCAGATTACTGTTTATGATTTATCTGTGGACTAAACTAAACAAATCTGATCACACTTTAGCAGAGCTCATCTTGTTAAACCTCTTATTTCAGGAACCATAATATCTTTTGGGGATATATATAATGTGGACAGTACTGATTTGAATGTTTCTTACCTGTAAGTGAATCACTGAGGTATATCTTGTATCTCAAAGAATTGCACAGCTGCACACCTACAAACTTCTTATACCAAGTCCTCTTTACATATTGTTTGCCTTTGCATTCTGAATATGTGTCTGAATTGAATGGGATTTCAGTCCAGATAGCATCTTTCCCCACTGTAAGAGAGGAAAAAAGAGGCTGAAGTGTAATGCTGCATACAAAATTACACACAACAAATACTTTTGAATAAGTAGAATTAGAAATCTTTATGAAGCAGAATGTACCATGACACCTGCATTTTGAACATGAGAAATTTTTCAGGGAAACACCACAGTATGCAGATATAGTTGGTGCTGTGAACTCCTCCTGCTGTCCTCTGGAAACATTTTGGAATAAGTTCATTCTAGGACCTTGTTAGGGGGACAATGTTTGTGTTGGAAAAACTCTCATTTACAGTGTGTGATACAGTCACCATTCTTCAGTGCATTCAAGCCAACACAACCAACTTGCAGCAAACTGTGATCTAACAAAAATACATGTAAAAATGAAATGCCATTAATTATGTGGAGAAAAATGGTGTCACAGTGTTTGTCAGAGTGAAAGTGATGTCTATTACAAATACAAAAGGCAGCCCAATTTGCTTGAATGATCTCAGCTTTTCTTCAAAAGCTCAGTCCACCTTCCATCAAGGACAGCAAGAGTCTTGTAAGTGGCCTAAAGCAGAGCTAGATCAAGCCTTCTGAAGCAGAAAATTTTCCTAAAACACAAAGACAGATAAACAGAATCCTCTGACTTGTGCTCTGTTAACTCACTTAAAAAGTGTGGAGTAGCTTATTCATTTTGCAGAGCTTTCTTTGCTTTAATGACAAGGTTGAGAAAATATGAGGCTGTCCTTGGCTCGTTTGTGGACATTGGTTTGAAGCCATCCCAGCTGCCCTGGGAGCTCCACATCACGTTGATTGCCTTATGCTCAGGTAAACAAGCAGCCTTGCATGAATTCCTTAGCAGTGGGTGGAAGGAGTGAAATTGTGTGTGAAATGCTGCTTGATTCTGTAACTCGTCCAGCTGGTCCAGCAGAGCCACCTTCCTCGTAAAATTCTGCTATCTCATTTCTGAAAATACTGCTGATCAGATTTATATGTAAAACACTTACTTGAAATTGGCTCACTCACTCTTGGGTCCGCTGGGGGAAGAAAACAAACATTCAGTCAGACACTGTAAAATGAACGTTCCCAATAATTCGATGGAAAAGCATTGGTAAGTGATTTTTTACAGCTGACGTAAGCTGTAATTTGTGAAACAGAAAGAGTTTTGGAAGCAAAGTTAACTTTTGTATTAAATTAAATTAGAAGAACTATATTTCTTATGTGAAACTCCAGTATCAATGAGCTTTTCATAATTTTACTTATGGGACAACACTAGCCAAGCAGAGTTCTAGTAAAAACAAGAGTTTAAACCTTTAACCAGCAAAACCCAATTGTACTGCATCTTAAGGGCACATCTGTAATACTTGCTACAAAAAAAAAAAAAAAAAAAAAAAAAAAAAAAAAAAAAAAAAAAAAAAAAAAAAAAAAAAAAAGGGCTTTGAAAGCCCAAATGTGAGAAATGGATGTGTGCAATTAAGAAAAAACAAAACTGGATTCCTAATTTGTCCAAACTAAATAGGAGACAGAACATAAGCCTTGTCATTCATGAAAATTGCACTTGGCGCAAACATTTTTTTTTCACTTTTAACAATCTAGGATTACAAAGAATGTATTCAGAGTTTTTAAATATGTGTGGCATAGTCTGCACTCCTCCCTGAGTACTACTTTGCTCAGCCAAAACTCTCATCCATCAGTGACAGCACTAGTTGAGGACTATTAAATTATTACACCTGGCTCGAAACACAGA
Source organism: Rhadina sibilatrix (assembly GCA_013400275.1). Classification (NCBI taxonomy): domain Eukaryota; kingdom Metazoa; phylum Chordata; class Aves; order Passeriformes; family Phylloscopidae; genus Rhadina; species Rhadina sibilatrix. Next base: position 79,377 of record VWYO01009931.1, read on the forward strand.
TTGAGAAAGTCCTTTTAAAAAGGCTAAATCCAGTTTGTGTTTTATGTGGTCTTTCAGTACTACCAAGCAATAAACACTTCTGCACAAAAGATGGTATCTTTCTTGGGTAAAGTCAACAGGTCAGCTCCAGTTAACCTTGAGGGGAGCAAGAATAGGGAAAGGAAAAGCGTTCTGATTCTCCCCTCTGAGTCAGAGAGAGCTTGACTTGGGAACCAACCAATGGCCAAAACAGGCTTGTATACACCTCTTTAACAGTTTCACTGGAGAGTAAACAGGATGGAAGGGGACCTACTGGGACACTGACTTTTCACAACAGCTCTTTCTCAATCTTTATTTCAGCCAAACAACATCACTGTTTAGAGCAGCTTTATTGATCAGGTAGCAAAAGCACCTATGAACACACCAGCCCAAAAAGGCCCCTAATGTTCCCCATCCAATAGCTGTTAATGAGTTGGATGGATGCAAAAGGTCAGGAATATAAATCTTAAATGACTGAGCCCTCTCTAAGGATGAAGTAATTTTCTTCGCATTGAGTACCAGACAAACCCTCTGTGTTCCTGGTTTCTTTCTCTTGCAGTCTGTTCATCTTACGTCCTCACTCAACACAGTTCTGATCCCAGGCTGACTTTCCAGGCATGGTGGTAAAAAGCCAATCAGGAGACAGTAAAGAGCAAGCAACTTCACAAAATGAAGTGAGAGAGCCTTCCATGCATCCCACAAACGTGGCCACTAAAGCTGCTGCAAATGAAGGTCTGATCCTTGGAAGTTCTTACCTGATTCAGTACTGAATGCCACAATGTTGCTACTTGGGCCTTCGCCAAGGGGGTTCCTAGGCTTCACATGGAATTCATAGCTGAGGAATAAAATAGAAGAGATGCACATTTTGCAGACTAAGCATTCTTGAATATTCTGGAGCAAGCAAGCAGCACACACATTGGTGCTACCCCTCTTCTGGAGAAGAACAAAAAAGCCCAATTTCTTGCCAACAAAACCACTGAGACATTTTTGGTCCTAACTATGTAAGACCTGAACTGAACACAAAATTAACCCGTCCTTTTGATAATTCTTTGCACACGTAATATTAATATTTGATTTAATTTACCACTGACTTGTCTGTCTCACACAGCACTGACTTGTCTGTGTCTCACACAGCAGTTTCAGTTCTGGCAAAAGGAGCAAGTTCAGATGAGGTCTGAAGCAACTTAATAAGCAGAGACTGAGTAAAGGACATTGCTATTTATTTGTACTTTTTGCTTTCTTAAGAGCACAAACCTCCAATTCAATGCCTGTCAGGCCCACCAACAGTGACAGACAGGACCAGTAGCGAAACACAGGGCAAGTCTTCCAGGACAGGAGCTCAGCCAAGGCAAAGATCCAATGGCTTGAATATATGTTAATAGTAAGTATATGAGGCAATGACAAGACACTGTCCAGAGTCTCTTTTGCATGTGTTTTTACAGATGTGGCACAACACCAGCCTGTGCTGTAGTTATCTCACGATCCCTTTTCATCACCGTGTTGGGAACCAAGCTATGAAAAGAGAGCACAACTGAAGAAAAATTCCAAACCAGCCTCCTCCTCTTAACCTTCCCCCACCTCTCAGTGCTTGATTGACAGTGGAAGTGCCACATACAGAGGGACATCTCCCATGCTCTGAGCACAACCATGTTGAATCTCTCACAAGAGAGAGCGTCTCTTCATCAGTGACAGTGAGCCACAGGACAGGAGTCAAAGGGGCTGTAGGCCTGGAAAACAGGCCCCAAATTAGAGGCACTCTTCTCTAAACACAGAAAAAAATGGGAGTCCCAGAAGTGGGCAACTAAACATTCAGCTCTTGACTTGAGCGAGATCATTTACCAATCATAACTTTGGTAGCTCCTGACCAACACAGCATTGTAATGTATTGCTGGAGTCATTTCCAAGCAGCAATTTTCTAAAGAAAGAAAACCTCCATACCACACTCTGCACAGTTGGAAATTTGTAAACTCCATTTGCAATTCCCCAAAAGAATAATTCAATCCAAACTTTGGATTACCTCTCATTCCTCCTTGGCTCCTGCAAAACCTGAGCTAATTAACCTCAGTGGAGTATTCATGCAGTACCAAGCGACTGTTTTCCATCTACTGTACTTCTAAGGCAATATTTAACTTTAGAATTGCTTACTTAAGCAATTGCCTTTATTTCTAGGGTTTTCTTTTCTTTTTGAGGGAAATGTTTATATAGACTGGTATGCTGAACAGATACATGGTGGAAATTCATGAATATTGCTAAGAGAAACAGCTTGTTTTGAGCTGAAAAAAGTCTTTTTGGAGAAATCCTGACATTTATTTAAACATGCTGAAAGAACATTTGGAACTACCCATATTACCCCATGGTAGGAGGGAGACATTAACTAAATAATCAATTTAAGAAATTTATAAATCTTCATTATTAACTTCAAATTGCTTAAACAAAGACATGCTTTTAAAAATACGACTTGCGTAGTTAGTATTCACATTGGCCGTGTGGTACAGTGACTTTATTGCTCAAGAAGTATTCTTATCTGGTAGGAAAGATCCTCATATAGAGAACTGTAGCAAAGCAGTTGGAGATTCTTTCTGAAGAATCACTGAAGCATAAACAAAGATTTCCTAAAATGTTGAGAGTCTTAAAGTAATAGCCTGATGATACATTTTTAAAAATGTAGAAATTAATCCACATCTAGAGATAAAAGACTGCAAAGAAGTTTTCCTGCCTCCTTCACAGGAGGAACACCTTATCTAAAGCTAATATTGTAATTGTGATCATCAAGATGAAATGTTCTAATGCTTTATGGGCAATAAATAATATGGTTTGATCTCACAGGTGATAATAATCTGATTTTGTCCCTTTGTACGTATTTTGCTGGTTTTTGTACAAATATATTGTTCTAACTAGCTGATGTGCCCTACTTTGGGCTGCACTAGGAAACATTCTTCATAGGAATCAGTCCTGTTCCCAAAAATCTTTAGTCTATGAACTTGGACTCATCAATTCTCTAATTCCAAAAAGACAAAAACAAGAACTGAAGGTTATTTTCCAAGCACTGTTTTTCAAATTGTGGTTTAGAGATCACTAGGTTCTCTGCAAAAGACCAAACCACAACTTGGAAAACTAGGGCAAAATTTAAATAAAGAACTAAAATCTACAGATAGAGATTTCAGCTTATGTAAACATATAAAGAAAATTGGAGGAAAGGAAAATAATAGAGAAATGTCCAAAGTTTAGCCCAGTCAATAAGGGAAGCCTCATATTAATAAAAGGAGAAAGGAAATTTTAGAAACTAAAATACATGCAATTCTACAGTTCTGTGGTATGTGTTTTTACAAGCATCACAGGCTCCTTTCCTCTGCCAATTTCAATCCTAAAACAATACCAGTGCTTCCACAGTACAAAAATAACAAACAACCACTTTTGGAAAAGAAGAGAATTAGCCAGTTGACAGAACATTGAAAAGAGAGAAAGGAAACATCAGACTGGGATCACAATATGACATAGTTTACTGTAATTTTAAAGCTATGCTGTGGCTGTTTTAATACAAGACAATCTAAAGTCTTCCTTTTTGCATGTCAGGTGAAAGACCTGAAAAATATAAATAAAGTGGTGAAAAAGGGTACCATCTGCACTGTAATGCATTCCTATAGAAACCACAAGGAAGGAGAATATGCTTAGAGTTTCATGAGGAATGTAAGGCAAAATTAATAAAGGGGAATAGGAAAGCTGTAGAATAGTTATCCCATGTCTGCTGCTCAATTAGACTTACCTAACGAGAAACTGGAGTTTGTATTCCATCTTTATATCTGCCTGCCTAATATACCAAAATCTCTGCTATCCTCTGTAAGCAGCAATCTAATGCATCACACCTTTAACATCTATCTATAAGAATGCTATCCTACAAAGTTGGGGAGACCAGGCCTTCCAAATCCTCCCAAACTGTGTAGGACAGTAAAAAGTCCTTGTGCAGATTAAACGGACTTGACTTACAGTAATTACTACTTGGAATGTATTTTTCCACCACAGGAAATCACTATACCACATGGAACTCTGGCAAATACAGCTGGCCCTGCATTTTTCAAATCATGCAAAAGGAGAAGCTTGAAGATTGCAGAACTGAAAATAGGTGAAGAGAGATTTTCACCATAATAGGAGAACTGGAGCAGCTGAGTACCATCCTGGGATTTCAGGTCTATTGCTGGGGAGATGCTGGTGTTGGATGACAATTGTGCAGGGCTCTGTGCACTGAACTCCTCTGTCTTTGCAGTGTGCTTGGATGGTAGTGTGACCAGAAAAGAAAGAGAAAGAAAGAGAAAGAGAGCAAGAAAGCATGAGAGAAAGAAAGCAAGAAAGTGAGAAAGAAATAGAGAAATAGAAAGAGAAAGAGAGACAGAGAAAGAGAAGAAGAGAGAAAGAGGGAAAGAGAGGAAGAGGGAAAGAGAGAAAGAGGGAAAGAGAGAAAGAGAGAAAGAAAGAAAAGGAGAAAGAACGGCTATGTTTGTTTGAGTAATCTTTCTCCTAGCAAAGTTGGAACAAGGGCTAAGAGAAATGGGAAATGCTTATCCATGAACCCTGATATCAACAGCAATTTAGTACAATATCTGTTAGTTTTTTAATAAAACAAATGGAAACCTCCAGTATTCTTCTGCCACTTTCTGAATTTTGCTGCGTGGAAGTTTTCTTTGCAGTCCCTATCTCTTGACCCTTGCTGTTAACAGAAGCTAAACTCTCTGCATTGATGGAGGTTTTCTTGGGTTTTTCCTTGTATGTGATTAGAACATTTGAGTGCTAACTACAACACAAAACAATATTAGATAAATGTGATAACACCCTTGGGATGCAATCTAACCCAAAAAATCCAACAGAAACCACTCAAAACATTTTCAAAAAGAAGAAGAGTATATTTGAAATCACCAAAATAATTGATGGGGAAGCAGATCAATACTTAATGGGAAGTTATACAAAACTGTGAAATGCAAGCATCACAGGCTTTTTTTGTTTTTTATTAGTACTCTTTTCCTACACCAGTAGGCTGGTGGAACACATCCTCCAATAGCTACTCAAACTTCCCCACATCTGTATGGAACAAGTCTTAATATTTTTCTTTAGAACCTTCCAATTGCTGCCATCACAAATGTGCATGAGAATGGTTTTCAGCAGTCTTCAGGCTCTTTTTTGAAAGCTTGCATAGAAATTTGGGGGGTAAAACTTCCTGGAGACTATGGTGTGTGCTATGGGCTTTACTGCCCTTAAACAAACCACCAGAATGAAAGAGAAAATGTACACTGACTAAAAAAGAGAAAGTTCCAAGATAGGGCAGGGATACAGAAATAAGAACTACATATTTTGGCAGAGAAACCAGGAGAAATAACAAAAAATCTCATTGGAAAAAAACCCCAAACAACATCTGCATTTAATATTTTAGGCTAGGAAAGTCCATGAAAAAACTACAGGTCAGTGAAATTGATTTTTTTTCCAAGGAGAACATGCAGAGGAACACCATTATTACTACACAAGAGATGGAATTAAGACAACAAAAACCACAGTAAGCCTATTTCTCTCTCAGGCCTCTCAATGATTATTGCAAACAAACAGCTCAAGGAAAAAATACTGAAAATTGTGGATAATAACCTTATCTTGACTCACATATGGGAGATCTTGCTTGACTATTAACATAGGAGAACTTACTGCAATCCTTTCTTATGAAGTGAAGTTTTAATGCAAAACAAGGAAAGAGCAGAGTCCTGGGTATGCAAGTGGTACTCCCATTGGGAGTTCCAATTTGAGCAGCCTTTTAAGGAAACTCAGAAACAGGAGACCTGTATGAAAACTCAGATAGAATAGTACAGGTCTCATTCCTCAAATGGCTGCTTGGAAGTTAGACTGTAACTACTTCGACCAAAACGATCAATCTTGCAGTTTGACTCTTTTCCAAGTGGAATAAACACTGCATTTCTCACTATAAGAATCACAGAATTTCCATGTGGAGGATGAAAAATTGTTAGTTCATACTAGTGCATTTGTTTCTCTCATTTTTCTTTGCTAAGACAGAAGTGACATTTGCGTTAACACACTAAGCCACCTCAGCCTGCATTAAAGAAATTGGAGGAAATTGAGATCAACAAGACCAGAAAGTGCCCCTAAAGGTCCAATCTTACAATAATGTATGTTGTAAGACTCCTATGAAGGTGACCTGGTCCAGGCCCTTTTTCATGACAGGGCTGATTTAGTTGCTTTGAGCTCAGGGCTCATCAAGTACAGTAGTGACAGACACCCGCTCTTTGAAAAACAGAGTGAAAACTGAGCAGCTTACTACTCTATTCAGACTAACCAGGAGAAAGAATAATAAAGGAAATTTGGTTGTTACAATCTTTTCACTAACAGAGGAACAAAGATGGCAAAAACTTTGGTTTTTGATGCAGAAATTCTGGTGTGTACTTTACTGTGATATTGAAGAGGAGGCTGAGTGAAATGTGACCTGGACCTACTCTAAAGTTCTTGGAAATAATACAAAGGGTAACAAAAGCTAACTACAATACAGTACAAAAATCAATGCTGTGTATATGTGAATATTAGATCACTGAAGCACATCTATTAGAGAAATGTTTAAGCAGAAGACATTCATAAAAGAAGAGGAAGTTTTCTCCAGGCACCAGTGATATCCAATTAACTATCTGTATAAGGAAGATGTAGATCATTATCTAGCTCGCACAGCATAACGCCACTACATGCTTTGAGACATTTTGGGTAAAGGTTGCAATCAGAATCAAATCTGAAGAAATTAAACAGAATTCTAGACTGAAAACAAACAGCAGCTCACTGCCAGCAAGAGTACCAATTCCAAGAACTCTGACCAATCAAATAATAAATATCAAGATTTGAACTTCCCAGGTTATTTAAACTATTAGATATCTTCTAAGATTTGAAATCCTGCAATCACCCTATTTGACAATTCTCTAGGTGAAAAAGAGGATAAAACTTTAGTCCTATAAGGAAAAATCCTTTAAATTAATGTGTGGTTGTCAACTGTGAGGCATGCCTTACCGTGGGAAAATGGCATGGATATGATATGCCTTTCCTTGGGCAAAAGACTTATGGATCTCAGCATTGCAATGAAATCACATTGTACAGGAGCTTCTGAAACATTTTTTTAAGACAAAAACCCCAAACATTCAGTTGCATTAGAAAGCAGCTGACTGTGCCCCACATTTATTTAAAGGGTCTGTGTCCTCACAGTCAGAAGTTTTTCAAATCTCTGTTTTATTTTCATCTCAGAGTATCAGACTTGCAGTCAAGTCATCAGGAACACATAAAGCTGGTGTATTTAAGACAGAAAGGTAACAAACTTCCACAATATATACAACTTGATTTGTTTAAAAGTAACTTCACAAGTTGTGGTATGCTTATGAAAGTCCATTTTCATTTCCATCTCTATAGTATCATGGTATGAGTCTGCTAAAATCAAATACTTGATAACTGTACTCAAAGTCAAAACTCTTTTTTCAGCCAGTGCATTTTTTCTGGATCTAGTCACTTTTCAGACAGCTAAACGGACACACAGAATAGTACATGATAATCCTCATCCCATTTAACTTCTGTGTTTGTACTTACTGACAGCTGCAGTTGCACATGCAATTTTTGATGAGCGACTGTAAAAGTCTCTTTGTTGCCTCCCTAACACTGTCCAAATTCCTGAAATATTTAAAGTCTGGCCATTAGCTCCTAATCTTTAAAAGCTGCCTTGTGTAAAGGCCAGCTCAAAGGAAGAAGAAGGGTGTCTGCCTTGCTGCAGAGCCTCCCAGAGGTGTAGCAGCACTACCTATTCGAAGAATGCAAAAGAGTAAAGCAAACAAACAGCATGATCTGGCACCCAGGTTTTCCCTGCTGCTTGTTCTTCTCCCTCCACACTGCAAAGTTGTTTGTCTTGCTTCCCTCCTGTTGGTTGTGGGCAATTAACTCTTGATGAACCCAGCAGGGCACTGCCACATCCTACCTGAAGTACCTCAATGGGACACTAGACCTTGGCCAACGTGACAGCAGACACACCTCTGCCAGGTACAGCTCCTCAGGAGCAAACATCTGCACAGTTACAGGCTTGAACTGCCTTGCTGCTGCAGGGTCTTTCTGGTTTAAACTTATCCATAAAGGCTGAGGAAACAGATTCACAAACATTTTTATGCCTTTTTTGGGAAGTCTTTGTTTAGGTCTGTCTGCTTTAGATCTGTCCTGGTCTGCCTTTAGGTCTGAATGCACTGAACCTTTAGAGCAGCATAGGGAGTTCACACAAGCCTCACTTCAGGAAAGCTGGAAAAAATAGGGTCACTACTTCAGCTTCTCAGTTTCTCCAAAGTGTTCCCAGCCCAAGAGAGTCTTCCCAATTAATCCACCTTCTGCTGCTGAGCATCTCTCTTTCCATATATTGCTGGTACTTATGCAAATGCTGATCAGTTGTGGGAGGGATTTCTATTTCTCTTCCAATTTTCTTTTCCAGCTCTACCTCTTCTACTGCTCCTCTCTTTAAGGCTAGTTACAGAAAAATTTCCTTCCCAGTCTTAATGTATTGGTGAATTTTTAGACATTTCAGGGACTCAAAGAATATTGAGCTGTGTTTAATTGTTGCTCTTCCTCCCATTTGCAGTTTTATCCACAAGTCCATTTCCTTCATCTAATGAGCAGCTCCTGATAGACAGGAGACTTTTATTATGGACATGTGATGTTTCTTGGCAGAACAGATACTGTCTACATGATGCCAGCTGTCTTAACCACTTTCTTGTTTTCCCTGAATTTAGTGTGCCAGCAAGCCTGGATTTAAGTGCTAGCAGTAACTTCTTGTGCTTCTGCCAAAGCTCTCAAGGTGTCCTCAAAATTAGGAAACGCACATTTTGCATGGAATGGGAGTTGCATTAGACAGAGTCACTCTGAGAACTTTACATCCTTAAATCTGGTGAGACTTGAGGGATATGCACCACTGCAATTTATATCAAAGGTTTTCAATTTTGGGCAATGGCCCTCTGGATCCAGAAAGTCTTTCACTGTCTCTCCTTTTTGAGGCTGGGGTTGGTGAATGGTAGCTGCTTCCTCCTCAGGGAAAGTTATCCCTTTATATCTGAAGTCAGCCTCCACCAGTCACTCCTGATTTCCCATCTAGTTCCTTGTAAAAAAGTGCACACTTCAAAAGACAGCTGTACTCTACAGTGTTTGGTTTGCTCTTGCCTACCAAAACCCAAAAGTCTTCTCACAGGTTTGACAGAATTGTTGCTAATCAAGGTTAAAAACCATCTTATCTGCTTCTGCATAGTTCCTGCCTTCATTATAACCTTTCCAATGGTTCTAGTTGGATCTGCCTGTCTCTGTCCTGCTTCCTTTCTGAGCAAACAGCAGTGCAAAAAGTTGTTCTCCTATGATCAGATGAACCCAGCAGCAAGGGTTCTTCTTTGCTTCTATGTCCTTCTACACTTAACCAAATCCATTTCATCTCTGCCACCACATATGACATGAAGAGTTTGAACATGGAATGAAAGAGAATCTGCTCAATAACACAGAGCTCTCTTCAAAGACCCAACTGTATTATTTCAAAACAGAACTGAAATGACAACACAAACAGCACAGCCTGACAATTTTAGCAGCACCTACTCCCCTTCTTAGTCACTACTGCAGAAATACATTGTTTTGCCATCTCTTATAAACCTTTTTGGCTGATCAAGAAAAGCAATGCTTGGTGCCCAAGCTATGTATTGCTAACATATCCTAATTGCCTCTTGACATGACAGAACAACATAGCTGCAGTTCACCCTCTCACAAGCCACAAACCTTCAGGAAATAACACAGGCATTCTTGAACCAAAACCCAGCAATTCTAACCCCTCTTGTGAGCCCATCATTTGAAATCTGCCAGATAAACTCTTTTGGGGTATCATAATTTACCCATGCAGTTTCTTTTTCAAATTCTCTTCCCTTGCCCTCCACTTTGTGTAATAGGTTTTGATTCCTTCTCTTAGGAGTTGCTGGTAACAACAGAAGTTGAATCAGCACCTCAGATTACACCACACATTGCCTAAAAATAAAGGTTCAAAATGGACTCTGTGCAGAATTTTGTGCTGTGTTTCCAATTCATGGATGATAATAATAGAAAAGAATAGTTTATCTAAAACAGAAGAATCATTCACCAAAGCCAAATGGATGGTCTCACAGGAAAAACCCCAAGTGTCACTTATTAACTTTCTGATGCAATTAGTAAACAATGTAACAGAAGACAAGAGGTTTTCTTCTCTGCTCTGGATTTTACCATAAAAAGAAGAATACTTGTTTTATGAGATTTGATATTTAAAGATAGATCATGCTTATTTCAACTAGTTGCATGAGAAGCACACCATCAGCTGGAATTCACTTATTCATTTTTAATTTGCCAGCTCTTTTAAGACACTGAAAGAAAACAATATATTCAGGACAAACATGTTTTTTTTCCTCTCCACTGTAATTTTCTTACTTTTGACAGGTAGTCTTTCTGATAGAACAGGTCATTCTGCAGATTGCCCAGACCACGAATGGACATTTCCTAAAGATTCCTCATGTTTTATCTGTTAACTTACAAGAAAGCTAAACCAAACTTTTGTTTTGTTTTGTTTTGTTTTTGTTTCTTGTTTTTTGTTTCTATCAAAAGAGGACTAAAACCGATTTGGTCTTATTTCCATAGATTTTTCCATTTGATGTGGCAGACAGCTGACAGTCTAAATTAGTTGGATTAACTTAGAAAATTATATTATTTAACTACCTTGTGTCAGGTTTTAGGTTTTCCACAGTAGAATGGGTTTGATTTGTAGTGATAATCGATTTCTCCTTTTCACCATCAATTCCTCCATTTTCAGTTGACACAACCTCATACTCTGGAAAATTACAGTAAAGAGAAATTAGGTCAAGTAACATCTTACTTGAGCTTCTTAAATACAACCAGGTAGTGAATGAGTATGCAATTTTACAGGAATTCAACCTTTCTGCCTTTTGCCAGCCTGAATTCAATACATGATTTGGACTTTTTAATTCATTCAGGTTGGAAAAGAAAATGCAGGAAATGAATGAGCATGCAAATATATGCAGGCACACACCAAGAACTGCTGAGTCCATCCAGTGCCTGCTTGTTACTCAGTGCACAAGGCAACAAATTGCCCTACACTTCTGTGGCAACACAAAGGAGCAAAGCATGAGCAAAATGGTCTTGGTTCCTGACACTGGGAGTTTTTATGAAAACAAGGAGGTGAGTGTGATCCCTGTTTTGGTTGTTATTTGTCAGACCTTTCCATTATGTTTTGGTTTTGGACACACCCAATGAAACCTCTAGTACACAGTTAAAGTCAAGCAAAGTAACCATTCAAAAACCAAAATGATGCAACAAATGATGTTTTCTGTTTCCACCTTTCTATCTGAAACAGTGTATTTATTAAAAAAAAAAAAAAAAGAGATGTGATGTCTAAATAAGATGATTGGAAAAACATGCATAAACTACAAAAATAGAAAGAGATGACAGCAAAATTGGTTTAAGCCTGTCTAAACAAGTAATGTCATACTGGTGCCAATATGAAGCAATCACTGTTTTCAGAAAACAGGATCCAATGTCTTCTCTTGAATTCAGAATTGATTTTGATGAGTCATTAACTGAGTTGCTAGCTAACTTCAATATTCAATTTTTGTCAGCTAGTGTTGAGATACAGAAGACGATGAAAGAATTAAGAATGGCCATCTTGCATATCTACCTGTGTGCTGAGTTCTGCATGAGTCACATGTCTTTATTCTCAATATAAACCCCTTCCTTTAGAAATTAGAAAAAAATCTGTTTCTTTTAACAGAGAGGGCTTGTTGACCCTCTTGCAGTGGGTACTGCAAGTGTTATGCTGGCAAAGTTCTGCTGACTTACTGGATAGATGTAAGCTTTGATTGTGTCTGGCCCACAGTGAAACAGCATCCTCAGGTCAAGAAAGATGCCTACATTATGTGTGTGCATCTACAAATATTGCTGTATTGTTGGAACACCTTAACTAGATTTTACCAGACCCTGTACAGAGAGGAGCCAGAAAACTGGAGAAGATACTCTTAAGTATCTTTTTGTGTCATCACTGACACCAATGATCCTTGTTGTGTAAATCTTGTTGTAATCTAGTAGCATTTTCTTATCCACACTGGAGCTGACCGTAACACAAAAAATAGAAGCACTGGGCTCCTCTAATCCCTGGGGATTGAAGTACTTTTAAATGGCAAAAAACTACTGTGAAAGTAAATTAAGATGGAAATACTCTATTATCACGCAATGGAGGAAAGAAATCAAACCAACCGGTGACAGTGTCGTTGTCTGGTTTTTCCCAATCCAATATGACAAAGGATGGGCAGCCCTCCACAGTCACCACTGTGAGGTTGGTTGGAGGATTTTGTGGAGGACGAGTGGGCTCTTCCTTGCTGCCAACTTCTTCTTGAGGAAAATGTTCCAGAGAGCTTGTGATGGAGCAAGGCACATCGTCATCTTTCTTCATGTACTTGACATGGGGGGCTAAGAACAGTAGGAAAGAGCTGTTATTCAATAGAGTGTTTTTACAAAATGGCAGAGCCATTTCACCTGGTGCACAACACCCATCCCAGGACACCAAGCAAAAGTCTGCACTTTTTTGTCACAAAGCTTTCAGAATAAACCCCATATATTCAGTACTAAGCTGTTTGTTCTTATTTTTGTTTATTTGCTTTGGGTTTTGTTTTTTGTTTTTGTTTTTTGTTTTTGTTTGTTTGTTTGTTTTTAAAATTTTACTTACTGTCGTTTGACCTGGAATCTGCACTGCCTTCACCCCCTTCCCACTGGCACTGCTGATGAAATGACATTCTGAAGGTATTAGCAGGTGATAGACACTGTTTGAAAGAATTAAAATCTGTCACAAAAGAGAAAAATCAACTTTATTTCTCCTATAGTAAAATAAGACTATAATTCTACTTGCAGGTTTTGAGGGGTATGCTAATACAGATGCATCACATACATATTGTTTCACCAGAAGGATAAATAACTTTAGTCCAGAAAGTAAAAGTAAAATTCAGTCAAGAACATGTTGGTTTGTATTACAGCTCTTTCATCTACCACTGAAGTGACATAGAATCAAATAAAATTTTGGCCTTTGAATAACCAAATAAGATAATTTGATGCAGGATAGCTCAGAATTCATATGCTCCCTGAAATAAAAATACCATAGCCATGAAAATCCTACCTTGGTACCTTGGTTTCCCTGAAGAGTCTGTTTCTGATGTAGGACTTGAGCTGAAGACAGTTGCATCAACTGCAGAAAGCACAGTTAAAATTTGCAATAAATACAAAGTTTCAGTGTTAGAACTGGAGCATTTCACAATTCCTTTGGCATTTTACATCATTAAAAGAATAGATAAATGGTAGATATTTACTGCCAGATCTGTCTCTTCATTTTAGGTACTCCATTTGTTCTGTGATGCTGTGTGAACCCTGTACTTACCTGCCAGTACAGACAGCCATAACCAAAATGACAGATTCCATGACTGCTGCCGGATTCAGTTCATGACAAATATGTAAAACACTTTTTACACCATTGTCCTGGGTTTGCTTTAATAGATTTTTTTGGTAAGGAAGAAGGTCAGCCATGGAAAAAGGATCTTTTTGCACTGTGCTGGCTGTTTAGCTTGGAGCTTTTTCGATGTTCCTGGGATATATAGAACTATTACACTGGCAGAGTAATGTCTCTAAAAATAACAAGGAAATAAAATATTCTGTCTTCAGAGAGTACAACTTCCACAAAATTTGAAGGAAATTGAAAGCAAATACACTGGTGAAGAGAAATGTGCTAAAGCAGTCAGGATTCATGATACAATTCTGTATTAATTAGCCACTACACTGAACATGATGCAAGTACTACAATGGACCTCAACAGATAAAACACAGCACCTTCCCAAGAAGCATTTATTAATAAATCTAGCATCCAGCTTGCTTCACTGAGCACTGAGGGTCACAGTGAGTCCACGATAAGGAGACAAGAATTTAAGTATTATTATAAATCCAGGAGAATTAGAAGCAGCATCATTCATGACAATATACCAAGAACTGCACATTCGGGCTCAAAAATTCCAAGCACATCCTTCTCCAAACCCACTATTGTTTGCCACCTCAAAAAGACCTAGCTCTGAATTTGTAATCAACTCCCTGTTTTATAAAGGGCAAATTGCCCACTGACCACTATGATTGCACTACTACAATTTTTTTCTATTTAAATGACGGCAGTTTGATCAAATAAAGGAGGATATCACATCTATGATGAGCACTATCACTCACTGACAAATAATATTTTGAATTTATGTCCTGGGAAAATCAAAACAGCCAGGGAAAGAAGGGGCTTATCTACTCTTTGCACAACTTTAAATGGTCACTGAACAGTATTGAAACCCTACTAAGCATGTATGGATTTCTAGGTAGGTGGAAGCCCTGTCATGTTCTCCATTACCAAGATGTGTCAGAAAAGGGAGCTAGATCTCAGTCAAATCAGAAAAGTCACAAAGTGGTATAAAAGAAATCAGAATCACCCCAGACAGGATACTTCTTATGTTAAATATACAATGCATCAATAAAGTTTAGGGAAGGGAAGGAAAAGAAAAATGGAAACCTTAAATGTTAATTAAAAAACAAACAAACAAACAAACAAACAAACAAACAAACAAAAAAACCCAGAACTGTTTGTAATATGCTCACCATAATACTCTGGAGTTGCAAAAGCTGTTGGTGTCTTATGTAATGTTCCTGTCCTCACAGGTGGTGTTGGTCCAGCAGGCTTAGCTATAGTGATAGATGGAGGGACTTGTAGCAACAAGACATTCAGCATTTGAAGGAGTCAAACAGCTTTCTGATTTTCTAAGAGAACTCAGTTTTGTGACAAGTGCTTCATGCAACAAGTACTTAAATCACAGTAATGCCTCAGCTGGATTTAGGAAAGTTCCGGACTGTGCTAGTTGCAAATGTAACCTAGTCCTGAAACCCAGTAAGAAAAGTCTTCGCTACTTTGAGGTTGTCTTGGAGGACTTTAGTCAGCTAGAATATAACCTGGTTTAATGCACAGAACCATCCTACAGAGACTGGTAAAAGGATGCAAAATGAGCAGGGCTGATGTTGCTGTTCCTTAAAGACAGAGCACATTTCTTCCTGGGTTGCAAGACACATTAGCTGAAGTCAGCAACTGCAACTTGGACTCTTCCCTCAAATATAGGTAAGATTAATTTCTGCTCTCAGTACAGCACATACATTAGCAAGGGTGGTGCTGGAACATTTATAGTGATAAACACCACGTCCTTAACTGTGGTCTTCACTTAGAGTTTAACCACAGAACAGTACTGGAGCTTCCATTAAATGAAATTAAGATATACTTCAAACGGAAGCAAAGAAAATGCAGCCAAGTCCAGCATTTTCAACATTTATAGCACTACATCACTCAAGAAGAAAAGTTTTCTTGATGAATTCATTTCTGTAGTAGGTTCCATAAGTCTGGACAGAAACTGACTGATAGAGGCAATATTATCACCTACAATTAAACAGCTATTTAAAAAAAGTATTTTAGACTATGGGACATTGCTTTTGTTCTTCAGCTGTTACCACCTAATAAAGAAAACAGGTTTCTAAGAGGCAAACAATCCATGGTAAAGGTCTTGATTTCTTGCATAATAGCTGTAAAAGACAAGAATTAAATTCATAAAACATGCAGATACTCCCAGATAACCATGATACGACAGTGACATCTCAACTCTGAAGAGTCAAAAACTATATAAGGTAGTTACCTCCCCATCATATATGATACAGAACATGGCAGCTGAAGGCAGAACTCTGGTGAGCCAAGTTTAAGACAACAAAAATTCCTATTTTCCACTAATTTTCATAATAAAGTGGAAATCTGAAAGATTCTCACTAGAGTTCAGTTTCACTGTTTCTGGAACTCTCATTTCCATTTTTTTTCCCATTCAGGAGACTTTTAATGTCTACATAGAAACCTTTCCATAATATCCACTGGATGAGTTAGAAAGATGCAAGTAAGGAATTAATTACAGCGTTAATGAGAAAGAGGACAGAATTCTGACAGGGAAAATCCGAGAAGAACATTGAGGCAAATTTTTCCTGTTAGTACAGTGGAACTGTCTCTCCAGGGAACCAGAAGAAACAAAATTACAATGTGCAAAACTAAGCTGGATAAAACACTAGGAAACACTGAAGGAAGAAAATCTACTGTCCCTGAAAGGAAGAACCAAATCATTTAACCAATTTATTCCATCTTAAAAGCCTAGGAAGGTGTGGTGAATGCTGACTACCACATTACCTGGCCTCCACTCTAAGGAAAAATGTTGAAACTTCAAAACACTGGTAAATTAATTAGACACTTAGTGGAGAAAATTAGTATAGACCTCAATACAAGCAAAAGAAATATATCAGGTCTAAGACTGATGATGTCTTCTGTTTTCTTGGAACTATTACTAAGGGAACACCACCCATCAATAACAAGAACAGACACAGTATTTCAGTCTTGGCTGTGCTGATGAATAAATATATAGGTTGTCTCATCCAGCTTGGAGATTCTTGCTACTCATCTGTCACACAAAATGTTGAGGCATTATTTAGGTCTTCAGTACCTTAATAGCACACAAAGTCCCAAATGAAATAAACAAAACAAAACAAACAAAAACAAACAAAACCAAACCAACAGAAAAACCCACCAACCCCCCCACCTCACACCCCCTCCCCCAGTAGAGCTGTATATTCATATATAGCTGTATATTCTTATCTATAAAGACCTTTACATTTCCAAGGAACTACAGAGATCAATATGGAGAAGAAAGAAGCTGTCATGATGTTAAGCTTAAAGAGAGGATAGTTTCTGATTATGTGGAATTATGTTAGCCTAAAGATTCTTACACAGAATCCACTGACAAAACATCCATGTGGATACTGAATACCTGCTTCAGGATAAACTTAAAATAGGAAAGGTGAAAGTTTCTATGTCCTCTTAAACCAATACTGAGGAGCCAGAATACTTTAGCACAACAATCAAGCTCAATTCTGCACATGAAACAACTCAGCTTGCTCTACCTCCCAGTGCAGTTAGTTGTCTGGGTGACTATTAGCTCATTTTTTGCAGAGGTTAATGGATGTACATAATGGATATATGAGGAATTCTGTAACAAATAACCATTTAGGACTGTGCATTGAAGCACAATAGTCAACATCTCCCATCCAACATGCACATTAAATAGCAAAAATTGGTATTAGTAGACATGAAATATTCTTAAGGCTGATATTCTTAAAGGATGACTTGGAGAGTGCCATTTTGCTTTCAGCTCCCTTACTAGGCATCAGTTTGATATAATGAGGTTAGGGAAAAAAAAAGAAACAGGGTTTTTGTAAGAAGACAAAAGACACAAGGCCTGTGTGTTCCAAAAGACTAGTTTCTATAGATATCACAGAACAAAGAAATCTATGCTACAGAATTCTCCTGTACCCTGCTAGCCTGGATTATCTCACACACAATGAAATATTTATGCTGTTAAAGCTGAAATACCTGGGCTCCCTGGTTTACCAGTCACGGTGTTAGGAGGCAGAGGTTTTCTTCTCATTTGTGTAGGCCTGGCAGGAGGTATGGGAGGGTGCTGAGGGCCAGGTGATGTAGTCACTGAATGACATTACAACACAGTATTATTAATTATTTAACCTTAATTTCCATAAATCAGAAACGCACTAGAAGTAATATTCTGACTTCTCAAGCAATGCCTCATGTCTGATTTAATATCAAAAGTGGAGAGGTGATAGTAAGAGCTGATCTGAGTTGTATTTTCAGCCTTAAATTCTCTGGGAACTGTGTGCCGTGAGGTTTTAAACGTTTACACTGAAGAAATGTAGCTCCTTTGGGATTCTGTACAAGTGTTTCAGTGATTCACTTTCTGTGTAATTACTCATTTTTATCCACAGTAATTTTTTGGCATTCAAATGGATACATCTTCACACAACAAACATCACCTCAATGTGCTGGGAAACCTCTCCAGTATCCTACTCACAAAATTTCTGACCTCTTGCACCTTCTGACTAATACAGCTGGCCACCCTCAGCTTGAAGAGAGATGTAAGAAAATGAAATTATCATTAGGAACACTTTATTCTACGCCATTCAAAACTGAAATAAGTTACTGTCACCTCTTACACTGACATGGCTGAAGACAATTACTGTTGTAGAAATTTTTAAACACCCAACTTGGTTATTTCAATGTGCAGCTCCAGCCAGTACCCATTAAATTTATCTGATAATGTCCTTTGACAGTGAGGTCTAAAAGGAAAACTTAAGCCCCTTAATTCATACTTACAAATAATTTTACTGTATTTTCCAGACAATTATGAAGGATTTTATTATGCAAAGGAAAGGCAAAGGAACAGATTTTTGTTCCACTGGTCCCCTTTGCCCTTTTTCCTTAAGAAAATCCAGGAGATATGTGCAACACATTTATGTAACAAAAGCCTTCTTGTACCTAAAAGGAGAAAATCCTCAAGAGTAGTATAATTCTCACAAGGCTGCCAATGTCAACAACTCTGCAAGCTGCCTGATACTGAATTACTGGCTCCATAAGCTACCTCAGGTCCTATGTATCAGACCTTAGCTTACCCTATAAATAGAGAGATTGTGGGTGAAAAGGGAACAGATCCAAAGACTCATTTAGGAGAGCTTTTTTGGAAATACTTACAATGCATAAACAGGAATATCTCCATCTCTCTCACTCTTCCCTTTTCCTTTTTGGACTCTTGTAGTCACTTTCAAAACGGTTTTATTTTTTTTTTTTAAATCCCTCAGATCAAGACAAAAGATAATGCTCTATCTAATTCAGGAGTATGTAATGGTTTGGAAAATAGCATTTGTTGGTTTCATAGTCATTCTTAATCTCCAGATGGAGATGAAAAAAAAATATGCTTAAGGCCTGAAAAAGTATAATAAATTTTTGTATGTATGTCATCGTACTCTAGATATTACTATATGGTATTATTCATCATTACTTTTCCCCCTGCCCATAATTAGAGAAGGGATTGTCCAAGATATTTATGAAGTAAAAATGTGCAATATTGCCTTGCCAGTGGTTTCTATCATATCTTCTGAACAGCACAACTACAACAGTTACAGGCAAACTAAAACATTGCATTCAGTGTACGGGGTCACAATGAAATCTACTCTACTGGACTCTGGAAAAACAAGAATTCCTACTGTTCCCTTCTGCTACTTCCCACAATGATTTGGCTGCTGGCACTGTTCAAGGCCAGGTTGGATGGGGCTTGGAGTAACCTGGTCTGGCGGAAGGTGCCCCTTCCAGGTGGGGTAGAACTGTTTGATCTTGATTCCTTCTTACCAAAACCATTCCATGATGTCATGAATTTTAATATACATATTAAGGCCTCATGAAAAGAGTTGAGATTACAGTTGTACAAGAAAATTATGAAAGAGTAGCAGCTGATTTCACAGCCTTTTATGACTACAGTTCAAGGTATTGGTTTACCCCTCAAAGCTCTAAAAGTTTAACTTTGGACATCAAATGTCATAAAACAAGTAAAAGTTGGTCTTAATGTCCCTTCAAATCTATGTGCATAAAAAACCTTCAAGTCTCTGCAAATCACAAGCTGGATTTACTTAAGGAAACACCACTGCCTGACATTCAGTAACAAAAAGTGCAGAGTATCATCCTTGTTTTCAGTTTACACTTTGCCTTCAGCTGCTGCTAATAGTACATCATTTAATCTTTGCAAAGGACAGTGGTCAGACTGAATAAACTTAAAAATGATAAAACATCAGAACCTGGCCATCAAGATAGGCCAGGCCTCTTTTCTTTGTAGAGGTAAATTAAATGCAAAGGAAATTCAACAGGGATTAGGAACAAACAACCATTTATAAAATAGTGTTTTTAAATCCAGTAACATATTATGAAAAGAGAAGCTACCTAAAAAGAACATCTGCAGCTGAGTAGTAAATCCAAGAGTAAAACAAAAAAGATTTAATTTTCAGTCAGTTTCTATGTCAGAAAAAACCCCACAGATTGCAAATTACATGGTTATGTATGCTTGGTTATGGTCATGAAACAGAAATTCTTTACACCTCAGAGTATTTACCTGTTGTATGTATGTTTCAGTCAAAATATTTTGATTGTTTTGAAAATATGATTGCAAGACTTGCCAGAAGAATAAACCTTACAAATCTTGTGTTACACATGTAAAAAATCTGTAACCTGATTTACTCCACATCATTATTTTTCTTCAAGCCTAATGTTCTAATTTTCCCAAAAATCCCTATATTCAATGAAACTTCCTCATACAGGGGAGTACAAGTTGGTTATGATTTTACCTTATTCAGCTTTGCTATGTGGAAACTATTAGCACGAAAAAAAATCAGGGCTTACTGATTTTGTGGCTGTTGGATCATAAGGATACAATTGTGGTGGTGAAAATTTCTACCATACGTAGTGATTAAACATATGTAAGTGAAGAAGTAGTGGCTATAAATTATTCTTATTTTTATCTTTTTTTAGTAGCATCCTGAAGCCATAAGCATGTGTATTGATGGGAATGATTAAGAATTATTTTTTCTTCTCAGTGGAGGTGCTTTGTGTGCAGAAAAGGAAGCGTTTTTATTTTTAATAGCAACTATTAAAAATTGTTTCATTGTCTACTTTTATTAACCTTACCAGAAATTGGCTTTTGCCAGGTGTCAACATATTCTGGAGGTTTTTTGACATCCATGTCAATTGGTCTGGCAGTAGCCTCAGGTGTATAAGGGCCATCTGTAAAAAAAAGGAAATGATATAAGTATTTACAGTGTGGCACCAAGTCATGGAATACTTGTATATTGATTATGTTCAAACTCCAGCTGACATGATGTGCAAAATCAACGTGTGTGGCCCATTTATGTTTTTACTGATAACTTAGTGAAATCCATTATCTTCTTATTCAGGTAAGTAGAAGTGATCCCATTCTATGAAGTCTGCAGTTTAATTTCAAACATTCCTTGAGTGAAGTATATTTGGAAAGAGAAAATGAATAAGATGAAGAGGTAACAGATGAGTTAAACCAAGATTATATGTGGAAAAACGAGTAGAGAGAGCATTCTAGTTTTTCAGTGTAGAGAATAAAATGTCCATTGATTCTTGCAAAGGGCAAAGTTCTCCTTCTCCCCATAATAAGATCTCTGGTCATCCTCCATATTAAATGGTTAGAGCAATTCTGGACCAAATATATTCACCATATTTGGAGTACAGAAGACAAAGTATACACAACATCCAGTCTGTATGAAAGAGCAAGCCCTACTTAAAAGTTATATAAACATATTTTTTAAAACGTAAGTGGCATTAAACACAAATCCTGGTGTAGAGCAACTGTTCCACATGCTGGTATTTATAAGACAGGCGGAATGTTAAATTAATATGCTTTCTCTACACAAATAAGTAAGTATATTTGCTTTATAAAGACTGTCTATATAGTAAAGCAAGAAGATACATTGCAACTTCATGATGTTTGTGGGAAAAAAACCCTGCACCCCTGCTCATGATGTTAGACAAAATCCCCTAAAATTTGTTATATTAAAAAAAAAAACCCTCAGTATTACTTCAATTACCAAATTCCAACCCTGTTCCAACATGATCTAATCACTTCAGCTAAAGATTTCATAGATTTATAATCTGGTTCTCAATTTGTTTTGATATTTCACTAATATTTCAATGGTGTGAAGTAGTTAATTTTTCAATTACTTTACTGTTTGACCATTCTTGTTGTGTATTCCTTACAAATCCACAGTCTATGCATGATAAATCATTTACTGAAGATTTAAGTGATGAGACTTGCAGTAAGCTGGGAATAGGAGGAAGATGACCTGGTCCCTGTGTCTAAAACATCTGAACACATCATATGGTTTTATATAACTGCAATTTGTCTTCAGGAAAGTAAAATGATTAATCAGATCTTCAGCTGTACAAGGCACCAGAGTGATAGTCAATGTTTCCTGTTCATGATGTTCAAGTAAGAAAAGGCATGAGAAGACCAGTACCAGCCTTAAAAAAATAAAAATAATCTTGTATATCATGAGGTATAGTTAGAGCTTGTTTAGTTTCTCAGCTCACCTCTCAGTGAACGTATCAACAAAATGTGGTAGCACATTGAGTAATTCACACTAAATCACCCAAGTTTATATTACAAGTCTAAATTAGTTTAGCACATTACAGTCTCTACAGAAAAACCTATCTTTATCCTGCTCTTTAGAATCATACTATTTTCTGAGTTATATCAGCTGAGAGTAAACAAAATATTGTATATGTTCTAGCTGGAAGAAGTATTTTTTTTTTCTTTTCAGAAACATGCACTGCTGTTCCGCCATATGTNGATTCACACTAAATCACCCAAGTCAGAGTTTCAAACCACAATACTTTCCTGTTGACAGTGTCTCCTGTTTTGAGTATTTCAATACCCTTTANTGCACTGCTGTTCCGCCATATGTAAAGTAGTAATGAAAAATAAGTCAAAGTTTCAAACCACAATACTTTTGTGTTGACAAAGTCTCCTGTTTTGAGTATTTCAATACCCTTTAAAGTTACATTAAAGTTTGTGTTTTCACATGAGGTACCTGCACAACTAAAGTTTGCTGTATTTGTCATAGCATTTGCCTTATTCTACCCAATGTAACTTGCCTATTAAAAACACGTATCACATTCATCCAAACTTTTAGCAGAATTGAGAATAGATGTGTTACTTGCATATGTCTTTGTGTCTTCTTTTAATTCTATATTTTTTCCTGGAAACATTCACGGGGTCTGGAACATGTTTAAACTAACCCCTCTGTCTTTAATTGTAGGAACACTATTAGAAGGGTGGATCATTTTAAGGGAAATAATGGAAAAAGCGCCCTTGATAAAATAAACTGAAATACCTTTATACTTGAGTTGCTCTGGAACTTGGCTATACACACAATTTAAAAAATAAAAAGAAAATAGAACACAAAGTTAATGGCCATTCTAATGAAAACCATGCATGCCTCCCTTTCACAAAGGAAATGGAAATGTTGCTCAAAGTTTGTTTGCTGACATTTGTCAGGAAGCTCAGTAGATCAGGAGCAGTATTTATATGGTTAAGATGAAATTAAAAAACAACCCAGTAAGGTAAGTTACGTACACTAACATGAAAAGCCATCTGAATAAAAAGGTATTCTAGAGAAAACGGCTAAAACATGGCAAAAAAACTAAAAGATATGCAAGTCATGAGGAAGCAATCCTTCCCTCTTTTCCACAGTCAAGTTTACCACCTGGCACTACAGCTGGCCAGGAGACTGAAAAGCCTGCCAGGAAATCAGCCATGACACCATGTGCTGGTGCTGGAAAAAACAAATTCCACTGCTTATCATCTGGGCCCTGCAACTGCCAAGCACTCTGCATGGGAGTGAAGCATCTTTGCACTGAGGTTAAGGATCCCGGTCAGGGAGAGGAAATGGAGTACATTCAACAGCAGTGCCAGTCCAGCAAGGAACTAAAATATCTAAAGTGGTGTCCAAACAATGGAATATCCAAGAATAAGTGATGTAATGTCTAAAGGTAAGTCTGAAAACCTATTGTTACATATATAGCATATTCCTAACAGCCCAGTTAAAAATTCGGATCATCTTAGATCAAAAGTTCAGGATTTTGATAAGCCAACCACAGAAAATATTGGAAAAGGAACTTTTTTTTTTTTCAGTTGGTAAGATTTGAGGATCCAGGTTACAGAATTCTTTTCTAAGACTCTTTTGCAGACTTAGGAATTCTTTTGCAATAGATAATTAATTGCACATTGCTTGGGAGAGATACAGAAGATTTCTTTAATTGGTCACCTGAATTCCTTTTTGTGCAAATTTATTTTTGTGGGCACAGTCAGCCTTGTGTCTCATACACTGGCACAATACTGTGATGTACATGCCTTACAGAAGACTCAGGGTTTCACTTACTGGTCATCAAGAAAAGTGCAGACTGAAAAGTTATGACAAACTGCAGTCCCCTCTCGAGATGTGATAAATGTATGAAATTCATTGGTGATTTCTCTTACACTTCTCAGAAGAAAGTTGCAGACTCACAGAAATGTGTCAATGAGTTGTTGTGGCAGTGGGGTTGGAGGTACCAAGAAGGGGGCAGGAGATAGCAAAGGCCAGATCATCTTTGGTACTTTGGATACCAAGTGTGACTAAAAGGGCTCACTTGGCAGGACACAAAATTTAGCTAAGAGACATCTACAGGATGAACTTAGAGAAAAAATATACTTATGTAACTTGGCAGTGGAAACCACTACTGAAAATATAATTTTTCAGAAGAATTCTAAAAGAAGGTACTCATTTACCAGTGAGTACACACAGCATGCACAGTAAATAGTTCTGTGGTGACTTTTGACACCCTCTACCATAATCAAGTTCTAGTTCTTCCTGGCAACAGGCACTACTATAAAGACATGGAAATAATAAAAAATGGTGGGTACACTGAGAGGGCCACTTACAATATGATTGGTTAAAACAATACTTTAGCAACTAAAATCAGCATTAAGCATAAAAAAGTCCATGTAAGAGTTTATTATTATTATGTTTATACTACTGATTTACTTAGCATGTATTCATTTTTGCTTGTGTTTTTTGGAACTTATCAATACCTCTGCTGAGGTTATGACTATAGGGGAAAAAAGAAAAGCTCAATGTAATTGTGTGTTTGTGCATAATTTCATAATGTGATCACTCCTGGAGACCTGTGTGCATTCTCCTATTCCAGTAACCAGACATTAGAAAGCTCACTTACAAGGTGATTTCCAGCACAAGTGAACAACAAAACCTTTTGACCCACAACTACTGGAATCAGGCATTTAATGCTTTAACTGGCTCAGATGTCCTGAAATTTGATGTCCTCATTTTGTTTACCAGGACTATGAACGGTCAAAGAACCTGTACCTCTAATGAAGGCATTCACTCCACATCTAAAACAGAAATGTATGTCATGTTCTAAACAGGTTAAATTTAATTCAATTTAAATATACAACCATCTTTTCTGAGTTTTTACCATTTCTAACAGCATGGTGGGCTTGTGAAAATGTACAGGAGCGAGTAGCTCAGAACATTCTATGATCAGCAACAGGTTATTAAATTGCCAAACATACGAGCAAGAAACATTACACAGGCAAAAATGTTTAGAATAGATGGAATATCACTCAGGCTATCCTAATCCAGTTAGCATAGAAATAGTAACAGGAGGTAGCAATAATATGGGACAATAACACATTTAGTGGGTGGTCAGCCAAAAGTTTGCCTTGAATATGTACATTATTTCCTTATTTGTATTATTTATTACTTTAAACTTGAATTGCTGATGAACCCCAAAATTATATATTTAGTTAAGAAATGGCTGTATTTAAAAAAAAATCCCCAATCAACACATTTATTGATGTAATAAATTACTGCTGTATGAAATAAAAAATATGGATTTATTATGAATTAGCATTGAAAATATGTTGATTGGATGGAAAAATCAAGTACAACTGAAAAAGAATAAATGATTTTTCCCCAGACAGACCTGGTCTTTTAATAAATCTTTGTGGTTAGGGATGTTTGTTATCTGCTTGTTTAAGGATAAGTAAATTGAAGTTCTTACTGTCGTCCGCCAACCACCAACATGGAATTCTTTGGTGCTGGAGTATCCAAGCCTGAATACTGCACAGCCCAAACACAGAGTGGTCTGAATGTGAGCGGGTCTGATGTGAGCACACCACGTGCATAGAGAGTAACTAGCAAGATAATTGGCTTTAGGGCTTCCCTATCAAGCCTTCTGACTGGGGCTCAAACAAATGGGTGACTCTTTTCAGCGAAGCATTTTCCAGTAATTATTGTGGATCTAACATCTAGAAAACATTAGCTACACAATAATCAACCTGTAAATTTGCACAGACTGAGTGCCAAGATAATTTCATGATCACCCTCAGGAATTACATGACAAGATCAGTAGAAGCAATTACACATGGCACTCTGAGGAATGAAATTCTATAATAAAACACAACGAGAATTTTGCAGGGCTCAAGATAACTTGGGGAAGTCACATTCCAGTCTTTTATTGATAAATTAAAAAAAAAAAACAACACCCCAAACCCAGAACTCTACCTGCTGTTGGCACAATCCACTTTGGCAGTCCAGGTGCTTTTGTTCTTGCTGGTGCTAGCGTGGTTTTACTAAAAGCTGTGAGAGAGTTTCAAAAGAAAAAAAGAAGAAAAAAGAAAGAAGTTCTATGAGAAGCATACCCAACAGACTTCTATGTGATGCCAAGAATTCCACACTAGAGAAGTAGTAACACCTATTGTGATGACACACATTTTTGGTTTGGGTGGTTTTTTTTTGTTGTTGTTTTTGTGTTTTGGGGTTTTTTTCTGGGTGGTTTGTTTTTGGTGGTTTTTTTTTTTGTTTTTTCCTGATTTGGAAAGGTTTTACCACTAGACTAATTAATTCATTGAAAAACACCCACTTTTTTTTTTTTTTTTCCTGATTTGGAAAGGTTTTACCACTAGACTAATTAATTCATTGAAAAACACCCACTTTTTTTTTTTTTTTTCCTCCTCCCAGCAATACTTAAAATTCCACCAAGAATAGTTGAAATTAATTGACTATTTAATATCCTCCCCATCGCAGATTGAAGAAACAATGATTACCAGGTCTGGTCTGTGGTTTATCCGATGGCTTTGGTCTTGCAGAAGTGAGACGAGTTTTATGAGGTGCTAAAAGAAACAAGGTCCTGTTTCAATGCTGTGTGTAAAGGAACACGGACAGTGCAGTGCGATTTGCCAGACAAAAAGGTCCATGCACCAATGTGATACAGCAAAATGGACATATGAGAGTTCTTATGAGTTCTAATCCAAAATGCATGTGGAAAATGCTAGTTTCTTTAGTGGCCAGATGACTCCATCATGCAGTCTGACCAGTTACATTCATATGTAGGTATAGGAAAAAGATGTAAAATATTTACAGCCAGTTACCCAACTGTATATGGATACAGAGTTAGCTCTGCAAGGTATCCATGGCCTTAAGACATTTAATTAGGTTCTGTAAAAAACAAACAAACAAAAAACCTCAAAATAAAACAGCGAACTGAACACCCCCCAACCAAAGACTTAGATAAAACTATGAAACATTCAAATATTGCTGAGAAAACGACTGAGAGCATTCAATGACACTTTGCAGGGCAGCTGAAGCACAGTGTCATCAGCAAGATTGAAATCAGAAGGCCTCAACCTTTTTTTTTATTGTTGCACTTCACTTGCAAAATAATTTTGATACTGTAGATGTTATGGGATCTGTGAAAATCACACTGGAAGCTGAAAACATAAGCAGTAGTCACTGTTACCCTGTGCCCAATTATCAATGTCTGTAAATCAGTTTTTTTAAGTAGAGCTGGCTATTTGATTTTCAAGACAAATAAACATTTGACCCATAACACTTAATCCAGCCTCTCTGAAGCATCAGAGAAAATACTTATGCAGGACAGAACATATTACTCATTTCTGACATTCAGATTGGGGAAGTTTTACAGATTTAGATTTTGTAGGGAAAAAGTTGGAACTCAGTTACATCAATGTTTGCAATACTATGTATATATATTAGTATCCAATACACAGCTCTAATACGGTTTAAAAACTTCATATAGTCTTTGATACTTGAGGCAATACTGGGCAAATCCCATTTGCAGAACAACTAGCTAAAATATTTGAGATGGGGAAAAATAAATTTTCATATTATGTATCTGAAACAGTTTTAAAGATAATAATGAACAGACCATTAAACATTAAACTGTACTGATTTTACTAAAGATACACAGACTCTCAATACAACCACTTAAGAAAATCTTTAAAAATTACCTGTATCGAACCAAGGAATTTCAGTTGCTTGACCAATTTTGGGCCTGGGTGAAATGTGGTATGTTTCACTGGGAACTGAAAATGGACATATTACTGCTTATCAAATGCAAATTATTTCCTTTTAAACATAAGACATCACAGGTGGGAAGGAAATTCAAACTGTCTGTGCAGATCATAAACAAAAGAGTAAATGCTAGAAATCTGGCTGAAAATCATGCTTTTGTACATGTAAAAGACTTTTCATGTCTGGGAAGATATATATCATTAGTAAGCCAAAATCAGAAAAGATGGCAAGGCAATGCCTTTTACATGACTCCTCAGTAGTCATGTAAAAAGGAGTACTCCTCCTACATGTAGTACATATTTCTATAAAGAATCACATGAAGAGGCAAAATGGCTGGAAAATTAAAACCAGCAACATCTTGTACATGCACTGGACTGTAACTAACAAATAAACATGACAAAGCTATATTAAGGTATTCCTGTTGATTAAAGTGTAGGTTTAGCCACACAGCAAAAGCAGAGAAAGTAAAGATTGATGAAAAGCAAGCTGATGTAATATTCTCATTACCCAAAGTTATTTTGGACCCATCAACAACATGAACTGTTACAAGGTTAATTGATCCCAGGTGTGTTGCCCTTGGAGCTATAAAAAATAAACCATTGTTCTGTGAGAAGGGAAATTAAAGAAGTTGGATTTCATGAAGGATCTGTCTCCATTGTTTCCTAAAAACCTATCTGCACATCTGCTAGGACAATTTTAACAGACATGAGACAGACACGTTCTGATTAGTCTGAATGTATTTTCATGCTGACAACCAGACAGTGCAGCTATTCTGCTGGGCCCCCACTAACTTCTGAACACTTGCCCTAAACCTGGAGTTCTGACAGTCTTTGGTTTTTCTCATACTTGTTGTATTACACTACTCAAAAAAATTTCTAGAAGTTTTTAGTAATGTATTTATTTTTCAGATCTCACTCAAATTTGAATTAATTAATTGAAAGGTCTCTAAGTTACTGGATGAAAAGGACAGACTGGCAGGCAGAGGCACACACTACATGGCTCTTTGTCTTTCAGAAATAAGGTTAAAAAATATGGAAGCTGGAAAATAACCCACTTACTTGCATAAGGAGCAGTGGCTAAAAAGTGCCATTTATATTTAACAATAAACATTTGTTTACAGTTTTTCCTACCAGTAGATTGTTTTGCATATACATCGTTATATGATTTAAACTTAAAAGGGGGAAAAAAAGAACAAAACACAAACAAACAACTCTAAATTCTGTTCTCTAAAATTCTTTCCCTAAAACTAAATTTGTAGTGGTACCAAAAGATGGCACTTGTTAACTGTGGCATGATTGGAAATAGCTCTTATTCAACTGAGACTTAGACTCGAACGTGGCAATTGAACAGCCTTTCAAAATAAGGGATTTAGAAAAGAAATCTTGCTCCTGGACTGTTCAGTTTGATGTTCACAGTAATATATAAGTACATATGGTATTTATACAGACAGAATATACTTCTTGAATGAATAGTGTCTCTGCTTGAGATTTTTTTGGCCATATAAAATGGACGAGGAGAAAGAAGTGTGGGGGGAGGAATTACTAAACTATTCATTAAGCTGTTTGTCTAAGACCAAAATTTTATCAGTTCAGAGGTTAGATCAGAGAGGAGGAAAGATCAGGAGCTGCTCTTATAGACATGTAGTATCTCCTCACCTAACTATATTTTTCTCCTGTTACTTTCCTCCTTAGCATTTTTTTTTTTTTATTGAAATAGATCACCTCATGGTAAAGCTTTACTGTAATTGTGCATCCTTGAATCTGCCACAGTTACTGCAAAAATCACTGGTACTGAAGGCACTTCTACTCTCAGCATGTAAATATCATGGACTGAGACTCTGTAACCTCATGTTCAAAAGTACTTGAGAAATTGAATCAAATGTATTTAGAATAATAAAATTCCCCCAAAGAAAAGAACTTGTGAATGTGAGCACAGAAATATAATTTTTATTAAAATTAATTGAATTTCTCACATTTTTCTGATGGCAACTAAACCCATCCAATTGCTTTCCATGGAAATTGATCCAAATTTTGGACATTCACTTTGATATAATTTATGAACTAATTCTCAGCTGAGCAATGATACAAATTCCTGTCTACTTATTATGCATGCCCCATGACCACAAAACTCAGTGACAGCAGGAACATAGCTAAGGCAGTGCCACAGTAACACTTCTAAAGTTACAAACTGTAAATTACCAGGTTTAGTTTGTGGTACTTCTGGCCCAACAGATGTTTTGGATTTGGAAGGAATGAGCAGTGTTTCTTTTGGAGCTGAAAGAAAAGGAAAAAGATTATTGTTGTATTCTTCAGGAGTCATGATCCAATGCCATATTTAGCCCACAGAAAATGCATGCCTCAAATGCCTGAAAAAAAAAGACAATAACAATTCCACAGCTTTCTGGAACCTGAAACAAAACAACTAGCCAAAACACAGAAAAGTCCCAGCAGTGTGCTGTAGGATAAGTTGAGTTAGTGGTTAAAATTCTTGCTCTAAAAGAAAAATTAGGCCACTGATTTTGGTTGGAGATCTGACAAACACAGACTTTTGACCAGACATAAGCTGTAGGCTATTTTTGTTTTATTTGAAAAAATAGAAATGAGAATCCTCTGTGCTAAGATACATGCATGTGGCAGGAGAGCGTAGGATAGTGGAGTGGTGTTATATAAATACCACACTGGAGCATGTTCTCCAGAAATTTCTCCACTGAAAAATTAGAAATACCTTCATCTTAACGTTAAGGAAACTTATTTACCCATTGTTGCCCTTGAATGACCAGTGGTAGTAGAAGATTTTGTGATAATTGGTTGTGGAGTTGTCGGATGTATTGCTGTTAAGGAGAAAATGTGAAAAATCTTAGAACATTTATCTTTAATTTAAACAAAGCAGCATTTGCTAAAACCTGCAAAATATCCAAACTAGAGGAGTAGTAGAACATCTCGAAAATCAGCTTGACAGATATAATTATCTCTCTATTAATTTCTGCTGTAGATTTATACCAAAAATGGGAAGCCACACAACCCTCAATAATTATTTTCAAAGCTACTTTCATTTCAGTACAGCAGATAATGTCTGCTGCTAACTGCACAAGCACATTGTAAAGGAGTTCTGTTGCATTTCAAGAAAGGATTAGAAAAAGTGCTCACAGAGGAGCTCCCAAGATTACCAAGAAGTGATCACAGAAAACTCAGTCTGCCTAGCCACTGCAAATTGTCAATACCCACATTACTACATTTCAGCCATCATTTGCTATGTGTAATAGACAGAGGAAAGCCATTTTATATATATATATTACACATATCTTACTATTATTTGTAGTGTTGTTTTGGTTTATTTTGGATTGACTATCTGAAGTCTAATGCATTCGTTTCACCACAAAACTGGCTACAAATAATCCCCTTAAGAAGCACAAACACCCTGAAACTTGGGGGAAGAATGATTAAACACAAAATGAAAAGGATGGCTCCATTACCGGGTTTGGTGTATGGCACTCTTGGTCTCTCAGTAGTTTTGCGCTTGGTATGAATGAACGGTTTTTCTGTTGGAGCTGGAATAAAAACAAACAGCACCCAGAACAACAATTGAAAAAACGCACTGCTTTTCACAGCCCACAAGGAACAAAAGTCTGATCTGATCTGATCTGGAATAAGCCAAATTATGTAAGAATAAAGCCGAAAGTTGAAATTCCTGCAAAGAAAGGAAAAGAAGTTAAATAGCCACTAATACAAGAAGACTTCTAAAAAAATATATACAAACTTGTACCTTTGCATCAAGCAGTCTAGAATATAGTCATTAACATTGTCATACTGTAATAGGACAACCTGTGTCTTCCTCATCTGCTACACATGAGTATATGAGGACAGGATTTCTTTTTCAGAGGAACATTTGTGTCAAGCTCGATTTCTAAATTAAATTCTTTTGTTCATATGTGGGAATGATTCAATACTGTTATCTTCATACTATTCAGATAAAAAAAGATCTTATAAGTAAAAGTAAGAATCACTTACTGGAAAAGGTTATCTTAGAACTTTTTAGTCTGTGGTCTACACCAGCATGAGAGCTCCAAAATAATCTGCCTTAGCCTGTGCAGTTTTCATTCCCCTTGCTCTGAAAAACCATTTTCTGCATGTGAATATTACTCAGGCAGCTCAGGTGCTTACAACAGGGCACATACTTCATAAAGCTAGATGAACAGATACTGAATGAACACTAACCTAAGTATCATCGTATACAGGGAATATATATTGAAATAGAAATGAAATGTTTAAAAGCAGTTTTTAAGTTGCTCTTCTCCAAAAAGAAAATAAACATAGTTTGAAGATTATAAAATACCTAATTATGTTTCATTTTTGGAAAATATATACCATTTCCTCCTCAGAAAATCACAGTCTAGGTCTGTATCTGAAGCTGGGATAGAAAACTGATTGAACAAATGTTGCTCAAGCAATGCTCCTGCTCCCGGATGCTGCTTGGATTCAGTGACCCTTACTTGGTCCACATCTGACAATTAAGTTAAGAAGGAAGAACACTCAGTTAAGGTTTCATATATTTGAGTTTTCCCAACATGGACAACTAGAAGTAAGCAGAGAAGATGGTTTTAAGAAGTAGAGTTGGATTTAGATGGTCACAGAGCTGGTCTGGAGACTTTATGCTGTTGTTGATATATTAGATTTTTTTTCTGTAAAATTAAACCACGAGGAGTGAAGAGGAAGAGTATTTTAAGATGAGATTATCCACAAGTCACATGAAGAACAGGGGATTAACTCTGTTGGTGAGAGCATGGTGCTAATGCAAGGGTTGTGATGGGCCAGTTTACTTCAGAGTTGGACCCAATGATCCATGTGCGTCCCTTCCAAATCAGAATATTCTGTGATTCTGTGAGGAATCACTATCTGCTCTTTAAATGAAGTCTCCTTTTACTGGAAAATAGATAACATCTGGAGGAATTGCATCATCCTGACTGGAAAGGCTAGAAAATGAGGAAAAGAACCTTTGAAAGTAAATGAGTTCATGCATTATTACCTTTATCAAGACCAAAGAGCAGGTAAGTATCTACAGCTAGAGCAAAATTTCATTATTAGCTATTAATAAAATATAATGAGCTCTCTCTCTAAGATGATATTCTCTAAAAGTGGAAAATAAAATAATTGTTTATGAAATAACAGTTACCAAATGTTGCCCTTGTTCTTTCAGGAATATGAGGAATCATAGTAGTATCTCGCTCATCAAAGGTTGGAAGAATCTCTGTTGGAAAAAATGTCAATAAATGATCTGAACAATGAAAGGAATCTCCCTTCCCTTCTTTTCCTAAAAAACCTTTCAGGACTATACTGTACACAACAGGAAAAGGATATGTAAAACAGCAATGGGAATTTATCCTCAGAATTTTATGGTTAGGAAACAACAGCAACAAACTTTCAGTGAAATCACTGATTATATTACATAGGTCAGTTGGGTTTATGATGGGGAGTCACCTAAGCAAAATATAATTGAAGGGAATTCTCGCTCTAATCTGGGTGAAAATGCTTGTATGAAGAAAAAACAATGCAACAGTGTTAGGAGGTTTCTCTTATTAGAGTTTCAAAAATGAATGATGGTGTGAACTGTTGGAGTGTGTTGCTCAAATACAAGCTCCAAGATAAAAATACTTTTTACCCTTGATTAAAACATACAGGTTGATTCTATTTCTTCTGTTAATATCTGCATAAGACAAAAACTCTTTAACTGTTGAAGTTTCCATCAGATTTAATTGCATCCCTGCAGAGGTTTCTTAACCTAGAACAATGACCAGCTAACAGCAGATGCACCAATGACTATTCCCCCCACTGCCACCCCAAAAGCAATGGTTCAATTATCCACTGCAGCATCACAAAAGACCAGATAATTTACCAGGCTTCCTGTATGGAGCATCCGGGATGGGAGTTGCTCTAGGTTTAAAAGGAATGTGTTGTGGTTCTTTAAGAGCTGAAAGAAAAGATCTGTTTTAAGGGTTTATACTTTGACAAAATTAGGTTTGTTGCACAGGCACTGCATGTCTCATGCTTGCAAAGAAAAACAATCCCTGCATGACAGCCTGAAAAACTGAGTGTCAGATACATACAGGAATTCAAGAGAAAACAAAATCCTGAATGGAAACATAGGTGGAAAATTAATCAGCTAAGCAAAATCTGGAGTCTAGCAACAAAACCTGAAAGAACACAGACAACTACAGGGAATATATTTGTGTCTGTATTTCAGAACCCATAACTGCAATACCCATGGTGTGCTGGTCTCCTACAAGTGTCAAAGGAATTACAACGTGTGTGACAGGGAAAGAAATTTTCTGTGAAGACAACAAACCAGCTAGGAATCTTTCAATACCTGCAACAGAGTACAATGTAGTTCAATTAGCAGAAAAGAAAACAAATCAAACACAGATTATGTGAAAACCAGACTAATGATATATAAACATTGGTCCAAGAAGCAGAGAAAAAATAATAATGACCAGCTCAAGGTAACAAATTCATCTGCTGCTGTCTTTTGTTGTTCAACCGTTAGTGTACTAACTGCCAAAACTTCATAAAAACAACAAGATATACAGAGTTAGTGGTGAGTATAAGTTAGTGGTAAAAATACTCCCTTTAACATGACTGGTTTGTTTTCAATTTGAAACACATTCTATTTTTCCTTTTAAAAAAAACTACTCCTTTGTAAAATTAGTGAATATACACTCACTCAAAATAATGTTCAATGGATACTCTCAGAATTGTTAGAAGTTACAGAGGTTTGGCAGGTCATTAGTATGTAAATCCCTATTATTTTTAAGGGTGAAATTCCATTACCAGGTCCCATAAACCTATGAGTGGGTTCAGTTAGAGATATTTAGAATCATACATGAAGGTCCTCAAATAGGTTTTTTCTCTAAGCACCTTTTGACAGGCACAAAACACATGCAATTTCTTCCAAATTCTCATAATGTTTATATGATGTCTATCCTGCTGTACAGATAATTCATCAGTGATAGATGTCATGTGACTGAAAAGCAGAGGCAACTACTAAAACTCAGGCATTAAAAATAGAAATCAGCTCTGTTTTCCTTTAAACAGCTATTTAATGAGCATCAGAGAATGTATGTGTAATATGAAGGGATGTTATTCAACACTTGATTCACTGGGGAAGGACAACCCAAAAGAACCCCTGGATATTCAAGCACAACAAAACAACAATATATGTACCAGGTTTTCTGTGTGGTACATCTGGACTTGGTGATGCCCTGGGCTTGGAAGGGACTCGTCGACTTTCTTTTGGACCTGTGGAAATGAGCAAAGTTTTGAATTTGTTATTGAGGATGATGATTCTTGGACCTGTGAAGATGTGCAAATTTTTGAACATGTTGTTGAGGATGATGATTCAACGTATGTCTTTTGATTTTTCTGATGAATCAGAAGATTAACTTTCTGCTAAAATTTTTTTAAAGGATTATTTCTGTCATTTGAAAATAATCCCAAAGACATCTCTTAGTGCAATCAATACAAAGCCAGTGCAGAGACTAAAGATAAAGTGACTTTTACAGTGCAGTGTCAGATGAACTCTCCACTCCTTACAGTAGTAACAAGCAGAGCTTTCTGCAGAGTAAACTGCTGTAGTTCTAACACTTTCTAGTTGTGCTTCTTAAGTGCTTAATATTCCAAAAACCTGCTGCTCATTTAAATCAACTCTGCATTTAAAGAAAAAAAAAAAAAAAAAAAAAAAAAAAAAAAAAAAAAAGTCCTCAGCAAAGCAGTAGAAATATGGAAATTCACTGCTAATTTTCAAATGGACAGAGCTGTTTCCAAAGTTTTGGGAACAGGAAAGCACTGTAATTTGAGTGCAGAATTCAACTCAAAAATACAAATATTTCTGTCACACTCTGAGCAAATCAAGATGAAGATCTTCCAGTGTGCAAGGGCTCAAGATGAGTATTAACCCACGCATCTCCACTGTATGTCACTGACATGTATAAATATCCAGCTGAGTATCTTGTTCCACGACAGCTGTGTAGCAAAATTTGATTATGACAGCAGAGCACAGCCTATTCAATAAGTAACTCTGTATCTTCTGAGAACTCATCAATTCTGAAAATTTTCAAAGTGATGAAACTTTCATGCACTAAAGGGCAAAATATTGATAAGCTTACTTGCTCTAGTTGGAGGAACACGTGGACTGGGTGATGTTTTAGGTTTGGAAGGTCTGTGATATGGATCTTTAGAAGCTGAAAGAAAAAAACTGGGTTAAGCATTATTAAAGTAATAAGTAGCTTCAAATACAAATACAGTGTTCTGTAATGGGTGTTGTCCTGGAATGATTCATAATATCAAATTTAAGGGACAAAAAGGCCTTAGTCAAATGGATCTGCCTCAAGCAATCATATGACCCAGGATCAATGAAGTGATTGTGTTCTGACAGGGAAATTGATGTTCAAGTGGAACAGAATTATTTTTCAGCCTTCTATGAAGGACTGCATCTCATTTCATAGAATTGAAGGGGAAAAAAAGCAGAGAAAGAAATTTTTCGGGATGCAGCTCTGTCCACCCAAACCACATGACCACCTGCAATGGTGGTACCTCCACAAGATGACTGAGAACATATAATTAGGATCCTGTTTTGATCTGCCCTCTGCTTCTTACCATTAAATGTTAAAGGAAATTTTCCTATCTTATGTGCATAACAACTTGAAAGGAACAAGGATTATCCTCAACTGTTTCATATAAAATAAGAAGAGACTGAGAACCTTGACTGTTACATTTTTAAGGAACATGCAAAGAAAGATGACAAATTTTTTCAGGTCTGCTTTTGATCATTTGTGCTGAAGAAGAAAGGCAATGTGACCATTCAAACAAGAAAGCATCATTACCTACTGTTGCCTTTGGTTTCTCAGTTCTAAACCTAATTGTTTCCAGAACTGCATTAGCGTAATAAAACAACAAAATCAAAGTATTACCCAGAACAATCAAAATGTTACAATCACTCTCCACAATAATCATACCATCCTTGCTAGGGCTGATGACAGATGGCCACTCCTCCCTGAAACTCAACATTGAAGTATTATGTTCCTCAGTATTTCCTGCAGTTCAAGGTAACATCTCTAATACAGAACAGATCCCAAATATAATTCTGAAGTTTTTTTAAAGCCACAAAGAGACTGTGGGTGGGTTTTTTTATCTTCTGACTTCTTTCAAGGTTTTGTTTCAGGCAAGAGATGCAGACTTACTGGGAGAAAAGGAACCTGAGCTGTCTCTCTGCCCACCTCTTCACCAACACCCTCTAATAATCCATGTACCTTGGATACCCGTACTGGGTCTGGCTGGGATGGAGGTTATTTTCTTCATAGCAGCCCCTGTGGTACTCTGTTTTGGATTAATGAGCAAGGAAGTGTTGATAAAACATCAATGTTTTAGTTATTGCTGAATATGGCTTGTTGCAGCATCCAAGAGTTCTTTGTTTTTCACTCTGCCCTCAGGCGAGAGGGCTGGGTTAGGGGTGGGCAAGATGCTTGGAGTCAGAACAGCAGAACCACCCTGGCCAAAGGGATCTTCCTCCTCACTAAGTCATGCTTGGCAACAAAACTTTCCAAAGCACTCATTGCTCCTAGACTGGCACTGGGCTCCCTGTGGGATGTGGTGTGTGGTTGCTTTTTACCACCTTCTTTTCTCCCCCTCTTTTTGTCCTTATTAAACTGTCTTCATCTTCAACTATGATTTTTTTTCCTCCTTTATTTTTTCTATTTCCTTGCTTCTGCTCTTCTGATTCTCTAGCCCAGAACACTTTGGTGGGATAGAATGAGAGTGGTTAGTGTGTGTTTAGCTTCTGGCCATGGTCAACCCACTGCGGTATGTCACATTATGCAAGTGTGAGTTGCATGATTTCCTTTCTCCTTCCTTCATTCTCCCTAGGTTGTATAAGGGTATAACAACCTATGTAGATACAATTATGGGAAGTATTACACATTCTTAAATCTCTGAACATCACAAGGGCTCTGGAAAAGTGAACCAACAAGTATGAATGAAATCTTGTGCCTGGAAAAGAAGAAACAAGCACAGAATTCGAGAAATCAGAGCAGAATCCTTCCTCTTCACAATGACACCCCTCGTTTCCACCTTCACTTGGCCAGAGCACAAGCAAGTTCACACAGAAAAGATTTCTTTCCACTGAGAACTGCACAGAAAACACTCATTGCTGCAGTAACTTACAATGCAATAAAGAACTGAAGATATTTTCAACTTACCCGGTTGCTTGTAAATTCTACATGTCACTGGATTTTATCCCGCAAGGAATGCTCCAGAATATATGCCCAAGGAATACATATAAATCTGAAGCTCCACTGATCAAAGTAGAAGACACATGTGTCAGCATGAAAAGGTAAAGAAAAAATGAATTTACCAGGTCTTGTTCGTGGCACCTCTGGGCTTGGTGATGTTCTAGGTTTGGAAGGAACATACTGTGGCTCTCTGGGAACTGGAAAAAAAAAAAAAAGCAGCAACTACAGCAACTACTAGAGTTTTTTGAGAAGTGATACTGACAGAAAGCAGAACATTAAAGAAGAACACATGGCTTTGGGATGCTTTGGAATCACAAAAAATGTGAGTAATGGAGAAACATGAATGCTTGGTACATAACAAATCCCAGTGCTGATGGAAAACCTCTGTAACAGGACAATATCAAGCAAGACCAGTAGAGTTGGACAGTATAAAAGGTGAAGCAGCGCATGATAGAACCAGAGTATGGAGACAAGAAGTCAAGGGTAGGTTGTAGTGCTTCCATCCAGAACACATTTGTGTGAGAAAAAACAGAAAAATATGATTATGAATTGTTAGTGAAAAATCACAAAAACCTCCTTAAAGGATGAACTTTTATAGTAAAAAATTGTGAGACTGGAGTGCAGTGAAGAAGTGCTTGTGATGCTCAGTGAGAAAAAAGCTAAATGTGATGGTGCCCAGGGGATTCACCCTGTAGGTAAGACTGTTACCTATTGTTGGTTTGAGTTGATCGGTTCTAAGTGTTATAGATTCCAAGACTGTATCAGAAAAAAAAAACAACAGAAAAGATGCTTTGAAAGTTGAAAATTTTCAATTAGCAGTACTTTCTGATCATATATGTTGTATACTGCCTCACACAGAAACAGTTGTATCAAAAGAAGTACCTGAGAAAGCAGTGTAATCTTCAACACAGTGTGAGCTTTGTTCTCTCATAGACTTAATGAAATACCCAAATATTTTGTTATTCAGAAAATGGATTTTTAGGGTCAAGAATCTCTTCCCTCGGTGTTGTGTTTGCATTCCATTCCACAACTGGAATGAGTACTTGCTTGTGTACTGAACACTATTATTGAAGAGCATTATATGGTGTGTTGCAGCTCTAGACTGGAATAGGTCTAAAATAAAACTGAGTGGTTTAGGACCATAAGGATGTGAAACTGATGTGTCAATTCTTCTGTATGGATTACAATTAAAAAAAAAAAGAAGAAATGTCTTTGGATCTTTTAAGACAATTACAAGATAAGTGGATGATGCTGAAGAAAATGTTCTGTATATTACAGATTCTTGAAGAATTAGTAAGTTGTTGGGGTTTGGGTTTTTGTTTGTTTGTTTTAAACGCCGATCAATACAAACTCGTAACATTTGTGTGACAAAACCATAAATCATTTCTGAGAAGGCCAGACTACCATA
Source organism: Rhadina sibilatrix (assembly GCA_013400275.1). Taxonomy (NCBI): domain Eukaryota; kingdom Metazoa; phylum Chordata; class Aves; order Passeriformes; family Phylloscopidae; genus Rhadina; species Rhadina sibilatrix. The sequence goes on from VWYO01009931.1 coordinate 119,072, forward strand.
ACAATGAAAAACATCCACAAAGGTAAATAACTGAATGTATGAGAAGTTGCATCTTAAGGTGTAATTTGGAAAAAAATGTTTTATAATCAATGCCATGGTTAAAAAATTATGAGAAGATGAGGATTTTGACTGTTTACATGAGAAAATCACATCTAATAGATAATATCAGATGTCAAAAATATTGGTCTATGTCTACCTTCCAAAGGTCTTCAATAAAGTATTTATCCTTAAATTTTTCACATTTACTGAAGGATAACATATTTTGATATTTGAGACCCCTCCAATTTTCTGTTGATATTACCAACTGGAGAGCATGGGACAGAAAGTAATTTTTTTCTGAATTTAACGACATAAAAATCCAGTTATTTGGAATACAATGTAAAGGATCAATAATGCCAATAAATACTTCTAAGCAAATACTAAGCATGCATGTATAACTGGGCAATTTATTCCCTTATGCAGAAAATAATAATGACATGAAATTAATTAATTGTGGCTTAGAAGGGAAACAGATTTATTCTAACAATGCAAAGTAACATTGGAAAGAATCATACCCCCCAAGTAGCCTCAGAACATACTTTAATTTTTTGGTATTTGCTTCAGTTAGCAAGGTTAATCTGAGTGTAACAACACTATTCTCATCCTGTTGCCCTGAAGTAGCAGAGGCTTATCCTTTTGCTCAGTGAAAAATACTTAACAAATGTCACGACTTGTAAAAACTGCAATTAAATCACTGAATGGCACAGAACAGAACCGAACCCCATTCTGTTTTAACTGGCTCAGATAACTGAACAGCTGCTCATAAAGACATTTCAATCCAAAATAAACTGTACTAGAAACAATCACAAAGCAGTTTACCATCTTTGGCTTGTGGGATGTGAGGTTTGGGTGGAGTTTTAGGTTTAGAAGGAACACGCTGAGTCTCCTTTGGAGCTGGAAGAGAAAACGTGGGCAATAAGTTGATTAAATTGCACAGCAATCCACATCTGATACCAGCTGAACATACAAGCACAGAAACCTCACACCTGCAACTGAGAAGTAGGTATGCCAGGTAATACTCTCCATGTGTTTACAACAATCTGAGCAAGAAAGCAGAATTTTTGAAACTCAGTTTTTGTTTGTGATTTTAAAATAAAAACTGGAATAAGCGCAAACAAGTGTAATTATGAGAAAGGTGGCTCAGAGCTGCCAGAGTAATTTCTTTTTTATAAAGGAGACATTCCAGCTGTGAAGAGAGCAATACACCCAACTGTTTTGAATGCCAAGCAAGATAGTTTCCTAGAAGAAAAACGAGGTTAAATGAAACAATCCTGAGGCATAAGGTGATTAACTTCAGTGATGCTTGCTGTGGATAAATAAAGCAAACACAATAGCTTGCCAAGGAAATACTGTTACCTATGGGTGACCTTGGTGGTTCAATTTTAAGTGTAATAGGTTCCAACACTGCAACAGAAACAGTGTGACAAAGTGAGTAAGGAACACCCTCCAAAAACTTAAAATTACTCCGGTGGTAAGTAGAAAAGTAGGTACTTTTCTGTATGCAGAAAACACAACACAACAGTAATATGGATCTTCAAGCTGGCTTTTAGACCTTGGGCAATTAAAATTCTTAATAATACAGGTAAAATAAGAAACAAGTAATTGGACAAACTTGATGGCAATAGAAGCAAAAATATGTGGATATAAATCAGTAAATCCAAGAGCAAGCAAGAGAAGAGATCACAGAGTATAACTCAGTGACAGCAAGGGACTCCTGATACACAGAATGTCAGGAGTCCCCAAACTGAACTCTGTTACTTGAAAGTAGTGTGCTGACCACGACAAGAGAGTGGAATTTTTCCTCTAAAGGGAGCAATTAAGCAGAGGACTAAAAGACTGCTATTGGTAGAGATGTATTTATTAGTTATCTGAAAAATCTTAGTTTGGTAAAGCCTGTTTGTTTTTTCTCATATCCACTTAGAATTTGGATCATTAAACCAATATATCATGCCCTTTTCCTGGTCACAAGCTATACCAAATGGGACAAAAAGCAGAATGAGATGGCAGAATCTATAAAAATTTCTTGAAAATGAAGAAAATAAATTAAAATGATGTTAATGCATAAATTCTCCCCTCTCGGGGCAGTAACAAGTAAAGTAGCATATAACATAGAGACATACACACCTAAAGATAGAACCTTTTCTATAAAGCATATTCACTTATCTCTCAAAATCTCTTATGCATCTACCAGTTTTAAAAATGGGCCTCACAATAAATAACTTTATAAATCTTTGATTGCCATTAAGGGCGTTAATACTACACTATTTATGTAATACATGTAATAAATACTGTAATATCAAACATTCACAGTGTAATATTCAGTGGTATTAATGCAGCAAATGAGGAAAAAAATCCCCAACCAACCACTAAATTCTACTGACAGTGGCCAGATAGAAATTTCTCTATAGAAATTTCAAACTAGTCACTAATTCTTCAAATGTTCTCACTACCTTTGCCTGTTTTGCAAAGACTTTGCCAGTATTCAAGCTCATCATTTGCCTTTGAAATTTAAATTCAAGATCTTCTCCTATGAAATGTTATTTTCTATTTTCAGGGTGCCTTTGAAAATTCAGCCAGTCTTTACAAAGAGAAAACCAGTTTCCAATAATAATAATAAAAAAATTATATTATTTGCTAGGTCTGCAAACTGTCTTCTGGAGCAAAATGGTTTCTTTTTATACAAGTATTATTACAAAAAAACCAACCAAACAAACAAACAAACAAAAAAAAAAACCACCAAAAAAAAATGGCTCTTCTCCCCGCCTAGAGGGAAACAAGCTGAAGTTTTTATTTTCTTTACTTTCTGCACTAACAGTTAGCCTCAAAGTACACTATTTCAAAAGAACTGCCTTATCATATTTAGCTTGAGGTGTTTTGATCTTAGCAGATCATTTGGGCTTCAAATGTGAGGAATGTGTACTTTGGATACTGGGAAGTTTGTTTTGTGAAAACCAGCATTTAAGCTGAAAATAGGAGTCGCCTAGAAAATCACATTCACATTCTGCAATGAAGAAATGAAGTCTAGGAAATGACCCTCTGTCCATATCAATGAATAACCTCAGAAGAAGAAATTGTACTATGTGTTTAATGCATGAAATACTGTTGGATATGAACAAAACAAGCAAAGATTATCCATTTGATGGATAATCAAAGAGCTGGATGTTCTTCTGCAGCAAAATTAACTTCTCTTTGTTTAGTCAGAAGCCAAAGTGAAGAGACTTAAGCAATGCCAAGAAAAAGTTGTTATGTGACATTGACCTTGACAAATCAATGTCATTAGAGGCATTTTGAGAGTATTTCATGGTGTAGAGCTTGTTGCAGTTGAAAACTATGAGTTTAAGTGTTTTGTTGCTAATTGACCAAACCAAATTGATTCTGTTTTATCAAATCATTTAAGTAAGGCTTAAAGCTGTCCTTGGTCTGTCAAGTATCATATATGTAGTCAGCTTCATCCAGGTTTTAAAGAGCAAAGCTAGACTGCTAAAAATATTTTTTACCTTCTCAGAGTACAACCTGCACAGTAAATGCAAACAGTGATTCAAATTTTCCTTTGAATTAGATATAGCTTTTCAGGGCTCACTGCAAAGGAGAGACCTTTGTTCCTAGTGGATAAAAAAATGTATAAATTAAATAGATCACTTAATATATATTCCCATACTAAAAAAAGGTCATGTATTACTTTACATAAACTGTGCTTCTCATTAAAAATATTTTTTTTTAAATTTAACCCAGGTTTTGATGTATTAATTGGAAAAATGCATTTTCCATACATTTGAGAATTATCAAGCAAAACTGCAGGAATTGTTTAGCAGTTTGTAGTTTTAAATGTCATTTTAAGATTTTGTTATTTCTATATTCCATAAAATCTTTGTTATTGCAATAATTCTTATTTTTTCTTCTTCTGTTGTGAGTGAAACTTTTAAATAAACACCTTTGAAGTGATATCCTATCTTTTAGAAGACATCTCCATGTTAGAAACATGGTGAAATAATAAAGCCCCAAGACTGAACTTCCATTTGCTGTGTTTGGACCACACATGAATAAGCAGGAAGACTCCAGGAAATGGTGTTTTCAACTGCACATATTATCAGACCAATGAAAAGAAGAATGACTAAGGATGACTCATAATCATTACCCTCTGCAGTCTTTGGACATTCATATGTGTAGGGACTCCTGGTAGTGACTGACACTGGAATGGTTGCTGCTGGAATAAAGAGAATTTTCTTAAGAGAAATACAGATGCAACTGTATCTGTTTTTCTACTGCTGGTACAGCTCAGCTGCTCATGCCTCCCAACCATAAGCCACCTCTCCAAAACTCTTCAAATGGAAGCATTAGGTAAATGATAATTTTACTGAAATCACCCTGTGTGACTTCTACTGCTTTTGGAAAATAAAAAGTTGCATTTATGTTACAGGAACACACTGGGAGAGGAGCTCTCTAAAGCTTCACTTTCCTGTTCTACTGAATTTTTTTAAATCTCCTTATGGCTGTAGACCTCTGAAAAGAAACACTTCCAGAGAACTCCATTTTCTTTGGTAAATATTTCTATTAATTTTCCCAGGTTTCTTCCATAGTGATGCAAATGATAGATGTGGAAGGCTTCAGGTGTAAATAACTGCAAAATCACAGACAGCAAGTCTGAAGACCCCGGCAGATTATCTAGTGCCACTGCACATTAGATCATCAAGTTAACAAGCTTCCCATCTGTACTAGAGTACTCAATTAGGTTTGAAAGGAATAAATTCCAGACACCCTGAAAAATATAAAGAACTTTGAAGTCAACATTGGTAGAATTGTTTGATATTAGCATGACTTTACAAGCAGAATCCATTTTCATTCCTAAATACATCTACAATCATTGAGTTTATCTTTGTGCTTATCCTTCAAATTTTGCTTTGTTTACTCTGTTTTGACACTTATCCTCAGTCCCTCCCTACAGATTTCAATTAGGAAAGAAAAGCTGAGGGATAAATATTGTACGTTGTGCCTCAAACTATATTTTTGGACATACTAACAATTTGTCACGTTGTAATTCACAAGCATTTTAAGACTCACAAGCACACTTCAAGGAAGTTACCTTAAAATTTTTAAGTACAATAAAATCTGAGACCTGACACTTTCAAGATTCTGTCAGTTTAGACAGAAAATTGCATTCTTAATTTAAAAGCCTCTATTTCCCCACATGAAGGTTTATGGTGGTTTACCTGGACAGATGGTGTTTAAATTTAAAAGACCAAATTATTTCAGAATTCTAATTTTTCCCTCTTTACTGACACTTTTTATAGCTTAGACAGCTTTTATATTTGATACTATTACCACTATTCTAAGAGGGCACAATACTCCAAAATGTCTTCAGGACAAATAATTTGTGCATTTAAGTAAATGCCTAGAGAGATTGTGGAGTCTCAATCCCAGGAGACATTGAAAAGATTTTCTGTAAAGAAAGTGTTGCAGTGCATTTGGGTGCACAATAGAAAATTCATTATAATTTCCTTTTCTGAAAAATGGAGAATGTTTAGAGAGAGCTATTCATGCTAACAATAGTAGAAGTGAGGATAGTGGCTGGGCATGATCACATAGGCAACAAAATCTTTTTTTTTTTTTT